>JAVIWC010004021.1:0-494171 GCA_031894815.1 Creontiades dilutus
AGGTGGGCGAAGCTGAGTAGTTAGGGCCTTCGCGTCTACTCTACTCTTCTCATCTCTATTCCACAGACGGGGAAGCGAAGCGAGGTCTGGCGCGGACGGCACTAGCGAGGGAGCTTTCTAATTAGCGTCTTCTCTTGTCTCATTTCAGACGAGAGGAGTTTTGATATTTTCTTCGGAGGTTCCACCTCAGATGTGCTCGTGTTGCCGTGCCGTCTTATATTCCCCAGTGGCCCTTCACTCCGGCTCTCACCACTATTTTTCGCTACCGTTTCTAAAACATCCTGAATACCGAGTCTAATACTGAGCTACTTTACTTTTATCGAACACTACCTTTTAAGACTGTTTCATTCTACATAGTCTGTAGTACATTCATCAATGGATTCAACCTCGAAACTCCTCATGTAGTCGATGTTAGTTACAATCATGTCAAGATTTCATGAGGACAACCACGAACCTCACACCAGCTGCAGAAAGGTTCATACTCTCAACTGTTCATGCTGATAATCGTGAACGATTAATCAAACTGAGGCCTGAACAAAAAACTTACGAGTTTATTATTTTTTATACAGACAACCCCCCCCCCCCCCCCTAACTTTTCTTAACTGCCAACTCGTCAGGACCATAAAATTTAAAAAAATTGGAATTTAAAGCCGGTCTCGAAATTTCCACCCATAAAATCAGATTCTACAAGTCAGATAATTTCAGACTGATTTAGAGGTAAATGATTAGTAGTGTCATTGTGAGTTTAGGGGGATCACTTTTAGGTTCAGACATTGCGATTGTTTGCTACGTGCGAATTTCCAAGGATCTCTATCCTATCCCAGACGATTTTGAGTAAAAAATTACTGGGAAATAACACATCACTAGCCGATGTCAGTAAAAACTTGACTTTGAAACGTTTTTGTCCAGTTTTTGCCCCTTTGGGTATTTGCTTTTGAAACGACCGAGCTGGCTGTAAGTTAGGACCAACTAGTTTTCACGTGGAGTCCATGTGGGAAAGATCGGATGGTATACATCAATTTCAAGGACTTTTACGGCACATACAGGTGACGGACATCGCAGATTAGGTTACTAAGCACCTTGGAACGTAAAATGACAATGTTTGAACGGGGTTGTTAAAAAATCTTGCTATTCCATTACATTGAAGATAATAAACCTGGAAATGAAAATTGTCTTCCTGAAAACCGGTTTTGAGGCATTCTGCAACCAAAGATACCTGAGAGTTTACCGATTCCTGGAGTTTAAGCAACCTTTTCACGAAGATCCGAATTTATCAACATGATCGCTCGTTCAAATATGAACACCGAGCAATCGGAGTTTAGTGTTGAACCGTCTTTATGAAATCCATTTCGCTTGTGATCTCCGCCCCAACAGTTGAACGGCGATATGAACTCGGATCAAATTTTTGGTGGAAGCGGCCCTTCATCTCAAAATTTGTTGGACTACGTTTGATCTCTGCTCTTACATATATGAACTGCGAAAGCGGCCCCTTCATCTATAAATTTGTAGAACTACAGGTGGTCCCGCTTCAACATTTGAACCACGATTTGAATCCGGATCAAAAATGTTGGTGAAAGGCCCTAAGGATATAGGGATACCGCAAGAACAAACACGATAGAGCTCATCCGTCAGTATCACTTTTCTTGCAAATATAACCTACCATATTTTCCTGAAAAATCACATATTGATGGACAATGGTTTTTTCACAGTAATGTCAGGCCGTTGGTAGTAGGTACTTGAACAGATCTGATCATTTCTGTTTGTGTCTGAGAGATGCTCTTTAATGTTGGGGAGATAATGGGTTAACCGTGTGAATTCAATACTAGATTAACCGTAGTTTATCGATTGTGTTAGACACGGTTGCGCTACAAGTACGTACATCCCTCCTCAGCAATAATACTGTTCTT
This sequence comes from Creontiades dilutus, assembly GCA_031894815.1. Classification (NCBI taxonomy): domain Eukaryota; kingdom Metazoa; phylum Arthropoda; class Insecta; order Hemiptera; family Miridae; genus Creontiades; species Creontiades dilutus. The sequence continues at coordinate 1,908 of JAVIWC010004021.1, forward strand.
CCAGGAAAAGGCAAAAATAAACCCTGTTTCAGTTTATGGGGTTGTCACTTATGCTCAGGTATTTCAGATTGTTGAACAGGGGGAACCGTTCAGGCAATCCTCTTTGTTGTCAACACAGTTTCAGTTCGAGAGATGCTCTTTAATGTTACGGTGGCTGTAACACTCTGTGGCTGTAATGGCACATACTAAATGCATATCGTAGTTTATGGGTTGAGTTCTCCAGCTTTGAGCTTCACAAGCGCAACGCCTATCTCATCTGATCAGCAGCACTGTTATTCCAGGACCTGTACTTTCCGAATTTTGTGGAGCATAAAAAGGGATCACAAGACGGAGTGTGAATACAGTTTACAGGACAGCGCTGAACTAAGATTTCCCCCCACAACACGTCGATTTCTCTTCTCAACAATCCACCGTTTGCCTTCAGACTTCTGCATCTCTCTCACAAGCCAAGTGGCAGCGTTACTTAGCTGGTTACTTAGTTCATTCCTGCATGCAAGTACCTGGCATGTGATAGCCATTATTCGTGGTTGCTCACTACAGTTAGCCCAGAGCACAACACAGCACAAAGTACCGCATGATAGGATGCCATTCTCTACCTTATAGGTTATAAGGTACAGGTATCAGCACAGTTACCACGCTGTCTACTGGGTATTGTGATGAAGAATCCAACTCTGTGCCGTATAATTACCATTAACTGCCCATCACTAAAATGAGTTTAGGGCACCTTAAACTCAAAAGTGAAGTGCCCTGTGAAGACGTCGCACTAATAAAAACGGTTTTATTCGTCTGTCACCCATCGCCTTTCGTGCAAAACTACCGGAATGAACATTGCACAACAACACTTATGAGCAGAAACAACAACATTTTGCAAAATCAGCTTCAATTTCCCAGTCTTCGATTAGGCCCGAATCCAGCTCATCAATCACGAAGTGCGAGTAAGTAATGGATCATGAACGCAAGGTTCTTTCAATGTACTTCTCTTTTGGCCAAAATTGCCTTTCGGTTAAGGCTTCCTCCTCCTGCAGATGAATGTGTGGGATATGTGGGATACTAAACAATCACGAAAGTCAAACCCAAAGAAAGAAACGCAGGCAAAACCAAGTTCTTACATATTTTTTGGACTACATACAACCTGACTCCGAGTACCCAACAAGATTCCCGCAATGTCATACAGAAGCGCTAATCCGAGCTTCTCTCAAAACCAACAATATAAAAGAAAAGGGCATTTTGCCGTACTTGAGTTCGTCTCTAGTTATTTACATGCATAAATTATGAATTTTTGTCGTTAGCTCTACGTAGTAATAAATTGACTTCATGTTCTTTTTCATAAATATTGATGATGCAGAAAATGCAGGGGGAATTGCATTCCGGGTATAACCGAGATCTATCATTAAAGCCATTACAGTCGTTGTCATGACAAGTTGTCGTACAGCTGAGGCCATTATGTTGTACGGAGCTAAGGTTTGGGCTGAGGCGCTAGGGCACCAGAAGTACAAAATTAGGTTGGAGACAGTCCAGAGAAGAGCAGCCTTAAGGCTATGTAGCGCCTATAGGACAGTATCTAGCCCTGCAGTGCAAATTATTGCTGGAGTAGTCCCAATAGACCTCCTCGCAGATGATCGTAGAAGAACTTACCTACGGAAGGGAACGGACCGAGCTCATAACGCCAGAAAGGAAGAAAGGGAAGTAACATTGCAAAGATGGCAGGCAAGATGGGAAGAAGAAAGACGAGGACGGTGGACCGCACACCTGATTGGATCTGTGAAGGAGTGGACTGAGCGGAGGCGTGGAGATGTGGGGTACTACCTGACGCAGTTCCTCACTGGCCACGGCTACTTCCGCTCCTTCCTGAAGAAAATTGGAAAGAGCACGGGCAGTGAATGCAGATACTGCAAATCGGAGGAAGAAGACGCCCACCACACGTTTTTCGTTTGCAAAAAATGGGAGCTATTACGAGCAGACCTGACCAGGGAGATTGGTGTAGCTAGCTCTGAAACAATAGTCAGGAAGATGATACAGGAAAAAAGGACATGGGACGCAATCACGAACTATGTGACGGCTATACTCAAAGAGAAGGAGAGAAACCGGGAGTGGGAAGGATGAAGGGGAAGAAGAATGGCGAAGAAGGCAAAGAACGGCAAATTCGAGGGACTGTCCCGAAGTAATACTGGAAAAGTCGTTCCGGGACAGCCAACCTCTAGAAGAAACAAGGGAAGGGTGTTTTAGTCAGTATGCCTTTAGGAGAATCCGACACTAATGAGAGAGAATCGCCACCTCCTCATTGACGTCTTTAAATGATTTCACCAACCCTTTATAAAAAAAAGACAAGTTGTCGCAGTTAGTTCAGGTTGTAGGGAGCTGTGTACAGTTATTGCCAGAGAACTTGAAACCATCCTGCCATACTGAGAAACTATTCCGACACTTGTACCTTGCGCAGACGACATTATTTATCCGTTGTCCAAGAAATATATAATGGAACAACTAAGAGTAAACCTATACTATCCCTGAAATCGTTGACCTTCGGTAGTGAGGAAGGGTAAAACTAGCGTAGGAATCAATTGTCAATTGAGGCCGGGGCGGTACGAAAAGATTTCATCAGATACCAGATTGACTTTCACATAAAAAATCCATTACCCTCAATTCCTGAAACATGCTCAATGCGCAAAATGACATTAGCAATATTTTATACAGCAGATTTGATAAGAATACGTCAGAGTGAAGCACAGTACAGTGTTGTGCACAGAACTGTATTATCAACTTTAGTATGTAAATTGAAAATTGAGACGCATTAACGGATTCAATTAATGTCCGTGGAAACGAAGCGCATTCAGCGGGGGAACAACGAGCGTGACCTCGATAGGGAGAAGGCAATAAGCAATCAAATGATTAGTAGAATCACGTGGGTTAATTAGCTTTCAGGAGGATTTGACTTACCGCCGACGCCCAACCCGATAACCTTAACGTACAGTTTGTCTGTCTGTTATTGATTCACATTCCCCCTTTGGCCGGTTCATATTGAATTAACTGTAATTGCACTTCAAACGGAGGCACAAATGGACACAATTGCCCACACTTGAAACGCATCATCTGCGATTTTATCTCAACTAAAAAACTCATTATTTAAAGTTTTGACGGTCAATTCGAAATTGTTAAGGTTCATGGGACAAAAAACCTAAAGTCGGAGTCGAACGAAAAACAATAATAATTATTTTACTTATTGAAATAAGAAAATTATGAAGACATATCGATTTATCACGATTAAGCCCTCCAATTACGATCATGTCAAAGTGATCATGATCTTTTCTCAATCAATTTTTCCTTTCTCATCAACGTACTTTAAAAAGTATAATTTTAAACTCAGTGATTATTTCACAAGTAGAGTTATGCTTTCCCGTATAAAATCATCGGGAACGTGGATTTGGATACAGATCAGGGAATAAATGCACTAGATGTTGGCTCCCAATGGTGACTGCACTTGCGTCAGTCAAGGGTATCCAGTATTTGATGAAATCTTTACGGCTAATACATTTGAAGAGCTGAATTTCATAACAGTCTAAGTGCCAAAATTCTCGAAAACGAGGTAAGAACTTCAAAACAGTTTAAACTGTTAAAAGACCATTGCCAGGAACTGCAACCTCGATACAAGTTCCAGAAGTGACGAGAGATCGCAGCACGATTAAGTGTCACCGGTGTTTGCAACAGCCCAAGTGCCACAAGACAACCTGGCCTTCTGTTACCCGTGTTTGCTGTTGTTTGCGAGGCGCGAACTGTTTCGTTCATGATGATATTCTTGATGGCTTCGGGAATTTTCCAAATGATGGAACAGAAGTTCCTTCTAAGTGGGCTCTCATACCTGCCTCGCGACCGCCACTTCGGAGCTATAGAGATTAGGAAGAAGGCTACAGAAACAATGCAAGACAGTGAAAGACGTGTGCAACATGATAAAAGAAACAAGGCCTTTTAAAAAACTGATTTTAAAAATTGTCAACTACTAGCGAATCACACCCCCAACACCAGTCACATACCTCTAACCTTGGCAAAGGCGGTATAGAGACAAAGAAAGTCCTCAACGACATTGCTGGATGGGATGCAGTGAAAATCTTAAGGAAAAATGTTTCTGTTGAGACAATAAAAGATTTGGACATACCTCTCCTAAGCAAATTCATTCGTATCTCAGCGGAGCAACTCACTGACTTAAAAAATATGATTCAGTTCTTTGAAGCAGACAAAGCCAAAGATTTTTTCAAGAAGTCGGTTGAAGAGCAAGAAGGTAGTGTTGGACCAGAGCAAGATGTGTGAAACAATTTTTAATTCTATATGCTAACTTTGCTTGCTAGTAATGTTTAATGTGCTAACTATAACCATTTTTACAGTATTTTGAAAAAATACAACTTTTTAAAAAAACACAATTTTTTTCCTCCTTTTTTGGTGTATGTACTTAGACTAGTTACAACAGTCTACGGCACATAGGCTGCTTCGAGCATTTTAAATTTCTTTTTCGCAAAAAGCAAATTTTCTTGAAAGCAAATTTAACTTTATTGCTTTAATATTGTTTTAAAGTTTTCATCCACAAATTAAACATTTCAACAATATAAACTGTGAGCAAATGGTGGGTTTTGCTCGATTCCCTGGAAACTACGATCTTGGCACTTGGACTGTTATGAAATTCAGCTCTTCATTTGTTATTACCAATACCTATCATCATCATCATCATCGTCGTCGTCAAATTAGAGATTCGATTGGTCATCACACATCCTCACCAGAGATCTATCCCTTCAAGGGCTCTTCTGTCTTCTTCCCATCTTCTCTTCATCATCTTTACAACCCAAATCTTCTTCAACATTGCTTATCTTCGACATCTCTCTAGTCAAGTGGGCCCTTGAACCGTTCTACCTCATTGCAATCCTACTCTTCTCTCTTTTACTAGTACTTAATAAATCAGATATAAGTTACCTATGTAATTTATTGGTATATTATTCAATAATAAACCATTGTAATCACTCTTGAAAAAAAAAATTCTACCCCCCCCCCCCCCCCCCCCCCGAAAATTTCATGGTTTACGTTTCAAAGGGTGTAGAATCCGAATCTGCAATACAAATTTTTCCGTCCGTCCGCCGTACGCAAGATTTCTCCCAAACGGCTGGAGCAAAAAAGCTGAAATTTTCAGTAAAAATCCATGTTGGTCCGGCGACGCCCCAATTCTTGAGCCAGTTCTCTCACTTAATTTAAAGTGGCCTTTAAGGGTTGTCAAAGTTTTGTAAAATCCCTAAAAACCTCAACAAAAGTCAAGGCGGCCTGAATGTAAACTTATTTTTAAGAACATACCATGAGGAATCAAATGAGCCCCTCCCCAGATCCGTAGGTCAAACCATTCCCGATGTATGGCCCGATTTATGGTGCCAACATTTGCGTTATTTTGGCTTATTATTGTTTTTGTTTTGATTGAAGTAACCTAGTGATGTAGTAATGTGGATACTGGAATGAACTCCTAAAAGGCCTTGTAGCCGATACACGGGTTGAAGCAGGAGGCACGCAAATATGATCAACTGATCAATCCAAATAGGTATTTTGGATGAGAACAGATTTACGTGCTCTATGCATAGCTCCTGAAATTCAATAATCGCTCTACTTATCACCTGTGAAACACGCACACTCCAAAGCTTAGTAGAAATTCGAATCATGAACGCTCACAAAAAGACCACATGGAAAAATTGTAACTACCTAATTCTCACAAAACAGTCCACTTAAAATCCTATGAAAAATGGTTGGACATTTTGATTGTATGTGTTGTTTGCCACTTTCATCCCTACAAAGTAAAACTTATTCTGGTAATTGTTTGGGTTAAGACATTTAATAGAGTTGGCATTGTTCATACAGCGGGATTGAGTTGAGTATCAAACATTCAATTATTATATTGGACGATTTAATGTACGAGGACGTTAGAGAGAGTTAGAGTGTTATGGGCTTCTATCGAGGCGTTTTCAGGTTTGATTAAAGAACTTGATAGACACCTAGACGACAGGTCCTAACATTTTCTGTCAGTAATCGACAGCAGATGACTGAGAAATTTTCGCAGGTGAAATAACATCATAATGTATAGTTCAGGACGGAGAGCGGAAATCCTAGGATTCTAAATGGACAGGTGCAAACCCATAGAGCACACCGACCTGTCCAACTAAAGGCGAAATAGCGTCAGGCGGAGGCCATCAGTCACCCGATACCGACAATATAAATTGACCTAAAAGGGCGGAAAGGGGAGCGATTGTAGGAAATGTGGAATTGGGGATAATTTAGTAATGAGGATGAGAATGGCGGGGGATCGGCGCGGTTGAAGGGGGTTGATCGGCGGCATTGTAACTTGTCCCCGGGCTTCCAATCAGCCGATTAATGATTCCGGAGGGGCAGAATTGTTACCTACGCCTGTTCGACACGCCCGCGAACTGCACTGATATGGGGAACAATAGCGAGCCAGCTCATCCGGAACGAGTAAGTAAATGACTAAATAGAAAGCAGAACTGCAACACAATTGAAAAGCATAATATCAAAATAATTAAGCGCTTTATTGCATCGTTTGGTATATTTCGAGCTTGGTAATTGACCAAGAAAAGAGAATTGTTTTCATCCACCCCTTATTCAAAAATGAAACATATGTGTGGGTCATTCTCATATTATATGACCCTTTGGCTATTCTGGACCATGTAAGATGGTTAAAAAAAAGGTCCACTTTTCAAACGAAATTTGATGTATAGCTTTTCAAGTCAGATTCAGAAATTTCCAAACCAATTTCAGAATTTTTTTCCATTTCAGATTTTTCCATTTCAATTTCAGAATTTTCCATTTCAACTTCAGAATTTTCCATTTCAATTTCAGAATGTGATCAATATCCGGGTGGGAGCGGTTTCTGAAATTGTAATGGAAAATTCTGAAATTGAAATGGAAAATTCTGAAATTAGTTTGGAAATTTCTGAATCTGACTTGGAAAAGCTATAGAAAATTAGTATAGGTCAGTGGATCTCAAACTGTGGGGGGCAACCCTGAATGGGGAGAGGAAGTGCGAATGGCGTACAAGGGAGAGGGGGGCGTTGTGTTGGGAAATGCATTTTCTTAGTAACAATTAGTTTCATCTTTTTCCGAACAAACTACATGCCGATGATATGGTTTGAGTATTGACGTCGGTGTTAACGCCCGACGTGGTCGACGACAATGAAACCGCTATCACATTTTCAGCATTGTTTCAAATGGCGTGACTTTCTTCAACACCACCTTGGAACAAACCGTACACACTCATAAAAACATTCATAAAGATCCTAATTTGATTGCTTATGTTCGTTTCGTTGACGAATTTAACATTCGAGAAGAATTTCTTTCCGTGAGCCGATACTGAAAAAAGCGACGGCAGAAAGCCTTTTTGAAATGCTCTACACTTTTCTTAAATCAAAACGGTATCGATCGCTAGCAAGGACTTCCCAACGCTAAGCCAAAATGCAATGAAGATCCTGACAACAAGTCATATTATTTTTTTGTTTCTGCTGCGTAAAATCATTTTGAATTATGTTTGGTAAACAAATAAGGGGAAAATCTAAGGGGGCCAGAAACTGTTTTCCCTAATGAGGGGGGGGGGGGGGGAGTCAGAGAACCACTGGTATAGATATTCAAGAAAACAAACGAGAGTGCCAGTTGTCAGTTTTTCCTGTAGTAGTATTTTTTTTAAAAGTTGGATATATTATTCTAAAATATTATTTTCTCACTTGTGTTACTGTACAACGGATAGGCTGCAGGTAGCAAATCGCTAAGATGCACTCGTCGTCAAGATTAGAAAACCAACCAAAAAGTCTTTCTGTTCCCAACAAGTGTTGCCAGGAGAGCTGAATGCTGGATTTCACAGCCACAACACAGCCAAGTGATCTATACAGCCATGGGATCGATTACAGTCAACGGATCTGTTGCTAGAGAGCTGAACTAATTAGTTCCACAAATTGCTAATAGAGCACATTGGTCATACAATCAATAATTACTCATTCTCGTATCAGATATCCAACACGTAATCAGTATGGTGTGTGTCTCAATGTCGGGTAGAAGGGTGGGCCACAACAAAGTCAAGTGATTCCTTGTGGATAGTATATTTTTTCTAAATTAGTTTACAACAAAAATGTGAGTGACAATGTCCTCCCAGTGCTCCGAGTCATTTTCTCTCTCTCCATTCAAATTCAAGCTCCAAAGAGAGCAGAAAGAAGATTGATGGTTGGACGAAATCCCGCTAGAATGCTGAATGCTGCCAGAATGCTCGTGATGAATTTTTTTCCCAAACTTCAGATACAAAACTATTTTCCTCCAATTAACTCAAACTATTAGACAACTATAATTAAAAAATTAAAACTCACTGAAATACCCTTTTATAATAGATGAATTTTCGTACATTGAAATTTAATTTATTCAGAGTTTTTCTTTTAATAATTTTAATAATGTCTTTCTTTTAATAATGTTTTTCTTTAAATAAAACGACTTACTTGAAACACTCACGCCTTGGGGACAGTAACACTTGTGGCATTTTCTAACTTTAACTAAAGGTTTTTCATTATTTAGATCGCACTAGGTTCATTATATTGCTACCATAGTATTCCTTTCAGGAAAACTTACCGATTATTACCAAATAAGTTGGAGGGGGGGGGGGGGGAGTTGGTGGTGAAAACGAGTGCGAAAAACGAAGGTAAGGGGACATCAATTGGTCAAATGATATGATGATGACCCAAATGGAACACTTCACATGTAAAAGTTTAACAGAAATACCTAGGTGAATGAAAACAAAATCATATTTAAAACTCGGGGCTCCGCGCCTCGTACCTGCTTTGAGCCTTATTGGTTAACATCACAATACATGGAACATGGTTCAAACTTGTTCCTCTTTCTCTGTGTCCGTAAAAAACAAAACTGTTCGAAGAAAAAGAATTTTATTGTTTATGTCGAAGTGATAGACAGAATAGGTTTATAATAACTAAAGTAACTGATATAGTGATGAAGAATAGATTTGTAATTGAACGGTTTACCCACGATGGTAACTTATATGATGTAGGTATTTTTCTATTTCGGTGAGCGTCTACTCTAACCAACATGACAACCAAGTGACAATAAGAAAACAAGCGGCATTGTTTACTACGTCTATATAATAACATACATAAAATTAAATCACGACATAAATACCAACAACAAGTACGCAAGGCCTGCGTGATAAATCGAAAGCTTTCCAACGAATGGAGAACGAATTTCGTCCGTCGAAAATTGAACAATCATTTCCCTAGAAACAGCTCGGTTGTGGTGAAAACTATCAGAACAATTTCGTGACAATAACGGTTTCTGTATAATAGAAAAAAAAATCTATGTTAAAACATTTCGCCGATCAGAGACTCTTCGCCAAATTACTGGTTCCTGTATCCTCAGAACCAGATGGTTCTGACATGCCAAAGAGATAAATTGGATAGCTGGAGAAGTGAAAGTAAGTAAACAAGGAATTTCACCTTGGATTTTCGTCCGACTACCCGGAGGTGTCGCGGACGTCGCCAGCCGTCCTCTAGAGAGGATCGGAACTAGGTCTGACGAATTCGCTCGTGGCTTCCCATTGCCTCACCCCCCTGGGTTGGGAGCGATTTGGATTCACGTGATATCGAGATCAGAGGAGAACTGTCTAACGACAGGACAGGTATACAACACTTGATAGGATTTTGGCCCTAATCATTGGTGCCAGCCGGATTCGAACCGGGCAAATCAGTACTCCCATTGAAAGTAAACAGCCAAAGGACTGATGCCTTAGCTCGCTCAGACAACCTGTTCCCTAGCTGGAGAAGTAAAAACAACAAAAATTTCAAAATATTTGACAGTTGGTCACTTGTCACGTGAAAGGACAAGTTCAAGACTAACCGACTAGACGGAACGCATCATTTCCATTCCGGGATTTATCCTCCGGCGGTTTCTTCATTCAGTATTCTTTATCGCATTACCTTTCTTTCCCTCTCAATTCAATTTACTATTGAATTAAATATCCGATTATAAACGAGTTAGTGAATATCTCGAAGAACAGCGTATTTCCAAACATTGTCATAACCTCATAACAAGGTTACATTGAGCACGTGTTTGTTCACTGTAAATTAATTCCCAGTGCGGGACGATTAATTATCAATTAATCCTCTCGTTACAAATAAAATTAGTTATTTAGGTCTTCATTGACGATATCACGAATAAAACCATTGAAATCGCATTATGTTCATCTGTTCGCTGTCGTCGTCAACCTCAATGAAAGAGAAATAGTGTGGCCGAATTGTTGTCCTATAAATGATGACGATTGAATCAGCAGGTGATTTAATTTAAATGGTCTTTTCAACCAATTCTTATTCTAATATTTGACACTTATAGAGGGGCTGGTAAACCATTAGCAAGAATACAAATATTCCAGTAAATTTACTGGACTGGGAAGCTGCAGACGATAGCGGAACACTTTAGTTGTGCTTTCAATACGTGATCGTTATGGGCGATTCATGTTTATTGAAACTGCTAATCCTGGGCATCAATCCGACGTCTTTTATCTGCAGAGGTATCCTTCAGGGTTTTCAGGCATGATCACCTCAGCCCTTAGAAAAGGCAACTAGACAATAATATCACCTCCTTCTTATATGGTAGCAGAGTGCGGGTACGATCCACTCACCCTCCTGACCGTCCGGATGCCTCATTCTCTCGCACTGTCCATAGCCACAAACATTAGACACTATACCTCAAAGATTAAATAATAATTATTTAATGTATTAATTAAAGTAATAATAATTATCTAATCTATAGGGTAATAATTATTATTACCCTAGCTGTGTAGTTGAATCTAGTGTTAATTTAATGTTTCAATTTTAGGTAAGCACGTGCTTTCCGAAAGTAAAATCCCTGTAATACAAATTTTTCCTCCGTTAATTAGGATATGAAACACATGAATGGCTTTGTAGAGGATGAATTACATTGTCAACGACAAAAAAAAAAAAACATCAATTAGAAAATGAGGGAAACATCATACGAAAGTCGATTCGATATTGTCAATATTGGAGTTATGCGTATTGTATTATGGAAATATGGAGAGAGAAAAAGTTAGCTTTCCAGGCGTATTTCCAGATAGAAGTGGGATTAACTTGACAGCGAGATCACTCGTACATTTCACCATCCTGTGAAAAGGGAAAAACATCTCATTTGACGGAAAGTGAGGGGAGAAAAGCGAAAGGGTCTTTGGAACACGTCAACGCGTCTGCTGAGGGGATTAAAATAATTAGCAGTGTCACTCGACAGGCCGGATGAAAAGGTGAAACACGTTGAGACATGCAAAGATGAGAGGTAGGCGAGAGGATGGGGCCAGGATCAGGAAGGCGTGCCGTGTGGGGTGTGGGTATTAAAATGAATATCGACAGGTGTTGCGGGAATACAGAAGCCGTTGAAGGGGTTGAGGTTAGACTGTTTTATATATTTGATAATGTTATTTTGCGTCGGTAGAAGAGTTCGGTGGAGAGGATGCGATGAGATGTATGAAGGCTGTGGAACGAGGGGGCCTGTCAGCGGGGATCCCATTACTTGTATCAAACACGTGCTGTATCGATCCGGACATACACATTACACCTTCTCTCTCTTACACATTACCGCGGTGCTCTACCTTCCTTCCTACGGTTCCCCGCCTGGTACCTACACTCCTGTGCCCGCGCTCTCTTCATAGCCCGACCCGCCTTCCTCTGCTTCAGCGAGGTTGGAACCGTTCTCGTTATCTCTGTGAACATTAGGGCCACTTGGCTCCTATCACTGGAGCGTTAATTAGAAACGAATTAACGCCCCCCGAAAGGGCTGAGAGAGAAGAGACAAGAGCGGGGGGAAGTATGACAGCGGGGTAAGATGAAGGGAGGGCGTAGTAGAGACTATCGCACGCACTTGCTTGAGATCGTGAGATAGAAACGTCGCCGCTCTCGTGTATATAGCACACACCACCCACGCACTTGACTTTGTGAACTTCACAGCTACACTATAAGTCGCACTGCCCAATCACTTATAATTAAAAACGAGCTTATTATCCAGTGACCAATTCCATTAAGGATTCCAAAGTTGCAGCGATACAAACCGAGTTGATGGGTTCTACAGTACTTTTTCACACAGGGATTAAGGAAGTTGATTCAACTGATTGAAGCAAAATTGCTGATAACATCATCGAGTAAATAGCACATACACCATCAACCTACTTGACTTTATGTTCTTCAAACGGCTTCACTACGAGTCTGAATCCCCACAGCACTTGTTCTGTACAAACGAGCTTATCCAATGACTAATTTCATACAGGATTCCAAAGTTGCAACGATACAAGTGGAATTGATGGGTTCTGCAGAACTTTTTCACACTGGGGTTGAGGAAGTTGATTCAACTAAGATTGAAGCACAATTGCACATATCACCATCGTGTTAATAGCACATACACCACCACTTTATGAAGTGGTTCATAACCCACTTGGCTATGTTCTTCACAGCTTCACTGTGAGTCTCACTCCCCACATCAATTATTATGTACAAACGATCTTATCCAGTGACTAATTTCTTACAGGATTCCAATATTGGAACGATATGGGCTGATTTCACGGACTCTGGAGTACTTTTTTCACCCAACAGACTCCAGCAACTACCACACCCATCACAAAATGAATGTACAAAATTACGCCATTGCTCTAGTGCTACTATGAACCATTTATCGTCTAGGGATGTACATACAAGACAACTAAGCATCACACCAACGGGATATGTCACACGTTCCTTCGCATACTCAAGTGACTGGTTGATCATTCATGGCACCGCTAAAATGAAGTTGATTTGTTCATGCTGAGTGTTCTAAGCAAAGACAGAGTTGCGCTTCGATGTATGGAGTCAGGCGATTACAGTTAGTTGACCGCTACACTATTCGTTCGCATGTAAGTTCCGAATGTAATGTACAAAAAGCATGTTCATTGACTAATTTCACACAGGATTGTGCCAGAGGTGAAACAGAGGAGGCCATTATTAATGAATTCCGCAGCATTTTTCTCACAGTAGGTAGACAGTAAATGCTCAACATGGAAATACTGGTGCACCAGGGCTCCCATAACAACGCCCCTACAGTCTCAAAACACCAATGAGAAGGCAGCCAAGACTAGCAATCTCATAAGAACCCCACCACTAAGGCGCCGAATCGCTCCATCAACGAGGCGAAATGTTACCATCATTCACGTGTTAGTAGGAACCATTAATCTTCCAAGGAAGTATACTCAATAGAATCCCAATCATCACATTGAAGATGCTTTTCAATTCGAATATAGGTTCTTTCCTACGCTCAACTAACTCCCATAGAATCCAATCTACCAAATTTACTCAACTAAAAAGGATTGTTTTGTTTATTTCTGCGATAGCTCAATTCGATCGACAGATCGAACTCATACTTGTTTAGGAAAACGGCGATTACCAGAAAAAAACACAGGGCAATGAAGTGCTGCCGGTTGCCATTCGCCCCAGGCCGCGTCACTGCCGAGCAAAACTAAAGACAAGGTCCACACAATTCGTCTTGAGTCATGAGCGAAAGACGTTGTATCCGTGTTGAAAGGCACGAATTAGCATCAAGTCACAACACGGGAAGAAGATCTAGCTGTCACTTCATAGATGTGGTGGTCTGTGAAGTTTATCGACGACAAATAATCTCGCAAGAAACGATTTCTCCCAAACGGATGGAGAAAGATCTGAAATTTTCAGGAAAAAGATGGTCAGCTGAAAGATCGTGAAAAGGCATTAAAAACCTCAAAAACAAGGTAACGAATTAGGAATCGATGAGCCCTCCCCCGCGTATCGTTGAACAAGTGACAACAATTGCGTTTTTTGTTTATTATTGTTTGTTTGTAACCTGTAAGCGTCGATGTAGTGAAGGTAACTGGAGTGATCGATGTGGATACTTGTAGTTTATAAATACATTGAAGCATTCTGATATGTATGCAACGCTGATAACATATAGGTAAATATTATTACTGGGGTTTATTATTCGATATTTAACTGGGGTAAAAACTATCACTGGAGTTTATTATTCAATTTTGCGTTCATGAGCAAATCTGTATCTATTTATTTCAAACATCGATTATTGAATTTCAAGATACGCATTAAACTGCAAAAAACCTGGATCGTATCTACTTAAAGACCAGAAGATAGTTTCTGTTGTCGATTGTTTGAACCTGTGAGAGGTAAGGTAACAGTAGGTAACGGTAGGTACTATGACCGTAATAGGTCGTATGGGTATCCTACTGCTGCCTTCTTACTTCTTCTTCTTTCCCTGTTTTCCATCTTGTATTAAAGCCACTATTCTTTTACATTCCAGATTCCATTACAAGCGTCCAAAAAGATTGGTTGATCAGTGAGTATTTTTTCCTGAAATTCTAGTATCCTGTGAAAAAATCAACTTAGTAGAAATTCAAATCATGAAGCAAAAAATATTAAAACCAATTTTTTTTTAAGCTAGTGAGAAAAACTTCGCCGATATTTCGAAATATCGGAATTGAAGTATCGATACTCGATATTATTGGAGGGCCCAGTATCGATACAAAAATATCGATACTCAACGATAAAATATCGGTGTTTTGAAATATCGGGTATTGGTACCCATCCCTAGTAACGATACAGTACATCCATTCTTCAATGCCCCACCACCGATCAGAGAGAATTTCGTATGTGAACCCGGGTCTCCATTCGCGAGTGTCGGTTTCCCTGAAACTCAATTCTGGAGGGATTAGGTAGTTAGAGACCATTATAATTTTTGAACAATTTTAATGGGTAACCTAAACCAACCATCCCTTACAACGTACACAATAACAATTTAATTGTAAATACAATCTATCGAAATCTAAAGTTGTCCCTCGTCCTGTTTCACTCCCAGCAAGATATCCCTGGCAAAATCCCCTGTCACAGAAGCTCACACAGCGAAAGCCAGCCTGAATAGATATTCCGATCAATCAATCATATTTCAATGCAAACTATCATATGCATCGTAATGTAATGTAATTCGCAATAAAATTGTATAACGTGTCAATAATACAAATGCATCGACTCGAAAGTGTTGCGACAATACTGAAATTAGTTTGGGGAAGGTGTTGTGGCTAATAAACAATATTCGGTATTTAATATTGAATGAAACACCGTGGATTTTGGAGTTTATGGGCTGCTTACAAACTGCATAGCAACTGGAAAAGTAAGAAACACAAATGTTTCCTCTCTTGCCTTGACTCTTCTCGTATGATATTCGGAAATTATCCAAAGGGAGGAATTCAGAACAAAGCTCGCTCGGCCCCCTTCAAACCCTTCAGCTCCAATTCTCTTCGTTTCTTCTTCTTCTTCTTTTTTTTCTTTAAATCTCTTTGTCTCCCGGAAAAAGGCGTTTCCGAAGAGTCTGAAAAATCTATTGACATTTTAAGGGAAACAGAAGGAAGTAGCGAATGAGGGAAGGGGCCCCGGAGTCGCTATCAGAAAGGGACGGACCCTCCTCAATCCCGTGGAACAGAAGGGAGCTCCGGATTGTAGGGTTAGACTTCGTCTGAAACTTGCCACGCCCTTTACCAAGTCTCCTTCCCTTATTATGCTTCTCAATTCATTACATGTGTTTTTGACTGCTTTAGGGGAACTTGGAGAGTGAGAAGCACAACTTAGAGAAGAGTCTGACCATTTATCACGTTACTTTTAGTTTTCTTTGTTTCCACGGTTTTTCTCTTCTCCGAGTCGGATATTTTAAAAGTTCAATCCGACAACAATACCATTGGATAGTCATTATTTATCCATTCAATAATCATTATCATTTGTACTGTTATTGCTACATTGTTATTGTAGGTACTGTCGTACAAATTATTTGTACTTTAAAAGCATAGCTTGTTCTTTATCTAAAAACCACTCCCCCATTCCAACGGGAGAAGACAGGCAATAAATTTATTTCGCAATGTCATCCCACACCATACTGGTTGAAAATTTTGGCAAATCAATTTGAACCTCTGGCACAAATCAATTTTAATATTTTTGGCATCTCAATTTGAACTTTCGGTGACTCAATTTCAACTTTTGGCATATCAATTTCTACTTTCCACAAACCCAACTAATCCAACATTCCACCGCATATAATCATCAATAAATGTGTTTTCTTTCTCTGCATCATGTTGTTTATTAATACGGATGACAAATCTGACCCCAATTTTGACACTAGCGAACCCAGTAGAAATTTTGACATCGTGTTGTAGACACTTAGACAGAAAAAAAGGAAATTCAATAAAAACTCGGCGCTCCGAGCCTCGTTAGGGGGCAAGCCCCCTGGACCCCCTTTTGCTTTTATTCAAAGACTACTGCCACAAGTATAGGAACGTAGAATACGCTTTAGCCTCGATTGAACGCTGAACGTTCAACGATGATCATCGAACGTTCATTGTTGAACCGAAGGACGATTCGCGAACGACTGAAACTCCGATTTACATAAATAAAATGACTCACTTCAAACGGGTTTGTCGCAACTACTACACATGGATGTAAATATTCTTATGTTTATTGGTCTCGCGTCACCGTTTTCGTTCCTGGATACCATACCCTTTTTCGTTCCTGCATGTGAATAAAGTCGTTTCGCTACGGGTTTGTCGAAAACACATTTAAAATTCTTATGTTTATTGGTCTCATAGCGTCACCGTTTTCGTTCCTGGATTCCATGACCCTTTTTCGTTCCATCCCGAAAATTGACACTTTTTGCTAAAGTCCATGGCTAATGCGTATTCTACGCTAAAATTATTTATTATTTACTTTAACTTACTTTAATAACTTCAAAGTAACTTTACCCAAACTAAAGTTACGACTGCTAGTCATATCTGAGGAAACTTAGTTGAATCAAACTTGCTTCGCTGTTTTTTGCATTCACATACCATTCGAAAGCTGACCTTTTGGCGCATTTTTTAAGATACAGGTACTTGGTCAAATGCAGATTAGAGTGCAGTACTGAACGTTTGAAAAACCATTTTAGCATTCTAGAGTGATTTTTCGCAAACTTGATGTGAGCAAAAAAAAAATCGGTTTGGCGCTTGAAAGGTGGGAAATTCAACGTACGTTCCGACGGTATCCTCAACTTGTACTTGACATAAAACTGTTTGTGAATATAGCCGTTTTGCTGAGACAAGGATTTTGGAGACAAAAAAATTTTCACATTCCGAAAGTTTGAAAACAAAGCTTCTATTGATCCGAACTTTAAAAAAATTTGGAAGACTTTGGAAGAAAATTTCAAAAAAATAACTCAAAAACTAAGCTAGATTAAAAAAAATTGCTAAGACTCGTGTTTTGTTGGAAATTGATTGTGAAATACGTCGGTGAAGCACCTACAGCGCACATTATGTGATACACCCTGTAAAATAGGCAAACAAGGAGGTGATTGCTGAGGTAAAATGTATAGCAAATTAGTTGCTGAATCGATCCCTGAAGTGTCGCCGTTCTTACGAGTACACTGAACAACCTGTTAAACCGATGGACGATGGATGGGTCGATGGATCGAACTTCAATTCTGTTCTATTTGAGCTAATGAAGCGATGTAAGACAAGCGATATCCTAGCGAACTGCCAATGCCGTCAATTTGTTTTGTGACTTTGTGTGCATCTTGAGTGCTTACTAATTATATTTTTTCATTAAGTTAATCGAACGATAGTTAAACGAAAATGATGTAGGGTGGAAAGAAACGAAAAGTAGATGCAGAGGGTTGCCAGTTTCAAGAAAAATGGACTCAATCATATTGCTGTACCTATTTTTGTACCTGTACCTATATTATTATTATTCAATAATAATGAACCATTGTAATCGCTCTTGAAAAAAAAAAAAATGTCTAACCCCCTGAAAATTTCATGGTTTACGTTTCAAAGGGTATAGAATCCAAATCTGCAATAAACGCCCCAATTCTTTAGCCAGATCTCTCACTTAATTTAAAGTGTCCTTTAAGGGTTGTCAAAGTTTTGTAAAATCCCTAAAAATCTAAAAAAAAAAAAAAAAAAAAAAACCCAGCAGGCCTAAGAAACGTTTGCCCCGCAGATATACCTAGTCCCAAGACAAAACGAAACGCTGTATGTACCTGTCACAAGTGCCATATAACCATAAAACCATAAAAAACGCTGCAAATTCTTTCACTGGGGTTTATTATTCAATTTCATTCATTTGGCTTGCATTCATAATTTGAAATTCTACTGAGCTTTGGAGTATGCGTGTTTCACAGGTGATAGAGCGCTTATTTAATTTCAGGAGATATGCATAGACCACGTAAATCTGTTCTCAACCAAAATAACTATTTGGATTGATCAGTTGATCATTTTTGTGTGCCTCCTGAAACTCAATAGTCGCTCTATCACCAGTGAAACACGCACACTCCAAAGCTTAGTAGAAATTCAAATCATGAATGCAAGCCAAATGAATGAAATTGAATTATAAACCCCAGTGAATGAATTTGCAGCGTTTTCATTACATTTTGTTATTTCAATAAATTGTGTCTTAGTCATTGTAATAATATTGTCGTACTATTTCATGTTTGATACCTATCGCAAAAAAATATGAACATTACTTTTAAACGCGGCCCCTGTACATATTTGCACCAAAAAGTTTGTACCACACCATGTCAAAGTTTACCCATTTAGGGAATTCCTGTATACTTTTTCATTTATTATTTCAATAACGGAGCTTACTAGCCCACGACAAGGTTTTGTAGCTGGGCTCCCCTCCCGAGAGTTTCACGTTCAACGCACATTTGAAAGAATCAAATATAAAGTTTTGATGAGTGGGTTCTCGAAGTGTGGTTGAGGCAACGTAACGAGCAACCATCAAAGACACTAACGGAAAACGCTCGCTCGTTGGAAACTTGCCTACATGAAGGAAGACAGAAATGTTCAGTTACGCTAAGCTATCATTATGTTTTCGACTGCGAATAAGCGAACAAGCGAGCTTCATTACATTTCCTAATCATTTATGCTCCATCTAAAGTTGGAAGCAGTTTCTTACAGAGATCGAGCGAGTTCTGTTATCTAGATTGTGGTCTTGTTGGCATGATCAACATTTATTGAAAGTGACAGCAGCTATCACTAGTTGTGATAGCTCTCCGTCGAAATCTTTGATCGTAGACTAATTAACGAAACTTTACGAAATTTTGCGGTACGTAGATGATTTGGTCATTGCATCTGCAAATAGAAGAGGGATAACTAAATTGAAAAAAGACCTAGAAGCTACATTTGAAATGAGAGACATAGGAAAACTAAATTACTGTCTTGGTATTCAATTTTCAAGAGACAAAAATGGTGAAGTATTTATGAGCCAGGAAAAATATATTCAAAAACTTTTTAAAAACTTTAGAATGGAAAAATCAAAAACAGTAAGAACCCCTATGGAATTTAACCTGAAACTAGAAAAACCAACAGTGGGGGAGTGCCCAGATGTCCCATATCAAAATTTAATTGGCTCACTAATGTATTTAGCCACAGCAACAAGACCCGACATCATGTACTCAGTTAGCTACTTGTCCCAATTCAACACATGCTTCAGAAATGAGCATTGGGCCGCTGCTAAACGGGTACTACGATACCTAAAAGGGATACGCTTGATTGCATTACAATTTCAAAAAACTGGGAAAACTGAACTAACTGGGAGTCTCGCAAACAGCGAACTGTGGCGCAATCAACCGCTGAAAGCGAATACATGGCCATAAAAGAAGTAGCAAAAGAAGCGATACACTTAAAAAGTCTCATCAATCACACCAAAATTAATCTATCTACTATACAAATTAAAACAGACAACCAAGCAGCAATAAGTTGGGCGAAAGATCCCGTTGTGAACACGAAATCAAAACACATAGCTCTAAAGGAACGCTTTATTCGAGAAGCTATAGAAAAAAGAAACGTTACACTGGAATACTGCCCTACTGAAGGAATGACTGCTGACATTTTTACTAAGGCGCTTGCTGGACCGAAATTCTTCATCTTCAGAAGAAGACTAGGTCTGGACGCAATGGCTCGTGAGAGGGAGTATTGGATTTCACTCGCCTCCACAATTAGTGGAACACCACAACAATATGTTCGTTACCATCAAGAGAGTTTTCCTCTTAACGAACATATTGAACAAATAGTCACAT
Source organism: Creontiades dilutus (assembly GCA_031894815.1). Taxonomy (NCBI): domain Eukaryota; kingdom Metazoa; phylum Arthropoda; class Insecta; order Hemiptera; family Miridae; genus Creontiades; species Creontiades dilutus. The sequence continues at coordinate 22,086 of JAVIWC010004021.1, forward strand.
TCTTGCTTTGCTAGAGTTGTAGAGAAATATATTTTTTACAAAGTTAAACTTAAAACAATCTTTTCAATAATCTCACCACTGTGCTAACTCTAAATTCAATAGGTAATGCATGAAGGATCTGTCAGATCACCCTAGAGATGGACATGGATGTAGCCATATATTTCTCGACACCGCTTTCCCTGAAGATACACCTGAAGTCATTAATACTAGGCTGGCTTAAGCTGTCTGGCGCTTTTGAGCTGGCTGTGTTGTTGAAGGCTTTTTGCCTCAGCTCGCTGAAGGGAAACTAGCCCATCACACCATACTCCTGTTATATGGTAGCAGAGAGATAATCGTTTAATGGACATTCCAGATTGTAAATGTACACACTTTGGGACGTAGAATGAATAAATGTTGTTAAAAATTGTTCTACACGATTAAATAATCACATTATTGGGGAATAATAATAATAAATTAAGAACCACTAAAAACGCTTTTTTCCGAATAGGCAAAATTATTTGGTAGAGATTCATGGTATAGAACAAAAACCATATACCATACCCAATCTTTAGGTTACAAAGTCGATAATAAATTACAAAGAAGGTCGTCACTGATTCAATACATATTATGAAACCCGAGTGAGTAAAATATATCGACACTTTGAGACACAAGACCAGATCGACCGAACCTCATTTACCGGCTTTAAATAAATCAGTCAATTTGCATGTATTTCTCTGATCATGAATATGTTAGTAATAATCGACCGGAAAGCCGTTTGCCTTGAGTTAACGCAACCTAATTAGGTGGAAAATCATTATAATGAAGCGCTGAATATTCATCATCTCATAATTATGTATTGCTACTAAATGATAATAATAAAGGGACTCCGACAGTGGGGATTTTAACGAAGGCTATCGATAAATTTTACGGAGACATTTTATTCGTCATAAACATGTTAGTTGCCACTCCGTGACGTAGGGGTCATGTTTGACGTAGAGTAGAATGTAAAATTTAATACCAGTTTCATAAACACCTGGTTAAACTAAAGTGGATAACTTATTAATACTTGATAAATATAAGTAAATAGTAAGAGTTACGGTGTCAAGGGACTATGTTAAGTCGTTTAGGTCAAATTGGGATTACTTAATTTTCATTCTCCTTGGTTGTTACAGAATAGTTTCAGCTGATGGCAGCGGAATTATCAACAATGTGTTACTGAAAAACAGACTTAAAACCAGAGATGAGAGTACTCAGATCCATAAATAAGAATAAGTATTAATCAAGTACTTTATTGGTGAATTTCACCAAGTTCACACTTCATTTGTGAATGTTCTCAAAATTACGCTAAGTAACAGTAAAATTTAAAATTTGTTCAGGAATTTCCTCCAACATTTATTTTCTGTGTGCATTTCTGTACCACTAACTTTTATTGCAATTTCTCCTACAGATCCCTTGTTTTTTGTAAATTTCATGAAAACGGATGCGGAACGGAATTTCATCGTTTCGTTCACTTTTGATTCGTTTATTTTTTTATCCTGCCAAAGCGGGACATAATAGCGTCCCTCGAGTAGATCTGGGGACAGCGGGACACTAACCTAAAAAGTGGGACGGATGGTCACCTTAGTGTATTGGTATGTTGAAGTGTCTGCTGATCATATTGTTTTGGAGGTCCAGCATACTTCAACAACAGAGAGCCAACATTCGTCCACATACGAACAACCCTTTTAATCTAGATCCCATCTTGACCACTAATAGATATGAAGTTTGCAAAACAACTTCAGAATATGTTGTATCCACCACAGTGGCGTAACGTTTTTCAGCCCCCCCCCCCCCCCCCCCCCCGCAAAATATTTTCGGGGCCCCTCCCTATAAGTTTTTTTTTTTTTTCGAAGTGTGCACTTCTACAACGGTCGTCGTACAATACGCTACGATAACCTAACTAAATACATAATATAATATAACAATTTAAGCTACCTTTACGTCGTTAAGTTTACGTTAAAGTTTAAGAACTCCAGACTTCTAGTATTTTCAAAGTAACTCGTTTTACAGGAGGAAACATTACGCAAAAACCGACAATTTTATTTTCTGACTTGTGATCCCATTTCTCATTTTAAATTCAAACTTTTTGAAAGCTGAAGAATTTTTTTTTCTTTGGCAAATTTTGCCAATCCACGTTGTTTTATCATCTTCAAACTGCTCTATTTTGAACGGATTGAAATATTTCCAATCCGATTTCACCATCGTGTTCAGCGTAAAAAAACCATTATAAAAGAGAGTCACCTGCTTGGGGGTTTTCGGCTAACTTTCCCCCATTTGAAATGCCCCAAATCTCCCCTTAGAGTGAAGCGATTGTGCTCATCTTCAAACATAGCCTTTTGAAAGCCTAGGTAGATTTTTGTGCAAATTTGAGTTTTAATCTTAATTTTATCGCGTGTTATCGTCTGGAATGTGTTTGCAACTCTGACACCTTAGCTACTTTACACCATTACTCACCCGGTTATAAATAAACCCAAAAGATGATTGATCAATGAATCTACATCACCGTTAATGTTTATAAACTTGATGCTACATAATGGAATTTTCCTGTGTATCGTTAGTTCCGCTTTATTCTTTAAAATTAAAAAATGAATATTGCTAGAGCGGGCCCGGTTATAAATTCCCAAAAGATGATTGATCAATGAATCCATCACCTTATAAACTTGATGCTACCCCCTGTGTATCGTTAGTTCCGCTTTATTCTTTAAAATTAAAAAATGAATATTGCTAGAGCGGGCCCGTTCCCGGGCCCCCTTGTAGCCCCCCCGCATCGCGGGGTTTGCGGGGGTGTACGTTACGCCCCTGATCCACCACCATTAAATTATGATTTTATAGCCTAAGAAAGTTCAACAAACATCATAACACCATATTTACTTGGTAAATTTGATCGCGATTTCGTATGATGTAATCTCCTTGTAATTTATATTTTCAACGTTCACTGTAATATCTGTCAATGTAATTAGCCAAAAAAAGGGGGGGGGGGGGGCGAACTACACTCTTAGATTCTCGTACCAGTATTTTATTTTTGATGGAGTTCCGTTTTGCATTTATCACTAACCTTTTCATACTTTCCTTTTAATGTAAAAAGCCACGAACAACACCGATAAACATTTTTAAGTGCACATCTCCGTAGGGGCAGAACCGCACGGAAAACTAAGAAAACACGGAGGGTCAAACCTTTTTGTATTTCCTCCTTGCCGTGAAAAAAAAAAAAAAAATTCTCGTTCTTCAATATATTCTATTTACTCACGGAGGGTACCGAGATAAACAAATGCCACCGCCACCCGAGAATCTCTCCCCAACTCTGTTTGTGCCCGCAGAATCAAAAGCGTGTGGACAAACAGACTTGCGGGGAAGTCCGGGGCCGCATGAATTCACCTGATTAGATTTCGTCCCTCTTCCTCCATCCGTCCTATTGGGGGCTTTCCCAGGCAGGAAAGTGCGAAGAAAAGGGAAAAGACGTCAAGGGAAAGAAAGAACTAATAACGGGAGGCAGAATGTCTCTTGAGATTTTTCTGTAAGGAAGTCGAGGGAAGGGCTTTGATGATTTCTAATGGAAATCGGGTACAGCTTCAATCGATCAGATGCCGTCAAGGGTTTCTGCTCTGACTATCTCAGTATTTTGAATTCATCGAAACGGGAATCGAATACGCTTTTAATGCTTCTACAATCATGAGCCCTTATGATTGAGAATCGTTACTTTCTGGGTGGAGCTCTTGAAAAAGCTTTACACGTCATCGCAAATGCAAAGATCTAGGAATAACATTTTATCCACAACTGATATACATAGGTTGCAAGTGGCTTCCTTTTGGTTGTTGTTTAGTACTGTACTTAAGAACTGACCGGCTACTTGTCCTACTAAACTTACGGAAACGCACTTGGTAGGCTCAAGCAGAAAACATTAGGTACGGGAACGAATTATTTATTCAGATCGAAACTGTACATATGATCGAACGTTAACTTGTACTTTTTAATCAAGTTTAGAGCCTTCCGATAACAGTTTTAGATCGCGCTTATGAAGGATGAACGGGGATATTTTTCGAATACGATTTTTGATATAAACGACGACGCAACAGGTAGCGCAGTAATGGCGATGAATTGGAGAATGTCCAACCAGCAAAAAGGCGGGGACGTTTTTTAGTACCCATCCACCAAGAACAATCAACTCAAATGAGTCAGTACGCGCCTATTCCTTCAAAGATCATAATTATTATTTTATAATTTGAAATTATTTAATTTCAGTCGATCGATGTTCTATTAGGTCTTTAGAAAATGTTAATGAAGGAGAATCATCATGGAGTGGAGATAGAGGCGCGGAACAGCGATCACGGAGCGAGGCAAACACAGAGCGTCAAAGAAACAATCATAGATGTCGTTCGGTCAGTTCTTCATTCAGCCTGCGGCTGAACATTTGTTTTTGCGGAAATATTTCCAAACACTACTCTTTGGAGGCATGTGTGAAGTCATGTAAAGAATAAGGGTGGAACGTGAAAAATAAATCGTCTTGAGGAATGATTCCGATAAACAAAGTGACGAAAGAAGGTACCCAGGCAGCAGGTTATAGAAGCTATAGGATGATCGATATAGGAGGTATCGATGAAGGCGAGGAGCGATGTGTATTTTGTTTCAATCGACCACATAACGTGGGTGATCACAAGAAGGGAGTGAGATGAATGTCATTCTTGTTAATTTTTGTTCTTGAAGTATACAGTATCTACCTAACTGGTACATAATTTCGTTGAAACTAATCAGCTGGGGGTCGTTATTATTTCTAAATCTTCTAGTCACGGCTGCCGCCATGAGTGGCTTAGGCGAGGTACCTATATACAGGGTGTCTACCTTTCAGGTGGACCAAACTTTAAGGATCAATTCTACAACTAATTTGAGACAAAAAGTGCCCCTTAGACTTCTTTTTTTAGAGGCTTCGTTTCCGAGTTATTATAAATAGTTATTATAAATTGGAATATTGGTGTGCACTCAACGGAAAAAACTAGCCCAAGACCTCAGCTTTTCAACGGTATCATCATTTTTCTCTTTATATTTGAATAAACCTCGTAAAATGACGTTTTGATGAGAAAAAATGAGGATTTTTCGTTAAAAATCGCAATTTTTCACAAACGACTTTTATTCGATATGAGTGTTTTTCATTGTACCTATTAATTTTTCCGTTGTGTTAAATTCTAACGCAAATACCACTAACAAGAAGAAATAATGAAATAAGACTGTAAAAAGTTGTGATTGATTCAGTTAAGTTCATTAGTGATTATATTATCAATCTTTTTTTTTACTATTCAAACAAATCATAAATCGCATAGCATATCCAAGGTAATAATGAAATGAAACTGTAAACAAACAACGAATTTAGTTCAGTTATTTATTTGTATCAACCTTATTAACATAAGAAACAAAACATAGAGATCCGGCACATTATAAAATAAACGACCTTAGTAACGTAGGAGGTACCGTACATAGTAACAAACAGTAAAACATAATGACATGACATATTGGGCCTTTTCAAAACGTGCCTCTGACTGATGAACTTTTTTTTATTTTTTATTTTTTTATTTATTTTTATTTGCCTGATGAACTTATTCAACTAACTCATCTGCTGCAAACCATTCGTATTTTTCGCTAGAGTGAACTTTTTTCAATATGTCTTTTTTCACTTTAATCTTCTCATAAAACTCTGCACAAGAGAGACCAAAGTTAACTTCACACTGAATCAAAGGTCTTGCGGTGCATTCGCGAATTAATGACCTATCGTCACCCCAAGCATTGTTCATCAGTGAAAATACTCTTTCTACGGGAGCAGATGTGCCGGGCAAACAGAAAATATACTCTAACACTCGTCCAAGATTTGGAACGGGAATTCCTTTATCAGCAAAGTGGTTGAAAAGCTGTACTTTGCTGTGTGTAAGGAGGCTACCACTGTCGATTTAAGTGTTAAACTATGGGCTAACAAAGTTATAAACTTTAACCGGGACATATGCTAAACCGGGCAGGACGCCGGGACAACGGCAAAATACCGGGACGTATGGCAAGCCTAAGTATACAGTACCTAACTGGTACTTTATTTCGTTGAAAAAGTTTTGATACCGACAGAAAAGTGTCAATATCCAAATATCGGTATCGTGCATCGCTAAAAAAATATCGATACAAATACCGGTATCGATATTTAAAAAGAATTGATACTCCGATATACCGGTGGTTTCGTCCCGTCCCTACTCCGAGGTCATTACAATTAATAAAATAATACAATCTCTTATGAATTGTTAATGAATAACGTTAGAAAGTGAATTGTTATTTTCGTAATCTTGTTATGAAAATTGAATTCTTAAAGGTTGTCGAAAGAGCCGATTTCGATTTTAGGCCTCGGAAATGCTCTCGTGAACTCTCAACCCAAGTCTTAACGCTCGCCGCTCTGACGCCAACAACTTTTCGGCAGAGTCCAGTCCACCCCACTCTCTTCGGCGTTTTATAACAGGAAAATCTTCTCAAACGGTTTCCACCCATTAAAACTTTGTTCTTTACAGAGTTGCCAGAGTATGATTGAATTAATGAACTTAATTATAGCTTTTTCTGTTACTAAAATGAAGAAGGGCTTGTCGTGTAATCTTTGTAATCGCCTTCCCGAAGGGCGGGAGGGGCGTGTTTCGTGTCAATCCAATTGTGTCCATGGTGTTGAGTTTCTCCGTCTTGTTTCCTTCGGCTCTGTCAGGTTAATTACCTTCTGGGTGGAAATACCTTTTGGGTGGGAAGCCCTTCAGTTTGTAAGCCTTCCTCCCGAACCTTTGGCCCTTTAATAGGCAGTTTTCTCCGAAAGTTCCTTACTCATAATCTTGCGGAACCTTCTCAGTTCTTCTTTTCCCGTCACTTACAGAGACCCGTTTTCGGTTTTAACGACCATTGGTGAGTTTCAAGTTGGACACAGTTACGGTCCCTATATTTTTAGCGATCAGTCCACATTATTATTACACCGCACATGACACCAAAATTAACCCGTTTCCAAGGATTTCTGTAGACTTGTTCCTACGCAAAATTCATTAAACCTACGTTAATTTGTAAAGTTTCACACTACATACATACGGTTCGGTTCAAATTTGCCTTGTGAGTTATCATTGCACCCCACACATTCAACCAAAATTGCCACATCAGCTGTCTACAAAAGTTTTATGGTCTGGAATATTGTTGACATTTTGACATTTTATGTCTTTGCTTTGGCACATAAACAAAAAAATCGTCACGAAAATTGCTCACGAAAATTGCCCCGAATGGCCACAACGATGATTATGACCATCAGAAATGACGTTGTCACCTGACATTTTCAAGTCTTTCGTAGATAAACGCGATTGCGTCACAATTGCAAACGAAAATAGAGTTACCATGTAAACAGTAGTAGGTAACGAGGATAGTATAACAGCAAACTTTGTACAACACGACATTTATTGGTAGTCAATTCGTTTCGCAGTTTAAGATCGGCGCTTCGCGTAACATCTGACTACTAATACACGTAGTGTATTTACGTGGGTCGGTCCTCTGTGTGAGTTGTAAAGGGCACTTAGTCTGTCGCGGTGCATTAATCGTAATGAATTCCAAGGAGTTCTTAGAATTTGTGCGTGGTACGCCGTTTACATCCCAGGCCACCGACACTGAAGAATATGAACGATTTCTGCAAGTTCGTGGAGACCGATGGACGTTAAAACCAGACACAATTCGAAAACGTGAATACAGGGAACGAAAAAATCGAGAAGCCGACAAGTCAACCCCAAAATCAAGCACGGAACGTAATCGTGAGTACAGACAACGAAAGAAATTGGAAGCTAAACGTAAAGAAACACCAGTTTCTGCCGTGCAATGCACGGTTGAGATATGCTTAGTAATAAATACAATAAGAAAACACACATGAAAATGTCCCAATGTGTTGCAGACTCGAATGCAAGCATTTTTAACGCTGCGCTGAATTTTCACTAAATTTTGGACGCTGAATAAATTGAGATGGGTTTTATCCTTCATCATTACATTAACAATCCGGGGGTCTGGGGGTTCCCCCCACATTTCATTTCAGCTAATGGGGTTGGAAATAGGGGGGTGATGGTGGTGGAGACTAAGGACATAAAATGTCTCAATGTGTTGCAGACTAGTATGCAAGCGTTTATAATGATTTTTTACGGTGAAAATCCCCAGCGAGTGGTCGGTAGGGTTGCCAGTGCCTATTGGAAGTATGTACAGTAAGCACCCCACTTGCCTTTGTCAGTAGGGTAAGGTCGTGTACCTTGAGTCGCTTGTACCTTGAGTCATTTTTGAGTTTGGCAGGAAGCACAGCCATCTAAAATGAGGCGACCCCCAAACATTACTTCCTTCATGGAGACAAAGTAAAGGGTAACACTGCGTCTTTCACTGATAAAGGTAACTAAGTGGTAGGGAATCTACAAGTTGTTGTTTGTGAATTGAAATATTTTGGCGCCAAACATTTCATGATCCCGAGCAAACGGTAAGTGTTATTTTCCTTTCATTTTTTGCGCAAAGTTATGTAAAATAATCAGTGATCCAACGGTATTTCACTTTTGGGCCAATTCATGTTCCTTATTTTTTTTATGGATATTATTCTTGATTTGGCCTTGACGTGTACCATGGGTCATTTTCTGATTGTGTGGGTTCCTAGTCTTTCTAGCGATAATTTTGCACGCTCCCAAATAAAAATGCCAAATCTATCTCGAGAATTGAGAGCATGGTGCTTTTTCAAGAGTTTTAAACATTTTCAACACTTCTAAGTTTCAAAAATGAGTCAAAACTTGACATAATCTTATTTAAACGCGTTGTTAGCCTTTCTGGTCAACTCATAAGACATAAATGTTATTTTGCATTATATTTTGTTACGTTTCCAATAAAATTTCAAGTTTAAAATGCGTTATTTTATACGAAATTCCTTGAATGACTCAAATACAATCACTGACTCAAGGTACAATTAAAGCTGACCCAAGGTACATGCATGATTGTACCTTGGGTCATTTTTTGTATTTAAAAAAAAAGAGCCACCCTCTTCAGAGTAGACATAATATTGAACTAATTCCAAGTTCCTTTGATGCTCAGATAATTTTCCCACAAGTTTACCACCAAAGGAAGATTATTGAAAGCTTTCGGATCCTGAAAATTGATATAGAACAAAAAATGACTCAAGGTACACGAGTACCATCGAAAACCACGATCTTGAAAGACACGTCTGTGCGAGGCGATTTTGCACAGAATTTAAAACAAAGTAGCCCTCAAGTGGAGTCCATGTGAGAAAGAACGGATTTTTCAACATTATGATGTGCATTTAGAAACAGAAAAAAGACAGAGAGCACGAAGAAGTAGAGGATCTTGGTTCATCACAAGACGTTTGCGACTGCCTGGTCGCAAACGTCTCTTGCGGAGTCTTGGCTCAAGATAAGTGTTCATTCTCCCCACCAAACAACCTGGGCAGGTCGCCGTTCCTTTACAGATTCTACTATTCAAATAAAATCTATTCATGAGGACTCGGAAAATGACCTCGTTTTGGTACCTATGATTGTTTTACTCCGAGGTACTCATGTAAGGAGTGCAGTACAAAACGTGTGGAGAGGCCGATTGAGATGGCAGTGGGGAACATTGCATTCAGGTGTTTCGCTGCGCGGTACCTGGGAATAATGCTTGATACTAAGTTGACCTTCTGGACCAACATCTGTAAGGTGGCAGATAAGGCAGCGGCTGTAACAGGGAAATTGAGTAGGCTCATGGCCAATATGGGAGGACCATCACCAGCGAGGCTGCTCATGCGGACAATGGAGGCTATCATGTTGTATGGGGTGGAAATCTGGGCAGAGGCGCTAAGATATAAAAAGTACACCTCTAGGACGGAGGCGGTCCAAAGGACGGGTGCGTTGCGCATCTGCAGTGCCTTTCGGACTGTGTCTGCACCAGCAGCCCAGGTTATTGCGAATGTTGTACCAATCGACCTTTTGGCTGATGAGAGGAAGCGTGGTCATGCCAGAAAGCAAGAACATGCGGCCAGAGTGTAAAAAAAGACTCTGCAAGCAAAAATGGCAGCAGAGATGGGCAGCTGAAACCCGGGGAAGTGGTTCATTCTCGACGTTAATTACATTTAACCCAGTTCCTGACGGGGCATGGTTATTATCGATCGTTCCTAAAGAAAATGGGCAGGTCGGGACGTTCACATTCTTTATAAACCAAATAGCAGCAGCTCAAGGCAGGAATTGGTTGGAGTAAAGGTGATTTTAGCAACAGAAATGTAATAGAAAAGATGAACAATCTGCGGACTCTGGAGTGCAGTCAGCACATATATCTATGGTGCTCAAAGAAAAGGAAGTGAGAAGCTGGGAATGAGCCAAAGTAGAAGTAGTGAAGACCAGTGAGGCTCCAGTAGGCCGAATTCTAACTGTCAGAAGTAATCAAAAAGCAACAAAAACGAGAGGAACGGTGTTTTTTAGTCGGTTGCCAAGATAAGGATTCTCCCCACAAAAACCTGGGGGGTTGCCGTTCCGATTACCCCCTTCACTGTCAGTCCAGTAATCGATTTTTCACCAACCTCTTTTAAAAAATTGTAAAAATAAAAAAAACGGAGTACAGTAGACGTCTGTCATCTAACGAACCCTGAATGTACACGAGGATAATCCCATTCATCACCGAGTGAACTGGTGAACTTCAGAGCGACCTGCACGTCGCATTAATCCACGGAGTGAACTGCAGGTGCCATTCATTCACGGAATGAACTGGTGAACTTCTCCCACTGACTTTGCCTTTGGACTGAGTGACCTGCAGGGAGTCTACTCCTTCAGGTGACCTGGGTTTACATACCTCTAGCACGAAGGTACTGATAAATGGAATGGAAAGTATTAATTTTACAGGTATTCATGACACGTAGTAGGTTTAGGGACGTTGGAGAACTATCAATATTTCAAAATATCGATATTTTCTTAAATCGAAATTCTCCCTCACTCACCCCTGAACATTCCCAATATAGATATTTCCCCCCCATAATCGGAAAAAATTATCGGAATTCGATTCGGATAATATTTGCGAGCTTATAATCGAAACTAAAAATTATGAAGTGAACGTCATTATGAAATTGAACTATAACTTACCTACTTGATTTATCCGAGATTTCAACCACGTTTATTTCTGCATAATTCCCTTTACAGTCAAGGTTTTGATATTCAATAGCGATATCTTAGAATATTACCTAATATTTGCTTTCTATAGATATATCGAAACGATGATCAATATTCAGTAACATAATAATAATAGCCTAATACCCTAAGTAGGTATATTGCGGGGAAAGGTACCCACTTACTGAAAATCCACACCTATTCCATATCGATTCCTCTTCTTCGCTGTCACATATAAACATGAAGTATTCATTTAATGTGAAAAACATTCCCCCGGGGATTGAAAATACTTTTTCGGAAGTGTGACTTTAATTGAATGCAAATCAAGTTCAAATAAATCAATTTACATCAACTTCCACCCACCTGACCGTAACCACGTGCCATATAGCCAACTATCCCGATAATCCTAAATAATGGTTATTTTTTCCCTACTCCTCGGTCGAGTGTACAGGTTGCTCTTCAGCTAATAGACCAGAGGTGCTCAAACGGTCGATCGCAAGTGCTTTTTGAGTAGATCTCGAGAAGAAACAAGTTTTTAATAAATAGGTAACTAAACATCAAAAATTTATTACGTAATGACACTGCTTGCGGCAAAAGGCGGCTTTATCAAAGGAACGCGCGGTACTTGTCAAAGAAAAGCCACGTTGTTTCTAGACTAGACTGTACTAGACAATATCGGGCGGCGCGTTTGACAGAAACATTCGAAACTTTCGTTCACGCCGATATAAATGTTTCGCCTGCAGGAATTGGAGTCATTCTGAATTGTAATGTTGTTTTATATCTGAAGAAAAATATCCGAATCTAAGACAAATCGCCCTTCAACTGACGGCAATGTTTGGGTCAACTTCCTTGTGCGAGTCTGCATTTTCTGAAATGAAGATAATTAAGTCAAAATATCGCAATCGACTAACTGACGATTATATGTCAACATGCTTGCGATTAGCACTCAGTGGTTACGCACCATCTTATGAAAAGTATGCTGAAGACATGCAGTACCACGCTTCAACATCCAAAGTCACTCCTTAGTTAAGTTTAACACCTCTAAACTTTGTTTTGTAATAAAGAATAAAATCGCAATTTTGAATAACTAGGAGTTTTTTCATTGATATTGTAGAGAAGAACGTAAGTGAACCTAACCCAAACCTTGACTAAAATAATGTTAGTTGTGCGGAAAGCTAATATCCATATGTGCTACCGTACACCCTACCTAGGTAGGTAGGGTGTATCGTGTATGTACGACAACCCTGCATCACACATACTTGCTCAGAGTCGATCGTAAGTAGTCCAAAAATATTAAGGTAGATCGCCATCAGTTTAAGTCTGGCACCCCTGCAATAGACCTTTGGCAGTCCAATACAATTTAGCTATTTTCGACCATTTGGTCTCGTCTATGTCAAAATTTTGTCTCATGCGGGAGTGAAGCATACTCGTCCACGTCGTGCCCCTGGACGTCCTCATTGCACCATCGAGGATACTGAACGTATGCACCGTCGCCGCTCGTCAGCCCGACGAAATTGCGACATCCTGAGCCGAAATTCACGGCCGCCAAATGGCTTCCAGCCAGTAAGAAATAATAGTTAACGCTACAATATAAGGAACATCCCCAGTCGTGTAAAAGGCGCATGAGCACTAAAACAGTCATTATCTTCTACACGTTTCAAATACCCCCACGCAATAAAGTTTCTTCCGAGGGTTGCGGCGTTGAATTAATGAACCCGATTACCGCCTTATTTAAGGAAAATTTACCGCTTCTCGGAAAATATTGAAGTTGTCAGAAACTTTTAAATCCTGTTTACTAAATTATGCGGCGAATTAATTCATAGGATCAACGTCTCTTGATAGATTCACCACTTATCCACTGTTTGGATTTCAGTTGATGTCCAATTGGGCGCCTACAAGGAAGAGGGAAAAAATCAACAGCGGGCGGCAGTTTTATATGTACTCCATTCAAACCTTTATGTGTTTGCTCTTTCAAAATTTAGAAAATGAATAAAAACTACTCAAATTCGATATGTAATGAAACGTTCCAGGTTCTAGAAAAATTATAATATATATAAAAATCACCTCTTTTCAAGGCAACTTCGATACAATTAAAGTAGTCAAGTAGACATTTTATGTTACATACCTTTGTGTAGTAATTTACTGCGTTTTTCAATAAAATGGTTGACGTATGAAGCAGTCTTCGTCTAGACACTTATCGGAGCAAATGATACGCTAGTCAAAAATTACAACATAATGCATTCGAAGGATTTATGGTTCATTTGAGAAGAAGTGTCATACTCGGAATTAGGCAAACAATTCTAAAAACCTTCCATTTTAAGTACATTTTTAAGTAATAAATGTGATGCAGTGAATGTGGTTTTTGGAGTGAACTCCTTAAAGGGTTTATAGCCGATACACGGGTTGAAGCATTCTGATATTCATGAAACTAACAAGAACTACACAGGTGCTTTATGTTTCACAAACCGAGACGTGGTCTGTTGTCAATCATGTTTTCAATCTAAATTGAGGTTTTTAAGGAATAAAACGCAAAACCTCGATTTTCCCAAAACTGGTTTTCCGGTGAAACTGCTTTTCTCCTTTGGACGGCAGAATTTATCAGGAGCCTGAGCTAGTTGTGAAGGCGTCATTTTGATTCCATACGATTTCAGGGAAAATATCTATTCCTAGTCTGTTTTCTGGGATGAAGTAGAGAATAGATGATGCCTACCTCTTATCAGGCTCTTTTGTACCTATCGATGTGTGCTTTCATTGATAGTATAATATGACGGGACCAGTGCCATGTATTATGGAATGTCTATTAGTCCAATTGATCTATACTTTACTAAAAGGATTGATGTAAGATATGTTTTTGCTTTTGAGATGCTAGCGGAGCGAGCATCCAGACCAGCAAACTAGACAGAACACAGATCGAACGCGTGGACCTATATCGATAAGAGATATCGTGTTTTTCAATATAGCGACGGTCTTATAAGGAAGGGGTCACCTATTCTCGACTTCTACTAAGAGCCCTACTTTTGAGAATGAAACCTGCTTTCCTTGCACGGAAAGCTGAAATCGAAAAACAGACCACGTCTCGGTTTGTGAAACATGAAGCACCTGTGAAGTTCTTGTTAGTTTCATGAATATCAGAATGCTTCAAACCGTGTACCGGCTATAAACCCTTTTAGGAGTTCACTCCAATATCCACATTCACTGCATCAATAGGTTACTGCGATCAAAACAAAAAGTAATGGAATGTTCGGCAATAGTCGGATCGGCAATGTTCGGCTCCACCGGGTTCTCCAGACTCTCCTTGATATTGTACATATGTACATATGTACACACTATAATAGCACATACAGAGGATTATGAAATCGATGTTGAATTGAAATCTGTCTTTGTCGAAATAGATCATCTATTGAAAGGGCACGGCCCTTTCAGACAATTGCATTGATTCCCAGGTATCATGTAATAGCGGACACCGACAAAGATTCCATCTCCCATAGATTCCTACGTTGCTGATCGTGGTTGGAGAGAAACGCTTTGAATTTCCAACCATCAGGACTTGTGGGGCAGAGGGCGCCTGGGAACTAACTCAAATCTAACTCAATAGAGCACTGCTAGAATGCTATAACGTAATTTCACTGTAGCAACAACAACGCTTTCTGCGTTATAGAGATCGTTAGGTAGATCGCGGTTGGATCATGTGCGTGACTCCGATGGTCTGCTACGAACCTCTTAACGTGAAATAGACTGACTGCTCATTAGTTAATAAAGACCTCGTTTGTGATGATAACACGCATCACAAAGGGAATGATTAGTCCTTAGAGTGAACAACAGTTGGATAAAACGTATTTTGGAAGTAATTACCTCAGGAAGTAGCTAATAATACATGTAATTGTATTATAGCATCACTAATCTCTGAGAACAGGGTTAATTTATGTTGTCACAATTTGAGATTAAATTCTGGTTGAAGACAATATCAGGATCATTTTAACATAAACGTACTCAAGCATTGGTGTGCCATGATCCATTGATCTTGCCTTACACGATATAGCAGTTCAATTTACGGCAGAGTTTCAACAGTAAGCTTAGCTGATCAAAGGCTAACTGCTGCTGAAGATGACACAACCAAAAACGTTTTTGAATTTACATCTCCTTGCCCTGACCTGACTTCAAACGATGAAATCACAAGAGACTCCTTTGATGCGAAAACGACAAACCACAACTTCTAGAATATTTAGAATATTCATCATGAAAGAAACCGGATTAGGAACTTATAAAAATCAGGAACATTTACACCAAAATAAATTCTTGTAATCTGAGCTTTGGGTATTATAGAACTAAGTTTTGTTCGGTTCATCAATTTTCAATACTAAACCTTCGTGATTAAACAAGAAAAAAACGCTGCAAATTCTTTCACTGGGGTTTATTATTCAATTGGCTTGCGTTCATGATTTGAATTTCTACTAAGCTTTGGAGTGTGCGTGTTTCACAGGATAGGGCGATTATTGAATTTCAGGAGATATGCATGGAGCACGTGAATCTGTTCTCAACCAAAATACCTATTTGGATTGATCAGTTGATCATATTTGTGTGCCTCCTGAAATTCAATAATCGCCCTATCCTGTGAAACACACACACTCAAAAGCTTAGTAGAAATTCAAATCATGAACGCAAGCCAATTGAATAATAAACCCCCCAGTGAAAGAATTTGCAGCTATCTTTTTTTTTCCCCTCAATACCCCCCCAAAATAAAAACATCTATAATTTATCAAGTCCTTTGGCACTCGTATTGCGTTAAAACTTCCATAAATCCAAATTTAAACGATGTAGCCGAAGGTAGACAGATGTAGAGGGGACACACAAATATCATCAACTGATCAATCCAAATAGGTGTTTTGGATGAGAACCGATTTACGTGGTCTATGCATATCTCCTGAAATTCAATAATCGCTCTATCACCTGTAAAACACGCACACTCCGAAGCTTAGTACAGATTCAAATCATGAACGCAAGCCAATTGAATAATAAACCCCAGTGAAAGAATACTTATTTACCCCAGTAATAATATTGAATAATATTTATATTATATATTATCAGAATGCTTCAACCCGTGTATCGGCTACTAACTACACTACAAGTATTCACATCGGCTATCACTCCAGTATCCACATTCACTACAACTCGACGCTATCGGCCGGACATCACTAGGTTACAAACAAACAATAATAAACGAAAAAACGCAAATGTTGGCACCATAAATCGGGCCATACATCGGGAATGGTTTGACCTACGGACGTGGGGAAGGGCTCATTCGATTCCTGACGGTATGTTCTTAAAATAAGTTTACATTCATGCCGCTTGGACTTGTTTTGAGGTTTCTAGAGATTTTACAAAACTTTGACAGCCCTTAAAGGGCACTTTAAATTGAGTGAGAGAGCTGGCTCAAGAATTGGGGCGTCGTCGGACCAAGATGGATTTTTCCTGAAAATTTCAGATTTTTTGCTCCAGCCGTTTGGGAGAAATCGTGCGTACGGCGGACGGACGGAAAATTTTTTATTGCAGATTCGGATTCTACACCCTTTGAAACGTAAACCATGAAATTTTCAGGGGGGTTAGAATTTTTTTCCAGAGCGATTACAATGGTTTATTATTGAATAATAAACCAAAATATATCCCTAAAACTTTGAGATCACACTTTTCAAAATGTGAAACTACAATAAATCAATTTAGTGGTGAAAGTATTAAAAGTATTAAACGTAGCGGAAATAGCGAACTATGGAGATTCATAAAGTTTTCACGAAAATCAGAATAGTCGGACGGGAACAGAGAATAACATGACAAACGTTCTTGATTTAGAACTCGATGAATCGACGGAACTCTTTCTATATTTCTCATCACTCTTTGATCGGTTTTTTGGGGAATTTATCGCCTGAGCAGAGGCAAAGTGTTCTCCCTCCGATCAAACACAAACAAAACTCCTGAAAGTATGTAAATGATTCAACAGGTCCGCCAGAGATTCGAGCGTCGATCAATACGACCGGGTTCGGTTTTTTACCCCCGTCGCCCTTCCCCCGAGGCGAAAACACCATAAATTTATAAAAGACTAACAAGAAAATCCAAGAAAAAGTGAACAGTGAATTTATCATTTTGATAATTGTTTTCCCCGAGTTCTCTGGGTTCCTTCGCATACTTAATTAATTTTCATCGGCCTTCCACTTCTCTTATTTTTAAAATTGAAAATTAGCAGCGACAAAAATTAGATTTATGTTTCCAATTATAGAACGAGATTCAAGTTGTTAGTAGGAGCTGGGAGGGAAAGTTCATTGTTTTCTTTTACCTTGCGCTTGGAGGCTGTGTATTTTCAGGAGCGGAATGTAAAACAAGGGTAATATCAACACTTGGTGTTTAAGCGAAATTGGTAGACAACTGACGACACAAATTATATTTTCAAGGAATGAACTGCCGCAAGCAAAAGGGAAAGTTGAAAATTAAGATATAGCAAAAATATTTTGTAGAAATGGAAGTGTCCCGGCTTTACCTGACGCCCTAGGGGCATGGATAATTAATCCTCACCGAAGAAAATATCGGAAATTCTGGTAACATATTGACAAGAAGGGCAGGATACTAACAGTGTAACTGGACTCATCTACTCCTCGTCTATAAACTCCTGATTTTCTTCTTCAGGAAGATCAACCACAGATGAATCAACAAAAAGATAGATCAACCAAGAAGAAACCGCTTCTGGTTTCTCCAAAAAACTGTGTGTTACGAAGAAGTTCCCTGTATTTAGCAGCTTTGATGGGGAGCTTTGGGGAAGGGGTGGGAGATTTAGACCATAACTATTGGGTTCTTTCCCACAATCGCGCTCAATGAAGCGGATTTTCCCCGTTGTAGTGTAACTACAACCTGCTTTTACACGGGGCTGAAGATGTTTTTCACTGAAAAGGACTGCATATTCAGAAAATACACCTCGAAATCCTCTAGATAGCATTGCCAAATCATTTTCGACCAGAATGGCGATGATCGGGTTTTCCCCTCTACCCTTCAAACGAATGCTTGAATGAGAATGAATTTTTATTCAAAAGAGAACAACAATGTCGCATCGAGAATTTCTGTGCACAATGGAATATACAGCCTCTGTGCGGTTGGGGGAGCCGGTAGATCTTGTATAAAATTCAACAAATCTTCGAGTCTGGATATGATACTTCAATACAGTAAGTACTCTGGATATAGTTACAATGAAAACTTCTTTTTCTTTGTACAATAGTTTGGAGTATTTTGTGGAGAAAAGTAACAGTGACCTTAGCAGATGTGCATGCTTGTCAGTAGAATTCGACAGTTGTCTAAGCCATCTGAAGTTAACCATATGAAAATCTCCTTTTTGTAATTATTTTGTGAAAATTTTGAGGGAATCTTTAATTGTTCCGGTAAATGGTGGCTCAAGAATAGCATACTGTAGAAGATATGTTTGGAGGTAAGCCACAGTCTTGTTTTTGGTGCTGGGACTATGGCTTGCGAAGTTGTAATTTGCTGAAGTTGTGAAAAAAGTGAGAGATGACTTGACATACAGCTGGATGACTTGACAAATGACCCTCCTTTCGCATAAGCCGATACGTCAATCAACTAATTTTGTGTGATTAGTATCCGGGTCTCACCAGCAATTCGGATTTAGCCACACTTGGAGCACCTTGTTCCCCGATCGGAACTATGTGAGTCAACGGCGAGGAATCGGCTGAAAGGAACCGAACAGATGTAATTAAAAGGCCCGGACATGCGTGACCGATCGTCTATGGGGACGTCCTGTCGGGGAACTTCAAAGGGAAATCAAAATTACGGGGCACCGAGGGAAGCGAAGACGCCCGAAAGAGGGAACGAGATCGCATATTACGTTGGGAGCCCAAGTTCAGCTCAACAGGTCCCTTCGACAAACACGACAGTCGTTCAAAGGTAGTTGGGGACGGTTGACAGGAGCGAGAGAGAGGGCGGAGGGGTGGCACTGAGTCAGAGCGTACGAGCGACAGAGAGGGTAGCACAGAGGACGAGGAGATCTGTAGTAGGTGACCTATGAATCATAGCTCTCCACATCGATCCAAGCCTCGGGGAGAAATTGTATAGCCGGACGCTTTGAGCCTTTCATGGTTTCATGGTACGTCATTCAAATTGAACCTACATTGGAATGAACTTCACACGATCCTATTTTCCACTGAATTCAACTTTTATTGGATAAATCATTAAATTGATCCAAAGAACGAACGCTGAAAACAATGTTACAAAGCACGAACTGAGTCATTCGCGACGAGCTTGTGGAAACCCATTTCAATAAATAGAATAAGATACAATACAACGTCGTCTATATTCCCAGAAAATAATCAGTTAAGTAGGCAGTTGAATCGATTTCGACGAGGTGATGAGTTCATGTTTGTTACTGATGATGACAACCTTCGAAATCGATACAACTGTGTGACTCATTGTTCTCGTGGAAATATAGACAACGTTTTATCTTACTCTGTTTTTATTGAATGTCACAAAGATTCATTATTTTTTACCAATATTTCTGCGTCCTGTTAATGTTTATGTATATGTGAGTCTATCCTCTCAAGAACAGTCAGCACAATCATTGCAGCACCTCGTTCGGCCTGTTGACGGGAGCCGAGCTTACAATCATTCAGATGCAAACCACAATATTTCTTGACTGCCAACTTCTCAAAATGAGAAAACGAAAAAGATGGATTTCGGAAATTGAAATTTACAGCCGTTTTGAACATTTTCACCCTTGAAAATGATATTTTCTGAATCAGATGAGCTCGGACTGATCAGGGACCCATCTCAATCGATTCGGCTCCCAAAAATTACTTGGAAATGACAGCCCACTTGCCTACGCCAGTAAAAACTTAGGAAAACCACGTTATTGAGTGGTAGACAATACGATTACAACAGCTGAAATTGAAAATAATAAAACAAAATGAAACTTGAAATATATAAATTTATAACAGTTTTTACCATTAAAATGAGATTTTCAGGAGACTAGCTCTGTGAGAAGGAAAATTCACCAAGCAGAAAAGAAAATATCGCTGGTCGCGCTTTAGGGACTACAGATTTTCCCAAGAGGAATCTAAGCATTCTTAGAAAAATCACTGGTTCTTCAGATATGTAACTCCCTCTCCGGTATAGTGTGCACGATACCCATACAAACTATCTCTTCCACAATTTGACAGTTCATCATCATGGGCATGGAGAGATAGAGCGAGGCACTGACATAGAACAAGCTAGCAAAAAAACAATTTATGATAGACATCCCAACTGGCAGTGTCATTAAAATTAAGTCATAATCCAGGTTGGTGTGTCGTCCCACACATTAAATGATCTCACTTCCTCCACTAGTCCGGTTATTTTGCTGGCAAAGGTCGGGAAATTTGGGAGGCCACCTTCAATGATCATGAAGCGTGGTGCTAAGTTTCTTGGCTGTGTTCAAATCGTCAACGCCTCGTTTTAATTCACAGTTGATCTGACATGACTACATTTTATGAGGATGGAACTTTTAGAGAGTGAATGGCGCAGTTGACCTTGAATTGCTGTGTGAGAAGAAAACTTCACCAGTAGACCGGGACAGTAGACCTCTATGGTTCTGCGGCTAGATCATTTACATGATTAATTTTACACATTTAAGTACCGATGATGAAAAATTGCCTATGCAACCTACAAAAATGGGATTCTAGCCCAGAGGAGGGGAGCTAGTAAACAGAGATGAAACCTACGGCTGGGGGGGGACAAGGTTTACGTGAGCGCATTCTGTGTTCATAAACGGTACTTACTAAGCCTAACCAACTCCCTGGAAAAATCTGTAGATTCAACCAGAGCACCAGAGAGACTAGTGCTTACCAAGGTGGCAGGTACACGAATGACCCCCTCGGGCGGACGGAAAAGTGGTTATGCCGGGATAACAAAGGGCGGAAGGAGCCCACCCGAAAGTTAGTTGAAGGAGTGTTGAGCGGAGGGGGGGGGGGGGGGGACTGTCGGGTCGGTCGCTAAGAACTGGATTCTACTCCTGTTAATCATTTAAATGATAAAAGAAGATGTCGTTGGTCGCGTTTTCAAGAGGAATCCAAGCACTCTTACAAAAATCACTGGTTCTTCAGATCTGTAACTCCCTCTCTGCAGGGGGAAGGGAGATCTCTAGCTATAGTGTGCCTTTTACTAATACAAACTATCTCTTCCACAATTTGACAATTAGACATCAGGGGCATGGAGAGTAGAGAGAGGGACTGACGTGGAGCAAGCAGGCAAAAACATAGCCTTATAATCCGGCTGAGGTATGAACTGGCACTGTTTGAGTATATGTAAGACCAGGTACGTGCCCCACAACCCAAGTGATCTCGGCTCCTCCACTAGTCCGGTTATTTTGCTTGAACTCACTCGACGGTCGATAAGTTTCGTTGTTTGCAGAAGGATCCACCCACGCTCGGCCTTACTTTTTTTTTTTCTCCTTCTCTTCCGTAGTAACTTCGGGGGCCCCTTTCCAATCGATTAACACACCCTCCGCTCGCCCTGACTCAACGGTCCGTCCCTTGTGACCTTCATGTGAATGCTTTTAACAAGGGCGGAAACTCTCTTTTTTGGACAAAGTGGTCTAAAAAGTTCAATCCCAACTTTTCTGGTCAGCTTCAGAAGCGTGCGAGACACGATGGCCCCTTTCAACAAGTTCCTTGTCTGGTTACCCAAAAAAAAGTTCTGCTTCAACTTTTTATATCAAGCGCACTGAGTAACTTTTTAATGTTAATCCAAACTAATTCCAATTATGAACCTCTACCATCAAAGCAGTTTTCTGTCACCTCTACAAAAAATGAGTTTGTTTACTGTTTGAGATACCAACGAAAATTCTGAAAATAGAATTTGAAGCGAGGGAAACCACTCCCACTAGGTCCCACTTGTTTTAAGAAGAAATATTGGAGGAATTGAGACGGAAAATGTAGTTTCCGCGTGTAGTAGGGACAACTTCACAGATCAGGCTCATTATTTGTGATAAGTTAAAAACTGTAATCAAAGTTAAAAGATTTCGGGAATAGTTTAAACTTCCTAAGAGTTTTTAGTAGATACAAATTTCTGATCTGCTTAACAGACCCGAAAGTGAGCGGATAAGCTGAAACACCACAGATGGCCAAGTCAAATCCATCATATGTGAAGTCAAACTGAACAGTTCCCGAGTCATATTCATCAAACTGAACCCCGAGTCCAACTGAACATTTCCAGAGAATTTCATGATTTGTCAAGACAAAATTGTACTTATAATCCGGCTATAGTTTACTCACCGCTGGAATTTGCCGCAACGCAGTTATTCAGCTAACGTGACAAGACAGTTTCTTGGAAAAAGTTGCCCGTATGTAATGAACCCAAAGCCAGTTTTAATTTGGACTCTCATATGGGGAGTTGTACATCAAAACCAGACACATCCACTTAAGACTTATTTTTGGGTTATTGCATTTTTATAACTACTTCCAAGCCAGCATCGAAGGGCCCTGAATGGTTTTCCAAATCCCAACATACCCCTATTAAAACTACAATTCAAGTTCATAGTTCGTGACAAAACATGACATATCCTTCTCCTTATTGATTATCAAAATGAAGGCACCGAAATCGAACACATCCATGTGACGTTGCTAGCCGAATTAACCCCCCCCCCCTCTCCCATCAAAGTAGACATATCTAAGAACATCGAATTTCGCACTCCCTAGATGTCACGAGAATGAATAACTCCCTCACCTTCCGAACAACCACGGTTCCAAAGATGGATGTTGTCATGTGATTACGTGACATCAAAATGAAACGACACCTACCAAACAACCTTTTCTCGTTGTTGAGTAGCTAGCTTCAAGACAGGACTTTTGTAGTTTCTATGCAAAACGAACGTTCCACACCACGTCCTATACAGGCAGGGTCCCGCAAGGGAGCATTCTGGGACCATTCTTGTATTCCATGCACTGCCATGATATGCCCTTACCAGCACACCCGACTTCTCAGGTCTTCATGTCGATGATTTGGTATACGCAGTTAGCGATACTGATACCGTTGAAGCCACTCGTAGACTCCAACACAACCTTGACGTACTCGGGAAACAATGCAATACAGGGTGTTTCATTTCGTGACGGTCACAGGCCGGGAGAAGATTCTACGGAAAATTTAGTCGAATCACAGATTTTTTATCCTTTTGGTTTATTATTCAATAATAAACCATTGTAATCGCTTGGAAAAAAAAAATCTCCCCCCCCTGAAAATTTCATGGTTTACGTTTCAAAGGGTGTGGAATCCACGACCCGATTTATGGTGCCAAGATTCTCGTTTGTTTGTAATTCGTGAATAGCGTCCGAGTTGTATTCAATAGCCGATGTACTTGTCGAACACGGGTTGAACACGCTGATAACGATATAGGTAAATATTTTCTGGGGATTATTATTCAATAAACTGGGATAAATAAGTATTTTTTTCAATTGAGTTGCTGGAGTTTGCGTGTTTTACAGGTGATAGAGCGATTATTGAATTTCAGGAGATCTTGCAAACCACGTAAATCGGTTCTCAACCAAAACAACTATGAATTGATCAGTTGATGATATTTGTGTGCCTCCTCTACATCAGTCTACCTTTGGCTACAAAGTTTAAATTTGGATTTGGGGAAGTTTTAACGCAATACGAGTGCTAAAGGACTTGATAAATTATGGATAAATTTCTGAGGGGGGGGGGGGGGTATTGAGGTTCTTAAAAAAACGCTGCAAATTCTTTCACTGGGGTTTATTATTCAATTGGCTTGCGTTCATGATTTGAATTTCTACTAAGCTTTGGAGTGTGTGTGTTTCACAGGATAGAACGATTATTGAATTTCAGGAGGCACACTAATATGATCAACTGATCAATCCAAATAGGTATTTTGGTTGAGAACAGATTTACGTGCTTCATGCATATCTCCTGAAATTCAATAATCGCTCAATCACCTGTGAAACACGCACACTCCAAAGCTTAGTAGAAATTCAAATCATGAACGCAAGCCAATTGAATAAGTAACCCCAGTGAAAGAATCGTAGCGTTTTTTCGCTCAAGTTGTTTTTTTTTTTTTTCAAAACTATCTTCACTAAGATTCTTCACTAACAACTATCTTCACTTCAAAACAACATTTTTTTGTCGCCCTGAAGTGTTTATATTTCTTTTTTATAAAGATATGTCCGGTTTTGATCCTTAACTCCTCATTTATGGATATCGAGGGGGCCCGATTTGGCTGCACGCGGGAAACAATGTAACGAGATCGCGTTATTTTGAACGGTACCGGTCGTCAAAAACTACTCCCGATAAAGACCCCACCCCTTCCATTATCATCTCTGTTACTCGGCTCAATTTGCCGCGTCCAACTTTTTTCTAACCCCACACCCACGAAAAACCGCACTATTGTCTAATAGCTTCCAGTTCCGCGCCGACGACCAGACTGTAATATCGTTAAGCGAAGTCCCTTTCAGTCCCGGCGTCGTTGTGAACGTCACAGTCGGACAGATTGATAGCGAGCAAGTGCCGTTGCAATGAAGCAATCGCTCGAAATGACCCGCCAGAAAATCCCTTAGAGCGGCCGGTCAGGGGAAAAGGACTATCTTATCGACGTTACCAATCCCGTTTCAGTCAATTAGCCCCATAGCAATCCAACTTTTTATCTCCGTTTCGCTTCACCGGTGAACTGTAGGTCCAATTTTATCGTTAAACGTATTTTTTTTTCGTTTAGAGTATTGACAAATTAGGTTAAACCTTTGACAAATATATTTAAACTTTAACAGATAAATTTAAACTTTTGATAAAAAAACGTGAACTTTTGAGAAATAAATTTCAACTATTTATACATAATAGCGATCACAGGGAAGCGCGCCGCAGGGTCCAAAAACTTCGAAAACAAATTTTTTTGGTGAACTTCATCAACATTTTCATTATGGATAATGATACCAATACTGCAAAGATGATTTGCACTATTATTAACAGCAGCTTTATCACGACTTCGCTGGAGTAATTTTCAAATAGACAAACCTAGTATTCCAAAAATCGAGAAAAAAAAAAAACATCCAGCCTTTGAAACATTTCTTTCATATTACTGGACCAAGCTTGATTAGAAGTTGTATGTATAATGAAACTGATTAAAAATCAAAAATGTAAGTTAGTTCTTTTTCACCATCTAAATTTATCACTTCCATCAACCCCAAAAGGGGTTCCGGGCTCAAATATTAAAAAGCAGGATCTGGAAAATGTTCGAAATTTTCATTATTGTCATGGTAGGATTTCATTGCAAAGAATCGAGTGAAACTCTCGGATTAATTAACTTTCATCCTTTCGCTCTCCTTTGATTAAGTTAAATCACTAGTTAACCTTTGGGTGAGAAACGTCAACATAGAAGTGAATGAGAACTGGTGTGAACATATTCGTAGTAGTGAAATAGAATCAAATGATACAATTTCAATGCAATTTTATTTTCATGATTTCGATTTTATAATAACTCGTGAAGAGTATTCAAGTGTTATATTCTATCTTCAAATTTGGTGGAAAAAATCGATTATTCCATCAGTTCTTCACTGCATTCTAAGTCGTTTAGTTCGGGACATCGAAAGTAAAAAAAAAAAAGTTTTGTAAAGAGAGCGTGGTCTGGCTGTCTTGTATGCGAGATGCAAGTTTCCTGGTTTCGGTGACAATTTACGTGGTGGTGAAGATGCCTACTCAGAACCAAAACTGATCAATGCAGGAGTTCTACAAGGGAGTACACTTGGTCCTCTCCTGTGTAGTAGTGATCTACCAGAAATCAAAATTAACACCATGGTAGATGATATAGTGATTTTGGCAGTTGGCGGAAGTAATACCAAGTCCGTTACCAAAGTGAATCGGTCATTACCCTGCGTACAAGAGTGGAAAGGAGGATACGATTTAATAAAACCAAGTATGCTATCGATCATTAACAAACGAATTGGCTATATTCCCCTTTAACTCAAGGGCAAAATGGTTCCCAGTATGGCAGTATGGCTTGACAACGAGCTCAACTGAAAAGCTTTTGTCAACAACAACAAGGAAGAACTCCTTAAACTCAGAAATATGTATTGGCAAATGAGGAGGCAGTCGTAGCTGTCAATCCAGAACAAACTCACAAGCTTACATTCAAGCCTTAAAGCGAGTTGGGACTTGGAGATCAGCTGAGGGGCTGTATGGATCAATCAAACTGACACATCATGCTGAGTTCCAAATCCATGTGCTGAGAAATATTGTCAAAAGCACGTTGGTACCTTCGAAACTAATGCATCCATCACGAGCTTCAGCTCAAAACAAAAACTCTATTGGTTAGGATCTTACGTTAATGAGGAAGTTTTCCGACTCCCTTGTCGGGGTTGACATTTGATTTTCGCCCAAGTCGAATAAGGTAAGGATTTCTGTATTCCCAGGTTCGCTGGGGGTGATTGAGGGGGAGGAAGTGGTGACTTCAGATGATTAGAAACAAACAAACCACAGGATCTAGTTTACTTGAGAGGCTGTGAAGTGAAAATATTACGATAACCAACAAAACTCTGTGATGTATCTTAATTTTGAATAGTTATCTGTATTTTCATGATAACACTGATGACAAATTTTACTTGGTGCACTAAAAATTTTTAAAAAAATCCCCATTTCCCATATCTAAATGCCTGAGGTGTCTATATTTAATTCTCAACAAAGTAGCGTAACGTTGGAAAAGCAGTTAAGAAACTTAGAGTACACGTAGGTAAGAAACTTCCAACATCGGGTCGGGAGTGATGGGAAGGATAGCCCTGTGGTTCCCCACGGCCTCCCCTTCCGACATTGCAGACAAGAGCTCTTGCGGCTTAGGTGATTAATTGTTTGGAAAACTGGTTCCGAAAATGGTGAAGTGGGTAATTCCGTAAGCGCAGTGCTAGAGTTATACGACCCCTGGATAAATCCATATGATGCTGAACGTAATCAATGAAATTTCCTGTATGTATATAACGATCATGGCCGGTGAGCTCCTTATTGTATCATCCTAATGTATAATTAAGTAACTAAGTTAAATACTTGGTATACAAAGTATAACCCGTGCAAGATATCTGACTTGTAACAGGTATGTTAGGTGCCTCAAATTATGGCGGGACCTCCTACGAGGAAGGTGGGGGAATCAGAGAGTCATGTGATCTATCCAGTCAACTGAACTGTTTGTTCCCAACATTTGCTCCTGGAGTGAGTTGGCGTCGCTCATAACTCATTCACGGGCAAGATATCAGACTTGTAATGTTGGGATTCTCAAATGGAGTTAGAAGGATATCGAGACCATGTCAGATAAGCTCTTTTTTGTACCATCCAGATGTATAATTAAGTAACTTGATGAAATACCTTGTACATGGTACTGTAAAAGCTAGATCTGCGGTTATTGTTAAGATTTACAACACAATTCTTGCGTTGCACACAAATATGATCAACTGATCAATCCAATAGGTATTTTGGTTGAGAACAGATTTACGTGCTCCGTGCACATCTCCTGAAATTCAATAATCGCTCTATCCTGTGAAACACGCACACTCCAAACCTTAGTAGAAATTCAAACCATGAATGCAAGCCAAATGAATTAAATTCAATAATAAACCCCAGTGAAAGAATTTGCAGCGTTTCATGAATATCAGAATGCTTCAACCCGTGTATCGGCTATAAACTACAAGTATCCACATCGGCTATCACTCCAGTATCCACATTCACTACAACTCGACGCTATCGGCATCACTAGGTTACAAACAAACAATAATAAACCAAAAAACGCTGCAAATTCTTTCACTGGGGTTTATTATTCAATTGGCTTGCGTTCATTATTTGAATTTCTACTAAGCTTTGGAGTGTGCGTGTTTCACAGGGTAGAGCGATTATTGAATTGCGGGAGCACACAAATATGATCAACTGATCAATCCAAATAGGTATTTTGGTTGAGAACAGATTTACGTGCTCCATGCATATCTCCTGAAATTCAATAATCGCTCTATCCTGTGAAACACGCACACTCCAAAGCTTAGTAGAAATTCAAATAATGAACGCAAGCCAATTGAATAATAAACCCCAGTGAAAGAATTTGCAGCGTTTACTTAAAAAGTTGTTGCTTTTTGGGCATTTTTATCCCACAAAAGTAATAAAAAGTTTAGGACATCATTAAATTATCATTATCACAACTCAGCGATAACATTAGCAACGAATACCCAGGGTTGCCCGACCCCCCTTAGCTTCATGACGCACAATCGGACAATCATTGTCATGGGCACTATCATGGGTTGTTGTGGGCACTATGATTGTCATTTATACATTTTCAGATAGAAAAACAAACAATATTTAAATTAATTATTAGGCTGATTATCATGTACGTTCTATCTAGTGATGTTATAGGCATACTTTTGAATGTCGTCACGTTAACATCACGTCACGACTGTATAGATCATTGAAAATTATTAGTAACTAAAGAACTTCGTTCAATTAGGGGAAGTAAATATTGAATTAGGGTAAATTTATTGTTATGCAGGAGCATAACTTGAGAAAATAACGGTAGGCATGTTCAACTATTGAACAAACTATAAAAAACGTCTGCAAGTGGGTGTGGCACATAGCTTCCTCGTATCCATAACATGACTGTATAGATCATTGAAAATTATTATTGACCAAAGAACTTCGTTCAATTAGGCGAAGTAAATATTGAATTAGGGTAAATTTATCGTTATGCAGGAGCATAACTTGAGAAAATAACGGTAGGCATGTTCAACTATTGAACAAACTATAATATATACCTAATAAGTCCGAACAATCCCTGACAATTTCATCGAAATCGGTCAAGAACTCCCGGAGTTATGCTTGTGGCAAGGATTTCACGTTTGCGCATGCGCAGAGGCTACTATTGATCCGGGGGTCATGAAACTCATAGGGGACCATCTACACATCAAACCGAACAATCCCTGAAAATTTCATCGAAATTTGTCAAGAACTCCCGGAGTTATGCGCGTAACAAGGATTTCACGTTTGCGCATGCGCAGAGGCTACTATTGATCCGGGGGTCATGAAACCTATAGGGGACCATCTACACATCAAACCGAACAATCCCTGAAAATTTCATCGAAATTGGTCAAGAACTCCCGGAGTTATGCGCGTAACAAGGATTTCACGTTTGCGCATGCGCAGAGGCTACTATTGATCCGGGGGTCATGAAACCTATAGGGGACCATCTACACATCAAACCGAACAATCCCTGAAATTTCATCGAAATTGGTCAAGAACTCCCGGAGTTATGCGCGTAACAAGAATTTCACGTTTGCGAATACGCAGAGGCTACTATTGATCCGGGGGTCATGAAACTCATAAGGGACCATCTACACATCAAACCGAACAATCCCTGAGAATTTCATCGAAATTGGTCAAGAACACCTGGAGTTATGCCCGTAACAAGGATTTCACGTTTGCGCATGCAGACACACGACAGACGGAACCAGTTTTAACATAGTTCAGAAAGGTCTAAAACGATGGTGTCAACAAGGATTTCACGGATTTTTGATTTTGAGACATGAAACCTATAGCGGACCATTCACACCCGAAAGTGAAAACAATTTCTACCTTGGTAAATCGGAACTATAGGTGATGGTGGTAGCTATGTGGTGTAGTTTTACCAAGATGCAGTAAATGGATCCAGCGTTGCTGACAGATCAGACAGAGGTGTTAAGCAAGACACGCAGAACCAAAAGAGGTTCAAAAGAATGTGATCTATTCAAAATTCATTCAAGGTTATTCAGTCAACTAATCTGTTGTTAGATAGTTATGAAGTCTATATATCTATAATGAGTGTAAGCAACAAACACGCTAGTGAATTTATACGTGCATAATACATATTTAAGAACGTGTTCGCACATTGACGGAATACTCTAGTTTTAATATATACGTATGATCAGCGAACTATTTTCGATATGCTGCCTGTTTCGAAGTGTATGAGTGTGTGTTCAACTAAGGACAATCGTTGAACTCATAGGTAGTGTGTGCCACAATCACACTAGTGAATTGTTAAGTGCATAATTGCACATTAAGCGAATAGTCTAGTTAGAATATATACGTATGATCAGGGAACTATTTTCGATATGTTGGCTGTTTCGAATTGTTATTTGTGATTGTTCAACTAAGGATAATTGTTAAAACCCATGGGTAGTGTAAGCAACAAACACGCTAGTGAACCTATACGTGTATAATAGGTACATATTTAAGAACGTGATTGAACATTGAGGTAATAGTCTAGTCAGAATATATAGGTATAATTAGGGAACTATTTTTGATATGCTGCATGTTCCGAAGTGTTATGAGTGTGTGTTCAACTACGGATAATCGTTCCGTAACTTATAGGTCGTGTAAGCTACAATCACACTCGCGAATTGATACGTGCATAATAAAACTTCAAGAACAGAGATGGTTCGAGAGAAAATAGGAGTACTATGACTAAAGAAAAACCTTTGGTTTTTTCCACGAATTTGGTCTGAGAAAAGTTTGAAACGGATTTGTATCACGTTATTTATTCCTATTGGTCTTAGCTGGTCCTACAACCTCCCCTAAACCAATTATAATCTATTATCCTTCTATTGATCAATCATTGCATGGGACTTCCTAAACATGCGGCACCTACCTAATCTTGGCCTATGAGATTTCGTATTAGAGATTTTATAGGAAAATACTTGGTACTTACCGATGTATTCGCATGTTCTCGCCTTCTGAATAGATGGAAGATGAAAACGGAACACTTTTCGCGCGAAAACCGAACAGAGCAGACTACCGGAGACCGCCACGCCCGAACGACCGGAGAGAACTGGCCGAGGCCTCGACGCCCGAAGACGAACAGGAAAGGACTGGTCGAGGCCGCCCCGCCCGAAGACGGACAGGAAAGGACTGGTCGAAGCCGGCCGCTCTCCGATACGAGCAGGCAGGCGGAGGGAGACATGGGCGTTGGCCGCGGAGCCGGTAAGTTCCTGTTTTCGAAGTTTTAGCCGCCCAAAAAGTTAAAAAACTTGTCGTCGCAATTTCACATAATGCACTTAAAAATAAACGTGAAGACAGAGTACCATGTCCTACTCATCAAAAATATAGGAACTACTTTTCTAATGGGGGATTCCTTCGAAAAATAGCTTAAAAATAACATTTTCCCTAAATGTGCTGGCCCGTATGAACGATCACCGGTGTTTTATTGACTTGGTAGGCACTCACCAGCGAAATTTTAGTGATTCGTACCGAATTGATAAGAGATTATCTGCTGTGTATCAGCCCGTCGTTGATACCTCTGTCCTTATCCACATGCGTCACAAACAGAATTCACCACTTCATTTTACGAACACAACCAAATACTTCAGCAATAAATTACGAATTAAAACTTCGAAACTGAAACCTGTTGCATCCAAAGCAAAACATCTCGCCATTTCATATCTCAGCTGACTGATATCACGGCCGGCGGAGCGGCAGGGCTCCCAACGTTTAGTTCGCTCCCACAAAAATTCCTATTCTCGATAGTTTCCTGATTTTCCTTTAGGTTCTGTACCATCAATTAAATTATTATATTGTTTGTTAATTGTTCTGATTCTTATAATTTTGTGTTAGGTTTTCTTTATATCAAATCAAGTAGGAAGTTCTCGTCGGTGAAAAGTTTTGTGAAAGCGATCAATCAGATGCAACTACAAAAACAATATGATTTGAGACTAGATTGAAAACGTGTATCGGCTACTAACTACACTACAAGTATTCACATCGGCTATCACTCCAGTATCCACATTCACTACAACTCGACGCTATCGGCCGGACATCACTAGGTTACAAACAAACAATAATAAACGAAAAAACGCAAATGTATGCATCATAAATCGGGCCATACATCGGGAATGGTTTGACCTACGGTCGTGGGGAAGGGCTCATTCGATTCCTAATGGTATGTTCTTCAAATAGGAAAATATTTAGGCCGATTCGACTAGTTTTGAGGTTTTCAGGGATTTTACAAAACTTTTACAGCCCTTAAAGGGCACTTTAAATTGAGTGAGGGAGCTGGCTCAAGAATTGGGGCGTCGTCGAACCAAGATGGATTTTTCCTGAAAATTTCAGATTTTTTGCTCCAGCCGTTTGGGAGATATCGTGCGTACGGCGTACGGCGGACGGACGGAAAATTTTTTATTGCAGATTCGGATCCTACACTCTTTGAAACGTAAACCATGAAATTTTCAGGGGGCGTTAGAATTTTTTTTTCCAGAGCGATTACAATGGTTTATTATTGAATAAAACCAAAATGGGTATTTACCACTTGACAGTTGGTTAATCTAAGGACTGACTGACCAATTTGGTAAATGTCCAAAAAAACCTGTGTGAATGTGGCATTTCGGACTTTTACCAATCTCTCTTGACAAATGAGCGGAGTTCCCATGACTCGTTGGTAAATGTAAAGCTTACCTAAAGATCCAAGTAATCAAATTGAAATTTTTGCGACAACTTCGTATATCCTGAAAATGTACCTGATGAAGACATTATCCTTCGTTTCAACAAATGGAATTTTTTAAAGAAGTTTCCAATAAAAATTATCTCTGCAAGGCAGCGAATATGAAGTGCAACTCGAAGTAATTCTCTACCTTGTTGCGACAAGTAATATATTGTAAGTTCCTAGCTGTCATTTTACTTGATTTTACTAAGTGAAAATAATGTTCAAGAATTGACAATGTTTGCACATTTATATAGTTGACTTACAAGTTTGCAAAGTGGAAATAAAGTTTACAAAGTTAGCACCATTAACCTTTATTTCAGCTTTTACTGCCTACCCCTAGGCTTTTACCAACAAAAATTCCAACGAGTCGTAGGAAGTACCTACGTTTGTCATGAGAGATCGGTAAAAGTCCGAAATGACTCATTCACACCAGATTTTTTGGACATTTACCAAATTGGTTTGTCAATCCTTAGATTAACCAACTGTCAAGCGGTAAATACCCGTTTTTCACATAGATTTCGGGCTTTCACCAACAATATTGGGAAATGCTAGGATTTCCTTTAAATTCTAACAATTACCGCACTTCGGGCTTTTACAGTATCAAAATTAAGAAATATACAAAGTAAAATGAGTGCGAGGTATATCACTTGTAATAGGTACGCTGGATGTTTCAAGTTAAGGGGGACCTCCCACTGGGAAGGTGAGGAAATCTGAGAGTCATTTGATTTATTGGACGGGATAATTATGGGGGCTGAGGTGAGTGGTGACAACGATAAAGGGAGGTGAAATAGAGATCGCGAAGGAAATTCGGAAGGTTGGTTCCAACATTCGCTACTGGAGTGAGTTGTCATCCAACTTTATGTATGTGATGGATAATTATAATTATAGTTTCTCCTTTCAATTTATTGAAACTCCTACTCCTGACATCATAAACTTGACGTTCTGCAGCTTCAGGGGTGCCGTATGGGTGTTGCAGGCTTATCACCTCAGTCCTTGGAAGGGGCAACTACATACATCTCCTTGTTCATGTAAAACGGATGTAAGTAATTGTTGGTCACCCTGGATCTTAATGCTAATTGAGATAATGAAATCATAGAGTACAGCTTACCTGTCGTATACGAGGTACTTGTCACCAGCTGCTACCAGGCACTCGCCTTTGGTCTCGATGAAGGAAGAATTTATGGTGATGACGGCTTTGTCCAACCCCAGTTGGAACCAGTTGCCCGCCCATGTGTTCGGGAATTGGCAACCCTCTGTAACAAGAAACAAAGACCAGAATTAGCATGATTACGCATTATCTGATTACAATTTCAATATAGAATCTTTCTGGTCTTCGTCGAAGACGATATACCAATATATTATACGTTGTTCGTATAAACAGAAAACATATTATACTACCAATTAATTGTTGAACACAATCATTGTTGTTCGATTGTTTTCTTCCGAGCTTTATTGGACTGAGTACGATGAAATTTTTATAATTATAATCAGTCATAACAAACAAATCTTTGCCATTTATTTAAGTGTCATTTTCAATAAGATTTCTTGATTCTGTTAATATACGAAAATCTGTTATTTCATAGGGAATGAAACAAAGAGAACGTTTTGGAAAGTTCATACCGAGTTTAAGATCAAACACTTGTAAAAGATCTAAGTTTTGGGTGCGATTTTGGTAAATGTCGTGAACGAGACCACCTGGGTCTTGGTAAATTCATCTCTCCTCAAGCAAAGAGCATTTGATCCGAAAAATGTCGTTACTCTACGAGGATAGGCAAGAGATATGGATCGGATTAGAAAGGCTACAGAAAAACAAACCACTCAACTTAGAGCTAAAACTCTCATAAAAATGTTCACTCCCCTGATAGAATGGCGATAAAAGCAAGAACACAAATTTATTAGTTTGCCAGTGATAATGCTTCTAATTGAAGTACACGTAGATTTTACAAGTATTTGTATTGCACTTGAATCAGCAATGCGCAAGTACTAGTACTCGAAGCACAAAAGTCCATGTACATGTCTTACTTGCACTTGCGGCTGCAAGTATTTCTACCTGTACATACTAAAAACTGAAATTGCAGATGCATTTAATAGTACTTGCAAAGTACTTCCGAAGTATTAGCGTCTTGTGAATCTATCTCTCATTCTTATTATTGGTTCTTCCGACTGCTATATAATATTGCTAGAATTTCTGAAGCACTTGAAGATAGCACGTCAAGTACCCATTGTGCTTGGATATCTCAACTCTGGTAACAGGGCTTTTTGTACATAAATTGATTGATTGGTTGCATTGATACAGAAATTGATTGACTGTCTAGATTGAAACAGAAATAATAAACTTTTGTGTGATATTTTGCAGCCTGTTTTTCTCGGACAAAGATTACTGATTACCTGTTAAATAAAAAATGTCATTTTGGTTTATTATTCAATGATAAACCATTGTAATCGCTCTTGAAAAGAAAATTTCTAAC
Source organism: Creontiades dilutus (assembly GCA_031894815.1). Lineage (NCBI taxonomy): Eukaryota > Metazoa > Arthropoda > Insecta > Hemiptera > Miridae > Creontiades > Creontiades dilutus. Next base: position 57,206 of record JAVIWC010004021.1, read on the forward strand.
CAACCCTGAAAATGTCATGGTTTACGTTTCAAAGGGTGTAGAATCCAAATCTGCAATAAAATGTTTTCCGTCCGACCGCCGAACGCAAGTTTTCTCCCAAACGGCTGAAATTTGCAGGAAATATCAATATTGGTCCGACAACGCCCCCATTCTTTAGCCAGCTCTCTGACCTACTTTAAAGTGCCAATTAAGGGTTGTCAAAGTTTTGTAAAATCCCTTAAAACCTCCGAAAAAACCAAGGCGTCCTAAATTTGGACTTTGTTTGAAGAACTTTCCATGAGGAATCGAATGAGCCCCTCCCCAGGTCTGTAGCTCAAACCATTCCCGATGTATGGCATGATCTTATGCTGCCAACATTTGCATCCACATTCACTACATCACTGGGTTACTGCGATCAAAACAAAAACAACAGCGTTTTTTTTTTTTGTTGATCGCAGTAACCCAGTGATGTAGTGAATGTGGATACTGGAGTAAACTCCTAAAAGGGTTTATAGCCCGTACACGGATTGAAGCATTCTGATATGCATGAACCGCTGCAAATTCTTTCACTGGGGTTTATTATTAAATTTCGTTCGTTTGGCTTGAATTCATAATTTGAATTTCTACTAAGCTTTGGAGCGCGCGTGTTTCACAGGTGATACAGCGATTATTGAATTTCAGGAGATATGCATAGAGCACGTAAATCGGTTCTCAACCTAAATACCTATTTGGATTGATCAGTTGATCATGTTTGTGTGCCTCCTGAAATTCAATAATCGCCCTATCCTGTGAAACACGCAGACTCCAAAGCTTAGTAGAAATTGAAATTGTGAATCCAAGCCAAATGAATGAAATTGAATAATATACCCCAGTTAAAGAATTTGCAGCATTTTGATACAGATTTGGCAAAGATCTAATAGTTGAGATCGAAGGATTCCGGTGATTTGTGACCCAGAATTTCCTAATATTGGAATATTGAACTTTTATGGAATGACTTTCACCATTGAAAATGACGTCATCACGAAACTAACCAAGTCATCTCGAAACATTCAAACTGCGTAAAACGTCTCGGATATTGGCCACCGAGAGTTGCACAACATCCGACCAGATGCCGTAAGTATTCAAATACGTTGTGAACAGGACCTTGGTGAACTTTCTTCGAAGTTAGACAGTCGGTAAATGGAAACAGAGGATATCGATGTACCGTTCGGGTTTTAGATTGAAATGGAGTGGATGGGGTTGGGGGTTGAGGCACTTTCGGGGGCGATGCCACAAACTATTGATCCGATGTGGAGCTCCAGAACACAGAATGAAGCTGAAGGTGTTTTGCTTTCCCTATTGTTTACCTCAGACAAGTGAAGGGGTTGTTTCAGTCAATGGCCATTTCCTAGGAGCAAAAGCTTCTACAGATACCTATCTAATTTCAAACGTACAATGGCGGAGTCTGTATTATTATCTTCCAGTTTGTTACGGTGTTGCTTAACTAGGTTTCTTGAGCTTTCTTCTATATTCCATTCATTAGTTCCTTATCTAAATAAAGTTTATTTTCGAACCACTATTCACTCCTTAATACTCCAGCATGAAGGTTATATTATAACAATTATGTGCAAAGAGAGCCATTTAAGACATCCACCGAGCCAACGTTAGGGCCTAAGCAAACACAAAACAACAAGGTTGGGGTCTTGATGTGGCAAACATGAAGGCAATTACTCTCAATGCGCATGCGCCCACCAACTGTGTATGAATCGACAACCAATACGAAGAAAACACTATTGCGTATGAGTATTACATTACTTTCAAAGCCAGTGCCCAGAATTTCTGATCGGAGCGCCGTTTCAGTTTCGGTACTTTGCTCTTCGATAACACTGTTTTTGCAAAAAAAAAAAAAAAACTTTTCTCCCCTCCCTTGAACAATTTTGCCTCTTTCTCATGTATGAAGAACATTTTCCAGTAGATGGCATGATGGTTAAGCAGGTTGATAATAATACAAGTTTAGTCTAGACAAAACCTTGTGCGACTTGACTAGGGAAAATTTTTTTTATTCAACTCTCTGTTCAATGGCATAATTAAAATTTAATTTATTTGGTACACGAAGGGAGTTTTGGTCATTAATGAAGCAAGGTCGAAAATACGAAAAAACGCTTCGAAGTAGACTAGGCAAAAAAGGAGCGGACTACAAAAAATTGCTATGAGATAATAGTTGTTGCGAATTGGTTGCTGATTCGATCCCTCAAGTTTCGTCGTTTTTATACCGAATAGGTACCCTGTATACTGCTGCCCCCCTTGGTGGTCTTGTGACACTCCAAGGTAACGGTTGTCGGATAGATAGTCCAAGGCTAAAGCATCTTTCGTGCTAAAACACGCACACACAGGTAATAATTATAATTATCAGCACTGCAATTAAGCAGAAAAATGTCCCACTGAGGTCAAAATATAGTGTCTTTCTTGCAGCAGTGAGAACTATCTTGACATATGCCGCAGAAGTATGGGGTTCAAAATACTATGGGATTGTAGAGCAAGTGCAGACATATTTTGTCAAGACGTTGGCCGGCCTGAGTAATACGCCAAACTATATGATACAGCTTGAAGCGAATGTAGAGCCAATTTTCATCACCACCCTTACACTGCAGTGTTGCTATGTTCAAAAAGCATTAAGGATGCCTTCTTCGAGATACCCCAGAATGGTGGCAACAGAGATTATGAGAAGAGAAATATTCTGGGCACATGAAATTAAAAGTCTTGCTAATGGGAACGGATGTCCACTCGATTTGAATCCTGAGGATCCTGGTTGTTGGCAGACTCAGACTGAGAACATAATTTCGGCATTTGCGGCCTCCCAGCGCCAAGAAGTCACAGAAAGAGCGTTGTCCTCCAGTAACCATCTGTATAGAGAACTCAGACTAGACGTCCGCGCCATCAACATGAAAGCAGATCAACGCTACCCATTTCACGTTTTGAGATGGATAATGAAACTGAGGTGTTCCATGCTGGGTCTTAATCATCGGCCTCTCTTACCTCCCAGCCTAAGGAGAGACGAGTGCTCTATGTGTAGTTTAGGTGTGACCGAAGATGTGTACCATTTCGTTGGAGAGTGCCCTGTTTTGCGGGAGTTCAGAATTCCTTGTTTTGGATCGGCAAATCTTGGTAGAGAGCAGGTGGTGGCTCTGTTAAATGATGGAAATTGGACAAATGTAGCAAATTTTTGCAGAGTAGCATGGAAGTACAGAGGAGCACTGATAGCGGAATTTAATTGGTAACAATTTAATTAATTATAAATAAACGATCATCAATAAACAAGTCAATGAAGTTAATAATAATAGTAAACAAATTTAAAAATAAATAGATAAATAAATTGATCACGCTCACCGACAGACGGATTTATCCAATGTCGTATAATGCTTTCAAAAACTATAAACAATTGATGATTAGTCGTACAATAAGTAATGATTTTAACTAAAACAGTATTTAATACCTACTTAATAATTGTTTGCGAAAGGGAGTAGAAAATTTGGATTGTTTAATTATTATATGTAATACGGATCTTTATTGTTATGATAGAATATATTCTATATAGTAATATGTATTAGTTGCATTGTGAATGAGTTTATTTTACATAGTGATACATGGTAAGTGTAGTAATTGTGACTGTGATAGCGTTAAGATGGTTGGAATTGTTATTGGGAAAAAGTACCATTGCTTATTGATTGTTGTATTATGAATGCCTATCTATTTCTGTTAATAAAGCATTCTCTCTCTCTCTCTCTCTCTCTCTCTCTCTCTCTCTCTCTCTCTCTCTCTAATTATTACCAGTGTATGCGACAAAATAATGTAGGTGGAAGTAAAACGGTAGGAAATAACAAATTTTATTATCACAAGAACTTCAAAGTTGCATTCTTGAATTCTACGACTAGTCATTTTCATTATTTTCAGGTCGTAGGACGTTCGTTCAATGGATACTCAGAACGGAACACAAGGGAATCAAACATGAGTAGAACTTTTGAAAAACGGGAAAAGAGGCACTTGAACTGAATCTGCAATAGCATTTAATTGGATTTGACTGCCATTTGAGGCTCAGCTACTAACTTGTTGATCCCACGCAGCGGATTGAGAACTCGATCGAAGCCGGAAAACTGGGGCAGGGCTATAACCAGCTTTGTGAACCTAATTTGCCGTCAGTTATTGTTCATTCAACTTTCCCAGGGGCCGCATCAGCAATCTGGCCCGGCGTAATTTATTAGAGCCCTCAAACCGCTACGGTGAATCACGATTAGAGAAGCGCTCCGGAGTGGACTAACATTCGAAGGACAACAAACGGCAGTTGTGAAATAGCAGTCGGAAGTTTCGTGACGAAAATCAATTGAAACTAGCAGTTTGACCAACAACATCAACAAAACTGTAAATAACGTTAGAAACAAACAACTCCCCTTCACTGTAGTTCTTATCCTAAGGTTTAGTACAGGCCCTCAAGTTGGAATTTGGGCACGGTTGCCAACCTTTTTTCGTAAAACCCCCAGACCCTTAAATAAAAAACCCTTATTCGATTTTCAGAACTCCTATAATATCCCTGAATACATTCAAACCTCGGAGGTTAAATAAAATCCCTAAATTCCCCCTGTCAAGGGAAAAAAATAACCGTAACAAGAACCCTAAACATTTCTTCTTCTGAGTTTAATCAACTGGCATCTGGTACTGGTCTGGTGGCAGATGCTGGTATCTTTCTGTTATTCTGGTAATTATAGACCCATCTTGAAGCAGGTACCTGGTAAATAGTGGACTAAGTAGCAAAACTATTAAAGAAAGAAATGCATCAATGCACACACCATTCGAACGAAACTATCTAGTAAATGACCCAATTACTGATTTTAGTCAACTGGTATCTGGTATAGGCCTGGTGGCAGGTACTGGTCCAAATCTGTTATCCTGATGAATACAGACCACAAGTGAGCAACAGACGGATCCGGCCAGTAAGACATTTCAAAAAACCCAATTAAAATCAGAGGGGAGGGAATTAATTACTTACGCTTACTTATGGAATTAAGTTAGTGATCAAGTCGAGTGGCGGTGATCATCAAAGAGTGAGGCGGCAAACATCAAAGCCATGATAAATGATTTGCAGAGAAATTTGAAAGCGTCTCAGGACAAAATCCGCTTGCTACCACTTCTGGTGTTACACCGGATATTATGCTGTGAGGTAGGTAACAGTTACCATTCCATCACGCTGAAAATATTGCGTATGCTCAATATGCTGAAGATCTTCAGCTACTGTCGTAGCAGTTCTCAATGAGATTTAGAGTTTTCACAGTTTTAGAGATAAAACACAGAAGACCCTTTCAATTTATTCGCAACTCCACCAAGATCGAGATTCAAGAAAACTCAACCCTAAAATCTAAATTTGATGACGTGGAGTTGTGCGTGTCTTGCTTGAAGAAGACCATTTTCCGCATCTTAGAAAATTTGGAGTGAGGATAATTTGGAAAATTATTTACGTCTTTGTGTCAGTGAGATTAATCGAAACACCGATGAATTAGTTTCCCAAATTTAAGCTCAATTGTCTCATTGATTTCGGTGTCGCTTTTTAACTTTCGTAGTTCGTAACAATTCCAAATTTAACGATTTAGTTATAACGCTGAACCTATTTTGGTTTATTATTCAATATTAAACCATTGTAATCGCTCTTTAAAAAAAAAAAAAAAAAAATCTACCCCCCCCCCCCCCCCCCCAGAAAATTTCATGGTTTACGTTTCAAAGAGTGTAGAATCCGAATCTGCAATAAAAAATTTTCCGTCCGTCCGCCGTACGCACGATTTTCTCCCTTACGGCTGAAGCAAAAAAGCTGAAATTTTCAACAAAGATCCATGTTGGTCCGGCGACGCCCCAATTCTTGAGCCAGCTCTCTCACTTAATTTAAAGTGCTCTTTAAGGGTTGTCAAAGTTTTGTAAAATCCCTAAAAACTTCCAAAAAAGTCAAGGCGGCCTGAATTTGTACTGTTTTTGAAGAACACTCCACGAGGAATAGAATGAGCCCCTCCCCAGGTCCGTAGGTCAAACCATTCCCGATCTATGGCCCGATTTATGGTGCCAACATTCGCGTTATTTTGGTTTATTATTGTTTTTGTGTTGATATCAGTAAGCTAGTGACGTAGTGATTAGTAATGTGGATAGTGGAGTGAACTCCTAAAAGGCTTTGTAGCCGATGCACTAGTTGAAGCATTCTGATAATTTTTAGGAAAAATCAGAAAATCTGAAATTTTTAGGAAAACGCTGCAAATTTTTTCACTGGGGTTATTATTTAATTGGCTTGCGTTCATGGTTTTAATTTCTACTAAGCTTTGGAGTGTGCGTGTTTCACAGGTGATAGAGCGATTATTGAGTTTCAGGAGATATGCATAGGGCACGTAAATCTGTTCTCAACCAAAATGCCTATTTGGATTGTTCAGTTGATCATATTTGTGTGCCTCCTGAAATTCAATAATCCCTCTATCACCTGTGAAATACGCACACTCCAAAGCTTAGTAGATATTCAAATCATGAACGCAAGCCAATTGAATAATAAACCCCAGTGAAAGAATTTGCAGCGTTTTTTTTTTTTTTTTTTTCATTTCATTTGTTATTTTAGTAAATTGTATTATAATAACATTTTCGTACTATTTCATGCCTGATGTCTATCGCTAAAAATTACTTATTACTTTTCTCGTTTTTAATTACTCTTAAACGCGGCCCGCAAACGTATTTACTCACTAATGGTTTACCCACATGTTTGGCATGTCAAAGATGACCATACTCGCTATAGACCAACCTTGATGAAGGTTTTTTTTTAATTTTTTTTATTGCACCAAGTTTTAAACTTATAAGCAACATTATTCTAATATATAGTTGGCGTACATTAAGGAATCTAAGATACACAACTTAGTTATGATCTTGTAGCCTCAAGAGATGCGTGCCATGCTTTATGCTCTTGTGCGTCGATGCATGGCTTCGAATGACCTCATTGACAGATTCAATCTGCAGTTCGTAGTGAAGTCCGTCATTTCTAAAATATGTGTATGCATCTACGCAGCTTCTTTGGACATCATTCTGAAAGCGCTGAATAATGTCCCGGTTGCTCTGGGCCGTTGGTTGTAGGACTTGCTCGTACAGTAACAACTTATTGTGGACTGACAGTTTTGACCGTCGGATCATCAGCCAGTACATTTTTCCTGTATTTGATCAAAAGCTCAGCTTTTTTTTTCTTGACGTGGGACTTCCACCTTAGTTTGGCATCCAGTGTCATTCCAATGTATTTCGCTTCATTAGCATATGGTATCGGCTTGTTATGGAGAAAGGATGGCACATAGTTGATCCTTTTGTTAGTGAAATCGACATGCACTGACTTTGTCTCATTCATTCTGACTCTCCATCTCACTGTCCAGTATTGATGAAGGTGACACTGGTAAACCGCAGCGTTGCTACAGGTGGGCTCAGATGCAAAAGAACAGACCTACTCCGAATTTTCACGACGGGCCTTTAGTTTCGTCCAGCCAGATCTGATATCTACATCACTGTAGACCCGTAAAAAACGCTCTACGTCAAATCGCGTCTTAACTAACATTTTAATGTGCGAGAGCTTTTCAACGTTTTATTATGACAGGTCGCCCGTTCCATCGTGTCGATGCCACCTCGATTCGCCGCCACCATCGTGGTGGAGGGAGGGGGGGGGACCAATAAGAGAAAAAAACCAAAACCAATACGGTGTTTTGTCTTCGAAGAGGAGGAAAACCCCTTGAAAGCTTATAGCCATTAAGAGTAAGTGAAGAAGAAAAGAAATAAAAGGCTAGAGAAAAAAAAAAGTTGGGAAAGGTTGATCCTATTTGGTGAAGGGAAGAAACAAGACGGAGAGCGACCGAGTGAACGAGAGAGTGGGAAGCTGAGCAGCTCAATAGGGCAGAAAAACGTTTCTGGGGAGGGCGGGAACAAGACAGGGAAGATCTAGTTGAACTCAGTCCAGACCCCGACCCCGATCGTTAATTTCATGGAAACTAGATTCCATTCACATAAACTGAGGTTTTTTCCTCGGGCCATCTGCTTTGAGTCCCACAAACCGCCGCTGCCGCTCCGCGTGAGCTGCACGGAAATTATGCCAACGGCCGTTCGGGGTCTTCCCCCCCCCCCCCCCGTTTTCCTTTCTAGGATTCCGTCCCTTTTAGTGAAATTTAGGAGATAAACAATGAAAGTACCTACTGCAACTGGCTTCAAACAGCTTAAAAATTCAAATTCCGTCAAATAATTGTCAAAGGTGTTCATCACCGCAGTGCACATAAAGCCTATTAACATCAAATTATACTCGCAGTACGAAGTTACCTGGTTGCTCATACTAAGCGTTCAATATTAAGATCCATGTCAAGTAGCGGTCATGTACTTGTCACAAAAGAGAGAAGCTTGTTTATCTTTCTGTAGTTAGAGATGAGCTGATGGAGAGGGGATAGGTATCGGGAAGCAATCTCAACAGACCGAATGGATGCAGTACTTGTGGCATGCGACAATACGCTAACACGAACAAAGTTCCGTTGGCCACAGCTATTTGCTTTGGGAACCACAGCCCATCTTATCATCTGGCCCGAAAACTCTTGACTCCTTGACTGTGGTGGGCCCGAAACCCAGAGGTCTGGATCAAACCATTCTCTGCTACCATGAAATAGTATAGGAATTACCTTGATAACCAACACTTATTAAAATAAGAAATTTTCTTTTCAAAAACCCAATTTACTATTTCACTAATATTACCTTTAAAATATATATTAATGGAGCATTGGGTATTTTTTATGAATAACAGATCGGATTGGCGTTCATTTCGATTTTCTTTAATCTAATACAGGCCCGAAATGAAATCAAGTTAGAATTTGGTGTTATAAAGGAACACCAAATATGGGGATGAACTTGCCAGTTGTTGAACTGGCTCGTCAACTTGCTTCTTGAGGGAACGCGTAGAAAGAACAAGAACTGCTGGGTAGCAACACGGGAGACGCTGTTTTATCTTTCTAAGTAATAGGTCACCTGATGGAGAGAGGATAAAAAAATATAGATGCCAACCTAGGATTCCTCGTGCACCGAACCACGCCCTTGGAGTCTGGATTGTCGCCAGCGGAGCTGTAGTGTGAAAGGAAGGTACACTCTGACCATGGTAGCTAAATTCTCAAATAGTTGGACAAAACAATTGAACGAGTTAGAAATGAAAGATGCAAACATACAATTGAGGGACAAGTTAAATCAGGACATGAGAAGGAGAACTTATCTACTTACACGAGGCAACTGTGGGAAGTACAGCAGGTGTTGTGATCAGTTGCTAACCAGGTTACCTACTGCTGGCAGTGGTTCGTGAAGTTTTTTTGCTGAATAAGTAAAAGGCTGACAGTGTCACGGTGTTGTCTACACTCGAACGTCGTTTACATAGAAGTTATTTCGACGTCACATCAAAGCGGCAAAACTACTGTTCCCGAGATAAAAACAAGGCGTGTTAACGAATTATTGATGAATGCTTTTGAAACATTCCTGTCCGACAATGTCGGGTGTCTCCTTTTCGTCTGTCATTCGTAAAGGAATCTATTATTGTGGCCGTTGCCTCATTTTTTGATGGGAAAATACTGATTCTCATTGAAACATATGTAGGGAATTCATTAGCGAACATATCAAATTAGGCAATATACAAATAAAACGCCTGCCAAGTCGGGTGGTGTAAGTTTAGCTTCTTCAATTATTGTGCTACGGACGTATAGCATGAATTAGAGACCCACTCATGCCTCACACAAAGTGTTGAATTACTAAATCCAGTAAAGTACATCGCATTTCAAGTATTAAACACTACTGAACTAGCGGGAAAATCAGTGAGATTCCAAACAAGATTTTCGGGACCCATGGTTGAATGTCACTCATGATCAAAACCCCTTTAGTTCTACAACTTCCGCCACAAATAGCGCTAATGGTGCATTATGGGAACACCTTGTTGAATAATTCAGCTCGATTCAGTTCAAAGTATCTCTGGCCAATCGTCAATGCATCGACATAGATATCATCCTACCTAGAAATCACATTTTACTAAGATGATCCGATTCCCGTCATTATGTTTGGTACCGACCATAGTGGATTTTCATCCACTTAATGAAAATTTGAGTAAAAGTGCTGAAAAGAAGTAATGAGGGGTTCGGGGTTAATTTTTGGCACTAGATAGATATTTTTATATTGTTTTCTAAAACAAACTAGACTGTTTTATGGTTATATATAGCGTCATGTACAGAGGTTATAAGGGTGATTATTAAAAAAAGCGCAATTTCCAATGCTGAAATCATAAGGCAGTAAAAAATCCCAAAATTTCTTCCGAAATTGCATATAGCTTCCTGGGATCACAAAGAGCAAAAAAAGAACAATATGATGCACAAATCATAATCAATGCAATCATCAATCCAATGATTTAATGGTAGTCTTGAGAAAGAAGAAATAATGAAGATATGGAGTTAGTGAGCCTGCCTCTTCTTAACAAAATCGCAGGTTTCTCAAACACCATGTTTGTGTTCAAAAGGTTAACCAAACCCAAATTAAAACCATGCAGACACTTCAATATTTAAAATTGATCGAGTTGTGGTAATGAGACCTACAAATGTACTCAACTGAATGAAGACTCTCTTCAAGCTTTCTGGCAACTTACTGGATGAGAGGTTAGTTGAGAAGACTACTCCACTCTTTGGCAGTACAGCCACCCACTTCCAAAACCGCAAGTCTTGCGAAATTAGATCGTTTGCTTCCCTTATGGGGTGCAAAACCACTGGTAGGCGGTAATGATGATTTTTGCAGTTAAACACTTTCAAATACGTTTCTAGGCATTCCCACTAGAAGATAAGTGATTTCATTTCTGAACTACGTTTTTCAAGTTTTGAAAGATTTTTCAAGAAAAAATATACGCCTCATTCTAAAAGAGGATGTAAACAATGTTAATGGGATCGTGACAGGTGGTGGTAATGATAAATGGGCTTTTAACGTAAAATACAAAATGGTTTATGAATAGAAACAATTCTGATTGACCACGATTATTGAGCACATTGGTATTTAAAATATTTGAAAGAAGAAATGCGACACAAATAATTTGAAGGAACCCTACAATATCATTTACGCTTTTTTTTTGGGAATCACTCATAAGCCATTTTGCAGGTCATTTTTTACAGAGGTTTTCCGTCATATGACGTTTTTTACGTCATAAGAATCCAAAGTGTACGTGGGACATTTCAAAATTTTGGTCATATTTTGTATCGACTTTTCTAAAAAATAAAAGTTAAAACTTTATCAATTTTGTTGTTCCTGATCAATCACTGCGGTTCTCTCGGCATATTACCCAAGTGAGCACACATAATCTTGAAACGTACTGCTGATACGCCATTTTGAAAAAAAATTTCTGTAGGGAGTGAGGTATATACTACTATTTTTTCCCCTCTTGAGCCTCCAACCTCCATGGGAATCGCCGCTCAAGTCTTTCAAATTAGGCGAGTGGAACAACACAAATTAGCTTAATTTTAGCTACAATAAATATTGAGGTTTCCTAGCCAAAGTCTCACTTACTGCAAGAAGATCCCTCCCTACAATTTGAGAGGCTATTGGCTGGATATTGTAGGGAGTGCGAGAGTAGGGAGTGAGGTTATAGCCTTTCACCGCCTTTACAAATCAATTGAAACTGGTTGAACCAAAATGTTATCATCGAACTTCCAACAACTACACTAGTTGTCAACAAGTGCGATCAAGTTTCACTTGCCACAGTCATAATGTTACTAAAGTTGGGAGTGAGAGTTGAAAAACCTACACTGCTGCCTCCAGGGATGGTTTTCCCAGTAGAACTGACTGGAAAGGTCTAGGCAAAATCCAACCACCAGCATTGGGACCATCTTGAATAAGGGATGTCAACAAAACAGAAGCAACTTCATAAACACCCTTTCCTGTCACTTTTTAAAACATTTTCAAAACCGTGGAAAAACCGTGTGACACTGAAATAATGGGCTGACAAGGCTACTTGATTTGATCCAATTTTTTTCCTGAGGCGGATATCCATTGTAGATGGTATGTTATTTCATAGTGTAAGTGGATATAACAGCCCCAATAAATATTCCGCTGAGTAGTGACAATGGAAGTTGTATACCTCTGGTTAGCGAGAGCTGTAGGGAGTGAGAAATACGGATTTTGGTATTTTCTCCTGGGTCGTATAGGCACAACTTTTACATAATTTTCCATGGAACATGTACATCCACATAGACAATTTTAAAACGCTTACAAAACTGTTTTTAGTTGAGATCTGACGGCAATACTGATCAGTGACATAAATGGGACCGAAATATTGAAATGACCCACATATAACTGATCAAAATGACTACAGAAAGTGGAATAATCCTCTTTAGTCTCTCCAGGATTAATAATTCATTTATTAAAAAAAAAAAAGAATAAATCGGGGGGAAAGGTCGACTGAAGAAACGGAAGCAATCACAATTTCCCTGGCCAAGATAACCCTTCTTTCTTACTCGGAGAGGCGGAATTCGGACAAGGAGTCCCCGGTGTTGAAATGAAGGGTGAGATGTGGCGGGGAAGAGAGGGGTTTATAAATTTTATCAAGGGGCAACGGAGCGCATAATTTGTTCAAGTGCAATCAACTCCTATCGAGTGTCCTCAATCAGCCCCATCATCCTCTGGCCTCTTGTTAGGTAACAGAACTGAACTAACTTTCCCCGCGTTATATACACCGATGAACGGAAACACAACTTCGCGTTTGGACACAGTTTCAGAGAGTTTGTTTTGAATAAATGAAATTATTGCAATCGTGATGAAAATTGAAACCGTTCTTTCAGGAATTGTCCGAAAAACAAAGCTATTTCAATGGATCCATGCTCAAAATTGGCGCCTTATGAAACAATTCTTTGATTTCCATAATTTCTTATAACTTACGGAACATTCTGGAAGAAAACTGAAATTCGTATCACTTTACGTTCCGAAATGGAAGGGTTTACTGGGTTATTTTAACGGATATTGAATGAAGTAATGACGAATTGCATGTGCCCTATTACAACGAAAAAAATTGGATCCAACGCCAATCCTTCATAATGTTTTTCAGAGAAACTTGAATGACCCAAAAGTGGACCATATGACATAAACCTCAGTTCTTGAAGTCTTAAGCCCTTTTGTATTTCACGTTCGAATTCTACTCATGTCATTAAAAAATCCATACCTGACAAACTTTTTCATTTTTTTTTCAGTAGTAATTTGTGAAGGACTGGTACAGTTGCCCCTTCCGATGGCTGAACGATTAATGCCCGCAAAACCCAGAGGACAACCAAGACAGTAGAAGGAGCCAGATTGGGCATAGAGGCGGCGGTTTTTAGAGTCGGAAGGGGGGAAGTACCCATATCCATCACAAACTTCTGTAAATTTGATAACGAATCACAAGAATGCCTTTGAGATCAAATATTTTGTTATGAAGAGGGAGGTGTGACATGGCGCAATGTCATGACAAAACATACATTTGTCTGCAACGTCGTCTCATGCTAATAACCCTGTCTCGGAGCGTTCCGAGAATACCTTTATAAAATAAAATAAAAACTTGGTTCACTTGGTTCAAACTGACTATCGAGTCGGTTGTACTAATGCAAGAAACCAGGAAATCAAGAACCAAATTGCTGTAGCTGTCTGTCGTTTGAACTTTTTGGCATCTTCTTCAATGTCTGGTCTCCATAATACAGGAAAATGGAAGTTTTGAGGACGGCGTGCATTTTTACAGTAATTGTTCGTTGTAGATCAATGCCAATCTTAGCGCAACCGGGGAAACGCATAAGCGATTGAAAAACATCGTGAATTAATTGGTATTTTCAAAAACAAATTTCTGCCTTCTGACAAATCGAAATGAGGGGCCATCAAATACAGTAATCAAGATTCCTAGAGCATAAATCGATATATAAAAAGGAAAACAAAAACAGAGTGAATTAATATATCAAATGTAGAACACAATGAGTAAATTTTCCGTTGTCAAGAAATAATGAGCTATGGAGTCATTGCAGAAGGAACGTATTAGTGTAACATACATGGACAATTTCAGGAGACATCTTTAACATCTCCTTCATATATCCATATCCAATAAATTTTTGGAGACTTAAACAAAAAAACTAAAAACCGCTGTGTTACAACTCAATGTCACTAAGAAATGTAATATGTTGAACAAAAGGTGAATGGGTTTCATAAATATGTTTCAAAGTTTCTGTTTAAACTTTTGTTTACACATCTAAGGAATGGTGTATTCAACTTTTGTGGAATTGTTCAAGTTTATTATTCGAAAAAAAAAAAAGCAGCTGATGTGTAAACAACGCAATGGTCAAGAAATCAGGAGACGAACGACATCTTTAATGGCATTCAATTTGAGTCAGGAGAAATTCGCCTATGGTCAGCCGATGGAGTCAACTAAAATGTGGAAATATAAATACGACTAACAATAAACTATGGTGGTCTGATGTCTTAGTGTATGTGGATGAAATTCAAGATTAATTTTACGAATATTCAGACCTGGTGGTTCATAGGCTCTCAGAACATTACTACGACCCTTCTCAGATAGTAGCAACTTTGATTTACCTTCCTCTGGCTTCACAGATTTGAGTACTTTCACCCCAAAGCTATCATCGAATGAAGAGTTATGGGAGACGGCGTGACGGCTAACAGGGAGTTTAGGATCTTGCGCCACTACTGAATGTCTGTGGTTGTTGATCCTCAAATTCAGTCCAATCCTACATATATTTGTCGAATTCTTGAAGGAAAAACAAAAAAATCCTAGTGTCTAATAATGGAAATATTAGAGAAAAAAGAGAAAACGGGTAACATAACTTAATGTGGAATATTGTGTGATAATGGTGAGCGTGAACTGTTCACCTATTTCATTGCCTTGACCCAGGCAACGCCAGGAAAACTAGTTTATAATCATTCAATATCCCTAGCAATGATTTCATAACTATTCACTATGCTGTATTTCTTTGAAGTCCATTCTCATTTTATCATTTCAACTTTTGTTTTACATTTCAGGTTTATTTCAGAATAAATGATTTCTCACTCTCTGCTGGAACTCTAGGGCAACCAATATAGACGCACAGATATTTCACAATAACCCGTCGAAACTAATGTCAGATTCCAAATTATGTATATTACGAGGACAGACAGAATCCGCGTACCTGTCAGCGGAATTGGATGATCAAACGATTCAAGCGAGTCCAATAACGGAATTCCCCAGACGGTTTATTACTTTCTGCGGTCGGAATGTTGTGTCGCGTTGATCAATAAAGTCAATTTACCCCTGACCACTGTAGTTGTGATTCCCTTTAATTTTTTACTCCCTGGAAATTGCGTTTGACAGAATGAATAAAAGTCCGCCCTCAATAACCTGGAGGGGTTTTTGACGGCAATTAGCCTTTGTTTGGCGCGGCCCAAGAATATGGGTTTTCGTACTTTCGTTGGGAAACTTCATTCAAAACAGGAGGGGGGTATGTCGGAGAGAGGGGTTGTCAAGGGTAGTGGAGGGGCCATTTGCTTCGGGGCGAAGGGTAATTACTTGTGGGGTTCAACCCTCCAAGGTAACCTCCCTGACTTCTCAATGAACTAACCCCCTCACCCCCGCCCCAGCCAACCGCCTTCCTTCAAATTTCACCCCCACTCCCAACCCCTATTCCTCCCACCATCATCCATAACGCGGTTTATTAATTCATGTTTTATTCCCGTATTTTATCGAACTAATATTTCCTCACCCTCTTCTCCCGGTTATTTCGGAGGGGGAAAGTTTCGGGGGATCCAAGTGCCTTCATTAAAACATAAATTGGTCAGCTCAGATTTGTTTTGGTATTCACCCCTCTAATTATCATTACGTCCATGAAATTTCGCTTTATACCGTGCAATAATTTCTATTGACGAGTTTACATCAAGTGAGTTTATCAAAGCTTCGAAATAAGTGAAGTGAAATAGTCAAAAATAGTTAAATTTATCATTTTTAGCAGAAAACTACTCAAATAAATTTCATCAACAATGAAACAGGTCATTTAAAAATTGAAGCTTTAATTTGCACAGAAATTTTCACTTCAATTTCATTAAAATGTGAAAACAATTATAATGCTAAAAATTCAAAATATTCCTTTGAATGCAGGGGTGTCCCCCCCCCCCCCCCCCCCCAAGCTTCATGACGCACCCCCTCCAAAATGTTCATGACCCCCCCCCCCCATTTTCACCCAAAGGTAAAAAGTACTGGTAAGCACCCCTTATTTTGTCCAAAATTAAAAGAATAGGTTTGGAAAAAATGCAAACCCAGTCAACAATATTGTCCATTTAGACAAAACGTGTATATTTTTTGAGGTTCTTTACCTAGGATGTAGTTTATTTTTGAATGTCGTCTCGCTAAACACTGTTTCAATCAACTTTACCCCCCCCCCCCCCCCCCCCCCCACCAAGAATTTCAACTTTAGCCCCCCCCCCCCTGTGGGCACCCCTGTTGAATGGAAAAATATGATTAAAAAACCTGTTTTTTCGCGATTATATTGGTAGTTGGAATTCTTTAGCACATGTAAGTGCTCGAATCTCAACCCCATCCATTGGAATACGAGAAGATAATATTCAACTAGATGTTACAGGATAATTGTGGAAAATTTGCCCATATGATCATACTGGTTTACTGGTTTATGCCATTAAAAATATTTATTTCCAAGAAGGGTACTTTTATATGAATGCATATTAGGTGTCAGCTGAATCAATCCCCACAAGCGATTTCAATTGAATAATTATTACTATTTGAGAAGGGGACGATTAGAAAGATGTTAAAATTATCTTCTCCGTCTGCCCCTTGGTAGTATGGAACTGTATAATAGGATGATATGATGTTTTAAGAGCTGCAGAGATACGACGGAAAGGCGAAGGTCGATAAAGCGGGAGCGTTACGCGGACCTCCTACTGTTTCTGAGATCCCGATCAAGAAGTGAGCGTTTTTCGTGCCGTCGGGTCGAGAGCAGCCGAGCCACGAGAGCAATTGATACGACTTCTTATGTTATTTTGTTTCTAATGATAGCCCCAAATGATTTTATAACTGATTATTATGTCTATTGGCAGATCATTAATCTCTCTCTCTCTTTCTCCAAACATTTATATATTATAGATAGCCGGCATCATAATTACGTAAAAAAGTGTAACTAGAAAACTGGATAACATTAAGCCGATTACCACTATTACTACCTAAAGAGTACCTCTAGTCGGTTTGTAGTTGACAGAAATGAAGAAAACTTGATGATTGTGGTGGAATACAATTTAATAATGACGATCGATGATCCGAAGAAAACGTCAACGATACATAAGGAGGGCGGACGTCCCACGTGCTTCATTTTGTCATCTAGACCATCGAAGGGTCTGCGAAGACATAAACGCAAAACTAAAGGCTGTAAGACTCAAGATCCTAACAGTTGAGCACATGGGGTCACATAATGGCGGATCCCGCCCGATCTATATCAGAGTGATGCGGCACACGAAAATCAAACGGTCCCCGAGATTGTAGGTATCTATTAGAACGAAAATATATGAGATGAATTAACTGATCAACACATCCCATGTTTTTGGGTGAACTGTATGATGCTCCCCAGCCACCTCCTTTATGCCTCAAGGCTGCTATGACATCAGGAATCAAACGGAAACGTCTCCAGGTTTTTTTGCCGCCATATTTCAATGAACTGCTTCGTCAGAACAGCTGATGTCACTCGTGATAAATCTCTTCCCAAACAATGGGGACAAACCTATTTTCCTCCGATTAACTCAAACTATTAAACATAATTAAAAAATTAAAATACACTGAAATACCCTCATGTAATAGTGAATTTTCGTTCATTGAAATTTAATCAATTCAGAGTTTTTCTTTTCATAACACGACTTACTTAGATTTACATTCACACCTTGGGGACCGTAGCACTTGTGACATTTTCTGACTTTACTTTAAGGTTTTTTATTTTTGAGGTTGCACTAAGTTCGTTATATTGTTACCACCGTATCCCTTTCAGGGAAACCAACCGAGTAGTACCTAAGTTGGGATGGGGGAGGGGGGAGACATCAAATGGTAAAATGATATGAGAATGACCCAACTACGAGTAGGAAAAGAATAATTAAGGTAAGAAAGATCATTGATCATCCTCTCTATTAACGTGTACAAAGCCAGCCATCATTCAAGCATAAGCATTCATTATTGTAAAACCTATTAAGATTGCAGATAATTACAAATGAAGCACTTCTAGTCATTTTGCTGTTCACGCAAATGAAGGAAGCTTGGTGGTGGGTGGGAAACGATGTAGTAATGACGATCGATCTGTCCGAAGAAGACGTCGACGATAAATAAGGAGGGCGAACGTCCCATGTGCTTCATTACCCCATCGAGAACACCGAAGGGTCTGCGAGGACATAAACGCAAAAATAACCGCAGTAAGACTCGGGCTCTCACAGTCGAGCACATGGGGGGCACATAATTGCGGATCCCACTCGATCTATTTTAGAGTGATGCGGAACATTTTGAAAATTGAACGGTCCCCGCTCACGGGAGGCGAGTACGGTCTCGAACGAGGACAGGCAGTCCGTTATGGAAACGACCCAACGAGCTGCGGTAGGCGGCAGAATCATCACGTAACTCCCATCTCCCGGTCCACCGGACGGTTTCCATGGGCCATGAAAGGACAATATACGACAGCCATCTTGGTCCCCGTGGCAGAGGATAACCTCAAACACATGGGGCTCCCTCGTCATATCGTAATGTCCTCGGAACCGTCAGAGGATCGCCCCTGCTCATGAATGAAGAGGTTGGAGGACGGACTCAAGTAGTTCGCTCCACCGAACGGGCCACCTCTTTTTAAGATGTCCCTCTGAAGCAAGCCAGTCAGTAGAGTCCGGCCTACTAGAATTGATCCAGAGGAGTATGCGAAAACCCGAACATATGAAAACATGTAACTCCATACAAATACCAGTTATGCAACAAATTCCGTAAATTTAGAATTTCACGACGGAAGAGAGGAATTGTGGAGGGTAATACCCAAAAAACTGGTTTTTCGCGACACATTTTTTCCACACCTTTCAGGTAATAATTTGGTACAAATGTTATGTAATGTTATACATTTAAAATGATGTAAAATGGAAATCTTACCTAGAAATTCTTTCCAGATTTGAAGATCGTTGAGTGTGGAAAACGGTGGTTAATCTCATTAGGGGAAGATGTTTTAAGATCAATGAAGAATACATCAAATGTGTTCGCCGGGTTTCATGATCGCCACTATTCTTCTATTAACTGTCGTTCCAGTAGATTTCTGGAATCTACTTTCTACTGCTTTCTAATTTTATACTTCTGTTTCACTTGATTCCAAAACGACTCTACAGTTTAAGTGTGGGCTTCTGAATCTACAAAGTTCTCCTAGTTATTCACAGTTATGTGATCAAAGCCTTTCGACTGTAAACAACTGTAGGCTTTCCACAAGTCAGCAATTACAGTTGTGCCCACTTCAATCTCGTTTTCAATTATAGGAAGCAGAGTTGCACGATCTCTTTTTTTCAACTATGAAAAATCGGCGCTCCGAAATTCCGTCACCTCTTTTCGTGCACATTCCAAACACCCATGGTCCTTATACCCTGTCTCCATAATTTCTGGCTAAGCTTCATCACCGTCGACTTCTTGGCTCCCTTCAACCTGAAACTTCAGATTGCTTAAATGTCATCAATTGTTGTCACATCTCTTCTGAAGACCCTCAGCGGTTCTGATGACTTCGAAGTCTGGCATCATTTGGGGATTTCAGGGATCTTCTGTATCAGAGTGGGTTAGATTGTTGGTACGAATGCAATTTGGCATTACTCAACAGCAGAAAACTGGACCAAATTTGGAAATCTGGAGAAGAGCACGAAATGTCGCTGGGAATTTCAGTATGTATTGTCAGGCTCCTCTTATCCTGAGATAAGCTCCTCATCAATAAACCCTGTTTATTTGTATTTTCAATCGGTCGAGAGTGGACTTAAAGACCTCCAGGCTGATTTCCAGAGTCCAGCTCCCCTGGGGTCAGTCTGTGAATCACCTCCGTCCGAATAAGACCTCCAACGATAAGTACCCAACCTTTTCATTTCTTTTATTTTTCTTATATTTTGACCCTGGATTTGGTCACACATGGCTTGAGGATTTATTTCCATGGTTATCCAAAAGAGATCGGCCGTTTTTCCTTAGGTAGGGAGAAATTTCGTAAAATATACACCACCTTTCTGGGAGAAGAGAGAGAAAGCCCAGTGGGATCCTAATAGTATGATGATTGCTTGAATGAATCGACCATCAATCTCCTCCCTCACCGATCACAACAATAAATTTTAAATTTCGAGGTTTACTGCACAAGATACGTTTATTAGAAGAAGAAAAGAAGGAACGAAATTTAAAGGAACTATTTAAGCGTATTACTTCCTCCTTTCACACCCTTCCATAAAATAATTTAATTTTAAATGGTACAGATCAGGAATATGTTTCAAACAATACGAAAGCTCTTAATCGAACAAAATAGAATCAGAGAAACCGAAGGTGTATGAGCAGCGCAGTGTGCTGGATCAATTCTAATAGGAAAGCCTGTACCCACTCAGCCTTGCTTCAGGGGAGGACCTAAAAATGCGGGAGTCAGAAAATCAACGGGAGAAGAGAGAACGATGTGGCCGTGAAGACAAAAAATGAGTGCCCATTTAAAATAATCTCCTTCAGCAATATTGCTGAAAAGTTGGTTTATTCCACAAACAAATGAAGTTGAAATTTAGATGAAATTCATTAATAACTTTCTATAAAACCAAAATTTACTAATTTATTATTTTCTATTCGACTAAGGAATATCTAAATTCTTATCTATAACAGCGTCATTAATCATTAATAAAATATCTAGACCAGTCTCATCTAGTCACGTGACAAGTGAAAATGACTAAACAATTTTCAGTAGGCAGCCAATAATAGAAACATGTTTACGTCAGGTTTGTTTGAGAGCTTTCAGGGCAGGCAGGACTCCAGGAACCATGGGGTGGGGGAGGAGTGGGGACAGAGAAATTCTTGTTTGATTACGTTACGTTGAAACCATTTTCATACATTCCTCATTCACGATCATGTTTTTCCAAAGCCTACGAGGCACCTCTATAATGCGAATAAGACAAACAGATATCACGCATTTTCCTAATTAAAAATCCACGAGCCCCATAATTTTCAGAAAGATCATTAACCCAAAATATCAATTAATATCCTCATATATCATAGTTATTCCACGACTCCATCCTGAGTCTATTAGAGTTGAAATTTCGAAGAAATAAATTTGACTACCACCCTTGATTGCATTAGGGAAAGCAACGCCCGTTCCTTAAACTCCTGCAAGGTTCCGGGGAGCAGAAAACTTTTCAATTAAATTTCAACTTAGCGCGAACATAGATTTCAGCGGACGATCGCTAAACGAATTATCTCGGAGTCGAGTTGAACAAGGAACATTTGTTACCCTCAATTTCATCCTTCGCGAAATGATTTAGTTCGATTCATTATCCGCTCTTCTCTCTTATTATTTTTTTTTCTTCTTCGCGAGTTCATTTCCCCTTGATGTTGCCAAACATCTGTTAATGACTCGATTTGTTTTCGGAAATGGTTGAAGAAGTTATTGGAGAAGTAGGTTGGGGTTCGTAGAGGTCGGCTGGCTACGAAACTTCTTAACTAATCTGGTTGTTTGAAAGTTTAAGATCAAGATTCCTAATGTTCCGAACTACGTATCAAAACAACAACAACAAAGGTCGGGAATCAAAACAGTCTACAGGATAATTTCATTCCTCCCATGCAAGCTTTCAGACAATCAAATGTAAGGTTAGCAGACAAGTGTTTTTCTGACTGAACTCCTGGTAAGCCAAACATAGGTCCTTCCTTCCACGCAAGCTTTCAAGCAATCAACTGTGATGTTAGCAAACCAGAGTTTTTCTGACTTAACTGCTCTTCTCCTATCCTGGTAAGCAAACCATGAGTTCTTCATCCCATGGAAGCTATCAAGCAATCAACTGTCAATCAATCAGTTTTTCTGACTCAACTCCTCTTCTCCTCTCTTGGTAAGCCAACCATGGGTCTTTCCTTCCACGCAAGCTATCAAGCAATCAACTGTGATGTTAGCAAGCCAGAGTTTTTCTGACTTAACTGATCCTCTCCTGTCCTCGTAAGCAAACCATGAGTCCTTCATCCCATGGAAGCTATCGAGCAATCAATCAGTTTTTCTGACTCAACTCCTCTTCTCCTCTCCTGGTAAGCAAACCATGAGTCCTTCCACCCATGCAGGCTATCAAGCAATCATCTATACGGCTAGAAAACAAGAGTTTTTTGTATCACTCTCGCCAGGTAAGCAAATAAGAGTTATTCTGACCCAACTCCTCAGGGGTATGTTTCGCTTCAGAAACACGGGAATGAGCGTTCGACTCTACGATAGTACGCAGAAAAGATCAACTCTCCCGGTTGCGGTTTGCCACAGTTGTGTACTATTTCAGGATGGAGAATCACGGTTAAAGCCGGTCCTCTGAGAATGCTGCTAGAAACGTATTTGCTACCATTAATTACTCGTTTAATTATGTAGGATTCACGAAGGGATGCAAGGATAGATCAACATGAGGAGTATGAGGATTATATGTTACGATGAGGGCCAGCGGGGAAGCTGGATTTTGTGGTGTTCCGAGTGTTGAGAAGTGTCGAGGTAGAGGGAGGGGGGGATGAGTTTTAGAGATAAATTTAAGGTTTTAAAAGGGGGTTGAGTTGTAAAAAGCCCCGTCCGGCGACACCCTCAGGGGGTGAAATAAGCGGTAGATGGGGGAGGGGTGTGAGAAAAAGGACTGGACGAGAGTGGACGGCAGGGACAATGGAAGGGGCTAATCCACGGGCTCTACATTACTGCACCCTCTCACACTGGTGAGCTCACTCTTCAACCAAACACCGCCACCACCACCACCGCCTATGCCCACCTCGACAATACTCGCTCCTACAACCACCACCGCGCTATACCTCATCTCATGCCGCCCTCCTTGTCACCCAGCTGTACATCACATTTCACCCACCTCCTTCCTCCACGATCCTCCTTCACCGACGAAAAAACCGCGGGCGCTTCCTGGCGGACAACTTCACGACCTTTCCCCAGAATCCCGTGTTTCTACCTAATAAAACATTTTGAATAGCCGCTCGCACGCTATCTTGCTAACTATAGCTCGTTGAATCCCATGAATCCAGTACGTACACCCTCCACTTCACAGACAAGATGAATCCGCCGTTTTCGACCAAGTTAGAAACGCTAACTCGTGTGTACCACGTAGAAAAAACACATTTCATAAATGTATATGAGACAGGCCACTAGATTTCCTTCTTCATCTTCACTGGTTATCTGGGGCAGTGAAAATGTAAAACTTCCTACAATACTAAGACAGAGTGCAGGCAACAATATGCTACATTACCAGCAGGGATGTCCGTTGTTTAAAATACAACGGCGCTAGAATGAGGGCACCCTAATACGAAGGTTATAAAAAAAAGTAAGTTTCCGCGCTTTGAGAAAAATTGAAAAAAGTGCCAATCATACAGAGAGAGTTTTCCAACATTATAGTATGACATTTATTTTAATTGAGTTGGAATTTGACCACCGGATTCTTTGTTGATGCAGCCCTAAAGAAGATTTATAAAAATATCTTTCCCTCTTTAAGCAAGTCAAATTTCTTTAATTTAATTTAATGTACCGGGTGTCCCATCTATTATTACCCATTAAGGAATTACAGCCATACGAGTGCGAGCTATCAAAAAATTGAACCGGACCTTTTCTATAGTATTTTCACTCTGCATGAAGGTGGTGGAACCCGTTTTTCATTTTTCGATGTTTTAGTGCCTCAAATCTTCGATTGAATCTTGAGGTTGCCTCTTGACTCCCCTTTTCATTTTATTTTTCGATTCTACGTTGAATTTGGTAGAGAAAATCCATCGTTGAAATTTTTTTATTTAGAGATTTCGTTTCAGAGTTATTTCACGTTTTCCAAACAACAAAAATCGACTAATTCTTTTAAAGAAACGCTTCTCTCCAATTATCTTCAATATTTTGTAGATTTTGACCACATTTTTGAAATCAGCAACCAAATTTCCTATCAACAGAAACCAGTTTCCATCATCAACAATCATCATTAGAGGATTAACATTACAGCTGAAGAGCTAACGATTTGAGAAAATGAAGTTTTCCTAAACTTTTGGTTGACAAAATTTTTTAAAAAAAGAAAAATTTAATAGAGCTCGAATAAATAAGTATTTTACTCATTAAACAGCTTTCGCAAATAAGTAATCATTATTCAATGCGATCATACCTATTTTTAATTTGGCGGAAAAACCATACCTATACCTATTCTGAAGAACATTTGAAACTGCGCGCCGTCTAGTGGACTAGTATAGGTTGACTTGATAATAAAGAGCAGAGTTCAGAGTGAACAATTAGTGTCATGAAACTGTTGTTTTGTTGATTCTTGAATGCAACTATTAGGAAAACTTCATTTTCTCAAATCGTTAGCGCTTCAACCGTAATGTCAACTCTCTGGGACACCCAGTATAGTGCAGTATTACCGTGTTCATAATCAAGTGCATTTATATGTAAATTAATGATCATTTTCGAATACCCCAAAACGAATTTCCATGAAGCTGATGATTTGAAATTTATTAAATACACTGACATTCCTATATGTGTACATTTCATTATTGGCAGTTGGAAGGTGAGGAAAGACGAATTTACTCGTAAAATAAACGTCACAAAATGTTTTATGAAGTACCTACCGAATTGGTTAGCTCAAAAAGCGGGGGAAAAAGACCGATTCAATCAAGATGGCTTGGTTTTTTTCGCCGACAAGTTCATGATTGAATTTGAACGTTGAAAAAAAAGTTCAAAGCACCAGTTAACTTGCTTCGACTAAGCGACCTTTTTTCGTAAAAAAAATTATAATATATTGAAGTAAGTCACGAACTTATAAACTATCCTCTTATAAATGTTTGAAAAAAGAACGGAGGAAATAGAAAGTGGAGTGGAAATTAATTTTTTCTTTCCTTTGAGGTTTTCGTCATTATATTTTTTTCTAAATGCGGGGACCAAAGACTTTTCACAAAAATGTAGGTGTTCGAATTTGTCCACCGAAGAGAACAAATTATGACCCTATTAGTTGAGGGAAATAGAACGCTTCCGCGCGGAGATAATTGTAACGAAGTTTGAATTTTCCGTCTAAGTACTTAATATCGATTGATTTTGAAATATGTCGTATCATGCATAAGTGAACCTCTACCGTACATTTTCAATCTAGTTTTATCCACAGGAATTTACCCCGAAGTATTCAAAAAATTAAGGGAAGGGAAGAATTAAGGGGTTTGTTCAAAAACCTGAGACGACAGGTCGAACGCGATTCGGATTAGACCCTGTAAATATAAAACTAGCTCTGATCTCCCCCGTTCACTAGGTTTGCTCTTGATTGGTTGTATCACCCAGTCCAATAAATGAATATATAAATATGGCTTAAGTTAACCCATATGCCACAATATCAATATCCTTTTTTTGGTTTACTCTTTTCAATAATAACCCATCGTAATCGTATGAGAAACATTTTGTATACGAGCCCTTAAACTCTGTCACTTAACACTTCGAGATGAGTAGATTCAAAATCTGCTAAGTCTGCTCGCCGTTCGCTGTTCAGGCCATACAAAGTCTACAAAGTCTTAGGATTGATGTGGCAAATCCGTTATTTTGCACTTGGTCAAAAGACGTAATGAAGACAGATTTGATCGTTTTCTGACCAACTTGGTCCTAACTTTTGGACAGCCCGGTCGGCTCACACGCCTAGAGGCTATGGTCCAATACTGGTCCAAAACGTATTTTTTTCGGGGTTTTTACTAACACAGGCAGGGAAGGAGGGTGTAATTTAGAAGTAATTTTTGTACGAAAAATTGACTACGATATGCTTCAGACTCATAGAAATTCACCAATAGCAAAATAATCGCAATTACTGAACGTACAAGTGACCTCACAAACCTCAAAACTACGCATTATCCACAAATTATTAATCCTTCTAAACAATGTTAGAATCGGCAGCGTTTTCTTCAATCCTTCCCAACGTCTCGTAATGAGAGGGCGTGGTACTAAGCAAACCACTAAGTTACGTTAGAAGGCTCTCTCTCAGAGATCCGGTCGTAATAACCGCTAAAGAAATCAATAGAAGGTACTTTGTTCCCGACCCATTCTTCCGTTCGTATCCACCCCCGTAGTATCCGCCATTCTTTCCCTTCGCGACTGAATTTTTAATGTGTTCGGTGCGTTTGAAACAAGAGACGAGAAAGCGAGCCTTGTAGGCGGCTCGACCTTCCCCGTCTGCTGTTTTATTACTCCTATAATGGCTGGCAGACTGTTTCTCTTTTTTTTACCATCATGAAAGAGAAAGCTAAAGGGGAAAAATCTCTTTTAATAAAAACGGCTTCGCAAGAATTTTTGTACTTTTCGTCTTATTGAAGATGAAACTCTTCATGAACTGTTATTCAGCAACCACTGACTATTCCGTACCAGTGGGGTCTATTTGTCGTTCATTCCATTTTATTGAATCACTCGTTCGAATCATGAGAACTATGACTACATTTGCCGGACTAGATAACTGTCTGATCCCACACTGGGCCACATAATAGTTCACGTATTGGCAGCTAAAAGACGTGAACGCTGACATGAAAATGGGAGTTTGAATAGTCAGGCAAACCAGATTTTACTTCTCATGATACGAGAAGATGCTCACGGTTGCAAGTTCTTGCAATGCACGTAGTGAATCATAGAACTGCAACGGTGGACGAAAAAAGGGTGTTCCTAACACATACATTTCTTTTATTCAGTTTCTGGATTTGTGTACCATGTACAAGTACCAAAACTATGTAGATATCCGTGAAAATTGTGTATTCCCGTTCGCTTGTATCTAGAAATGTAAAGGGGATGTGCCTCCTGTTGATTTTGTAAAAGAGTGTGATTTTGTAACTGTTTAAAAGATTTGACAAATAGATCTGATCCGACCGACCCGTACCCACCCACTATGACAGCTCCAGTAGCCACCCATTCTTGGATGAACCCACCCATTCTTTTGCTTTTCAAAGTCAAAATAGTAAACGTTTGCACTAAATGAGGAAAGTCATTCATGGAGTCACCCACAGCCCAGCCGAGACTCCTAATCCATTTTTCTTATAATATCAAATTTTCTTAAAATTTCAATTCCAGATTCGGTAGGTACTGCTAATTCGATCCCTGAATCAGAGAGATATCCAACAAGTTATCTGTCAAACTCGATTCCATTCTGATCTAATTCAAAACTTACGGATAACGAGCTGTAGGAATTTAAAATAAATAGTGTCAAGAACTGATTTTTTCACACCAACCGAATAACAGACTCTATACTACCGTTTCATCAACGAAAACCATGCTTACAATTAAACTAACATAGTCAGCTGCCATCGATTCGCACGTCACATCTTCCACAATGCCCTGAAGCCAGTAGCAGATTGACACATTTCAATCGCGGTTTTGTTGATTCAACAAAGTTGAGTGTAGCTTGATTTCAGTTTTGCGATGTGCCAATGTATTTCACCAAAGACGGCGACAGATTGTAACTGAGAAGAGGGGGGAAAGAAGGAGGTCCAGAACGAACTGAAGGAGGAAAGAAAGCAAGTGTTCCTCCAGCAAGTTTAAGGAATGAAAATTCATCCTGAGCTCAGTACTGGAACTGGTAGGCAAACGTACAATTGGATTATAGAAGCAGCAAACAAGGAGGTTTACAATAAACGGAATTGCGAAATGAGGTTCACTATAAACTGCAGGAGGTAAGAAAGAAAGTGTTTCTGCAGCAATTTTCTAGCAGAAATGAAAAATCAGTTTGAGGTTAGTTTTGATAAGCACATGTCTAAAAGTGAAAAGGAAGT
Source organism: Creontiades dilutus (assembly GCA_031894815.1). Lineage (NCBI taxonomy): Eukaryota > Metazoa > Arthropoda > Insecta > Hemiptera > Miridae > Creontiades > Creontiades dilutus. The sequence continues at coordinate 85,194 of JAVIWC010004021.1, forward strand.
GAGTGAAGGTAAAAGTACAATTGGTTTGTTGCTGACGATTCGTGGTTCACAAAATCAAGCTACAGTAAAATGGAAACTAAGACACCTCTTAGAAATCGAAAAACAAACAGCAGAGCATGATGAACTTGTACTCTTTTTGTCCATCTCGGAAATACCTTTCGTCTTCTCCCTCACCCTTGTCATCATAAACTCTGCTGATAATGATTAAGAAGTTCAGCAAAGACAGTTTATCATAGGTACATTCTGATTCTTCACAGATAACATTGTTAATTCAACTCATTTAGTGTGGCTGCACCTTGAATACCTTGAAGTAATATGACAAAGGTAGACACGTCAAAAAACAATGTTTCACCGTTATTCCTCTGTTGCAAGTTATTGTTTTCGCGGAAGAAATTCAGTAGGTGTTTTTAAAGAGAAACCTCATTCCCCCAAGACGACTTACTCTAATGATACTTAATTGTGAAAAATCTCTCTTCACCGGAGGTGGAGTCAAACAGGCTTCTGGAAGATTATGAGTTACCACGAAAGAAAAAGGAGCGAAGAAAAAATGAAAAACCGCGAGAGCTGCCACTAAGAACAATAGACTTTCAAGACAAACTCGAGACTACGATGTTCGTCTCTATGAATTTTAAACTACACAAGTAGAGAAACGAGAAATTTAAAGCGTTGGAAATCAAGCCATCTTTTGTCTCCGGGGCATTGCTTTGTTCGTGCGCTTTGGTGACTCCATTAGACGACATTCCTTTTTGCAGTTACGCCCCAAGAACCCACTTCTGAATCGTCTTATTTGCATTTTCCTTTTACGCCGTGCCTCGGAAAACACAAATGTTGTGTTTCCACTAGTTTACTTTCACGGGACATAAACCTGTTGCGATACTAGCAGCGGAAGAATAAAATCTGAACATCGTTCGGAGTTGGAACGTTTTGATCTGTAAATTGAACAATAATTGTGGAGTATTTCGCGCATCCAACGGGTGAAATAACACACATGTAGTTTGTTTCATTCAATGTTTCAATTGTTTGCATGAAAACAGCTGGAAAACTGTGAGAACCTCAGAAGAATCTGGTCGATCACATGTATACAGTTGCTGCGTTACCAGTTTCGCGACTATAATTTTCAATACTTAGAAAATCCATGATTCACTATACCTATAGAAAATTCATCACATCAAATTCAGTAAAATGTATGATTTCTTCCTGTGAAGCACCCAGCTACTTCTATATGACTTTACAAGTTGAATTCACGAAGTTGCACTGCTCGTAAAAGAATTGATAGACGTGATACCAAAGGGATCAATGTAATGGGTAATTTGAAATGAGCTATATATAACAAGACGACGAAGAAGAAAAACAGTATTCGAACTCAGAACAGCTGATGAGCATAGGAATATATGGTGTTATATATGAATATCTGAATTGGGGCTTGAATGAGTAGGAATCTTAATGATGTGGACAATTCCACTTCCCAACATCGGCAAACAGGAAACATGGTTGTGAATAGCATTATCCCATGCTCTTGAACTAATACGTCAGTCTCATGCACAAAAGAGCAGATTCAGAGATGAAACAATACATGTTTACGCCACAAAAGTTTGGGAACCAAATGAATCGTTGCGAAGGGTAGCTCCATTTATGGAAGTAGAAAGATGGTTTGGAGGACCTAACTGAGAATTTGATCTGAGCCGAAACTCGCTGATTATTCTACGAATGTTCCTATAAAAATCGCCATTTAGCCTTCAATCGGGAAAATAGAAACAACCTTTGAGTTTCATGTATAAGATTTGCAGCGTTCCTTTTATTGTATGATCAACATTTAACGAGGTGATGGAATGAACTAGCTACCCCTTCCTAGAGCTGAGGCCATATGTGTGCATGGCCTAGTCCCCCGAGAGAGAAAAAGCTGGAGGTTTATGCTTAGGCTTAGCTGTTTCAAGCTACGGAAAGGGGGATCCACCACAAGCTGCTCAATGGGGTAAAAATTTATCAATCGGCGCGATGGCGTTTCGCGCCAGTGCAAATCTCACATACGATTTCAACAAACCCAATAAAATGCTGCAAATTAATACTCAAAGCTTTATCATTTCAGAGGGATTATCTCTCAACCTTATTTTGCCTCCTCTGGTGTGCCACAGGGATCCCGTATTGGGCCATTGTACCTAATGCCATTGATAAGCGGAGTGAGGGACGTGTTTTCTGGCAAGAAATATTTACTGCTTGCCGATGATCTTGTAAATTTCAGCTGACTGCCTTCAAATTCAACGGCGTCTCGATTATTGGTGGATTGGCGCTCAAACACAAACTCGCTCTGTATCCTTCGGAATGCTAAGCAACTTCCTTCTGCAGGGCACAACGCAACTGAGTTTCACTATTCTGTAAGTGACCACAATCTAGCGCCTCCCTGGCATTCCCGAGCTAAGCATATTCCTTTACTCTCAACCTTCCTTAGCATTTTGACTCAGTCTTCAGTAGGGCTCCTTGGGCACTGGGCCTCTTGAAGAATAGCGCCATAACTGAAGCGTAGGGACTTGAACACTGTCAACGCTCTCTCCCTCTCTTCAGCTTAAATCTCCCATGGTTTTACCAATTTTGGAATATGGTCCAGCAATCTGGTCGCCGCTGTGGGAAACAACCTCCAAAATCAAAGTTGCTCAAATCTGATTCGATCGACATAGTTCATTAGACGATTCTTACGTTGATACACGTTCAAATTCGCATTCGTAATTACGTCGTTTTCTGTCAAAGTTCTAGCCCTCAGGAAGAGGGAATTAATGAATGTAAAGCGATCGGTATGGGCTCATATTATTCATTGAAGGTACGTCTCTCCATAACAAACATTTAAACAATTGCGTTATTTCGAACGATTTCGATACCCTGATTCTAAAAGAACATTATTTTAAATTATATTTACTTGAAGGACAAACAATTGAATGATTATGAACAATATTACTTATCGCATCACCATCGATTAACATTTCATGTTTAATACGAGAAAATAATATCCAATATTAACTATCAAAGGAATTTGATACCTAAAGAATTAAATAACAATGAATGCAATCATAAGTAAAAACTATAACACATCAGCCCTTTGATTTCACTGTTTGGGGTTATTCAAGATTGATGCCAAAAATTCGGTTCCAACCAGACTCCTCAAAAGTGATTCTTGACCCAAGTGAAGTTACTGCGGTACAGTAGTATCAGAGAAAAGCTGACGAACGGATGTTTTTAATTGGATTTGTGGATTCTACAAATCTTGAAACGGAAACCAACAAATTTTGAGAAAGGGTTCAATTGCGTTTTTTTGGTGGACTCCACAAGTTCATTATTGAAAATAATAAACCAAAGAATGAAAGAAAACAGTGCAAAGATCAACTAATCAACCGGAGAAATCTCTGTGAATTTTGATATCCAAGAGTATTCTCTGAAATAAAACGGCTTCTATCTCCGTTCATCCTTCTCGCGAGAGAGAAAAAAACAAATCAGAAGGGCTGATGAAAGTTTCACAAATTAAATTGGGTTTTCATTTCCAACGATGAAATCGCGAAATATTGAAAAAGGTAAATCGTCCTTATTTCACATCATTGAAGAAATACCCGTGGGTAGTCGGTGCACGGGCGTAATCAAATTACCATCCTCCGTAGAGTTGATGAGATCCGAATAATCTTGGCAGCATGAGAGAGGGAAACGGAATAAAAATAGGTTTTATTGCGGATAGAATTGTCAGTATACTCATTTCTATCGTAGGTTCTCCACTTGAATTATTCTTTTCAATTTCACAATCAATTTTCAATTTTTATCAAGCAGAAGAGCGAGTAACGCGATCCCTCAAAATCTTTACTATCAACATTTGAGTGTTAATACTTTAGTATCATGTGCTAACTGAAATCTATCCAAAGTCATTTTGTCGTGTTCTATCGTGTGATTACCGTCAAACTTGGAAAATAGCTGGGAAATGATCGATAATCCCTCATGACTTTCATCACGATTGCACCATTAGTTGCAGCTTTCTATAGGCAGATCTGAAATGTTTATAGCAAACATGGCTACGGTTTTCGTGCATTGTTGACAGAATATCAGGAATAGTACGTTGTACGCTGCGGATGGTTTCTAATGATCTTCATCGTTCCCGAATCAAGCTCACAATTTGGATTCAGGCAGTTGCACTCCTGTCCTTGGCAGCTTCATCGTGTACTGAACCGCATTCTCCAAACATACGAGGACAAGGCAGTAGGTGTTTTCCTGGACGCAGAAAAAGCGTTTGATAAGACATGGCATAAAGGGCTCCTTACCAAGCTTAAAACTCACCTTAACGACACATATTATCGATTAATTCAGTCGTTCCTTGGCGAAAGAAGTTACCGAGTTTTCGTTGGCGATGCCATAACCGAAGAACTCCCGATTATCTCATCTGTTCCTCAAGGCAGTGTGATTGGGCCACTGTTCTACATCTTCTACATTCACGATGTACCACTATATATAACGACATCGCAACGTTATCTGCCCAGTTTGCTGACGATTGCGCTTACTTAATCCAACATACGTCGGGGGAAGCAGCAAGTGACACCATGCAAGCTATTGCTAGTGACGTAAATAGATGGGCAAAAAAATGGAGGATCAAGCTGAACACACCCAAATCACACCTCTCTGTATTCACATATGAGCGAAAATTTACAATACCTCCAGTAGAAATGGATGGATCTACGCTCGAGCTTAAAACCAACGTGAAATACTTGGGTCTGATTATGGATCAAAGACTTACCTGGAAGAATCAAATCAGTGTTATATTTAGTATCGAGAATACGTCATAGAGTTAATCAACTCAAACCGCTCCTGTCAAACAAAACACTCAGTATAAAGAATAAGCTTCTAATCTACAATACTGTTATTAAACCTATTTGTAGCTACGGAGCAGGACTTTGGGCATCAGCTTCGTACTTCCAAATTGCAAAAATTCATGTTCAGCAAAACCGTGTCCTCAGATTGATCACAGGAGCGGAATGGTATGTTAGAAATGAGGAGCTTCACAAAGATCTCGAAGTGCCAACAGTGAAAGACTATCTCATTGTAGCCTATCATGCATCGTATCAGGAACCATCGTCCCACCCTAATCAACTTATATGCAACATACCGCAAGATCGACCTCTTCCTCGGCACTTCAGAAGACGTTATGTAAACGTAAACATTATTCCCACTTCGCTGATCGGTTCAACGTGTGTTAAATAGTATATAATCATTGTAAAGTGTAAGATAGTACTGTTGAGTTTGTACACGTGAATTAGCTCTACTAGGGGGTCGATGGACTAAACCTAGTACATAAATATAAAAGCATGTTGTTGAATTACTTTACATAATCACACTGTATAGTGCTTTGCACAAAAATGTTACTAAGTATAATAACAAAATTTAAAAAAAAGTTCCTGAATCATAACTATCTTTTGAGCATGCTTAGACGTATCATTGAATCAAGAACATTTCAATGGTTTCTACGTTCACGTTATGGACACGAGTAATATGTAAGCCACATCTAAAACTTAGATACATACTTCGCATACATACTTAGTATGTATAGCATACATACTTAGTATGTATACGACAGGTGGTATTATTAAAATACTAAATTTCTTTCTGAAATTTCTGACGAACTGTTGAATTATCAGTTGAAATGAAATGAAATTGTTTATTTGTAAAAGCCTTCCGGCGTTACAAGGTTGGCGGAGGGAAAAAAAAATTTACAAAGACAACTTAAGAAGAGAGAATAAACTGAGAAAAAAATTGCTGCAAAAGACTTAATAGTAAAATAATAGATATAAGTAAATTAATACAGAAAACCTTCATTCAAAAATAAGACTCTAGTTCTGATACAATTATGTATAAAATTAGAAATTCTTTGGCATGTGATCATATCTTTCAAACATAACAGAGAAGACATTTCAAAATTGGACAGCTCATTATGAAGAAAAAAGGAAAAACGCTCACCACGGAGAACAGGACATATACATAAAAAATGAAAGATTGATTCCGGTTTAGCAAGGTTACACAATGGGCAGTCTACCTGGCTATCAAATCTCCAGCAGCATCCACTAGATTTGAATTGTCAGTTTCTTCAGTAGCAAACTTCAACGGATCGTATAGAACTACTTAACTATTTTTCCCAATTATTTAACTAGCATAAGCAGAATATTTCTGTATTGTTATTGATTTCGATGATGAGGATTGATGTAAATTACGTATAAGAGAGGTTTTTGACGCTTGATGATTCATAATAGATGTAGCAATTTGGCATTGACATAAGTTATTTGACGTGTTTCACTGGGATACTGCGCTGGGATTACCGATAAATTTCAGGAGTAACTGCATTTTCTGATGAAATCCTCAATTGAAGCTCCTAGACTGTGAGAAGCGGGTATACACGTGAACAATGAATTGCAGAACTGCGGGCTTGTAGTATAACAAAAAGTGTTTCTCGGAAGGGGAAGGTCGAAATTGTATCCATAAATCTCGGCTATAACGCCCTAGGAAAAATGTCAGCGATTTAGGTGGGGTAAGAACAGTTTAATCAGCATCCACTATCGGGTCAAACTAAAGATATTTTCCGAGGGTTGGGGAGGGACTCCCTGGAATATATTCATTTTGTCTCATGAACTATAAATCCGGTCGTAGGGAAGGGCGAGCGCAAGGGGTCAGAACGCGACCTTTCGCCGTAGTTACGTATTCATGCGAGGGGCAAAAGAGGGAAATAAACTATTCCAGGCCGGTAACCTGAAGGGTTTTGAGGGGTCGGATATGAAAAAAAATGTCCGGCCCGATCAAGCAGGCCGCCTCAACGAGAACATGGCAACACAATTTATTATGAAGAGTACAAATTGGACCGGAACGTTAGTGGGTCAAGCAGAAATGAAGTGGAGATTACGTGAAATATTCAGCAGCAACCTGTTTTGGTCAGATATAAACTCTCATCGCCGATATTCAATTACATGCAGCGAGTTCATTTGAAATCAAAAACACAACCTGTGTCGTACAATACTTGATAGGACCTTTATAGTAGATATTTTACTCTTAGATGCACCGAAGTCTATAACTTCACTCCAATTTCCCAGTAGATGTAATATGATGTGCGTACCTTTTTACATCCACATCAAGTCTAAGCTGCGGCCAGCGGCTGCACTACCTGAAGGCTGAGTCTATATTATATTTTCAAAATTGCTACGGGGAAGTAGGTAGCTCGCACAAAAACCATGGCCAGGATATTCCCATAACTAGCACTGCTCAGAAGCAAATACGTTGCCAAGCTATTTTTGTTTATTGGTATAGTGTTACCTTCGGATGTTACGTGAAGAATTTTTTAGGTAGACCCATCCAAAAGACATATCCAGCTGAAAACTGAATTTTTGAAGTGCAAATGGGTATTACTGTCCACTCTATTGGAGAAGTAAAAACGCTGCAAATTCTTTCACTCGGGTTTATTATTCAATTGGTTTGCGTTCATGATTTGAATTTCTACTAAGCTTTGGAGTGTGCTTGTTTCACAGGTGGTAGAGCGATTATTGAATTTCAGAAGGCACACGAATATGATTAACTGATCAATCCAAATAGGTATTTTGGTTGAGAACCGATTTACGTGCTCTATGCAAAGCTTAGTAGAAATTCAAATCATGAATGCAAGCCAAATGAATGAAATTGAATAATAAACCCCAGAGAAAGAATTTGCAGCGTTTCATGCATACCAGAATGCTTCAACCCGTGTATCGGCTATAAACTACAAGTATCCACATCGGCTATCACTCCAGTATCCACATTCACTACAACTCGACGCTATCGGCCGGACATCACTAGGTTACAAACAAACAATAATAAACCAAAAAACGCAAATGTTGGCACCATAAATCGGGCCATACATCAGGGATGGTTTGACCTACGGACGTGGGGAGGGTCTCATTCGATTCCTCATGGTATGTTCTTCAAAAAGAGTACAAATTTAGGCCGCTTCGACTTGTTTTGAGGTTGTTAGGGATTTTTCAAAACTTTGACAGCCCTTAAAGGGCACTTTAAATTGAGTGAGAGAGCTGGCTCAAGAACTGGGGCGTCTTCGGACCAAGATGGATTTTTCCTGAAAATTTCAGATCTTTTGCTCCAGCCGTTTGGGAGAAATCGTGCGTATGGCGTACGGCGGACGGACGGAAAATTTTTTATTGCAGATTCGGATTCTACACCCTTTGAAACGTAAACCACGAAATTTTCAGGGGGGTTACAATTTTTTTTCTAGAGCGATTACAATGGTTTATTATTGAATAATAAACCAAAATGGACATTCCTACCACTCTATTGGTATCGCGTTACGATGGCAATGGCTCCTCTACATTATGGCTCGGTTTCCAATATTCCACACAACCAACACAACGAAACAACCACAAACTGGTGTGAGGAAACGTCAACCAGTTTGGTTTTTTCCCCGACTTCTGACAGGAGAAGTACATAAGGGGCATTTAAGGGTTGATCCACGGCAAATTTTGCTCCGATTGACTAAATTAGTCTCCCCTGTATTTCCAGCTTGAAAACATTTGTACTACAGCCCGAGCCAATCAACATATTTTCTACTCAACTCGTACCTAGAAGAGATGGATGACTACGGTTGGAGGCTTCTATACCAGCTCCGTCTTCTCTGACCTAAGGGAAGAGGTTATGGTTGTGAATAGGTCCCTCTACCTTCTTCGTTGACTAATCTAGATGAGCCATCGGTTGAGCTGTGAGCTATAGGCCTGAACATCCTCTCTGACTTATTCAGACGAAGAAACGAATGACATCAGACAACAGGCTTCATCCTAAATCCTCCCTCTCAGCCCTAATGTGAAAGAGTCTACTAGTGGAAACAACCAGGAGCTTCTTTACTCAGTTTTTATCCCAATGCCAGGACTAAGAAGCAGGACATACCAATACTTAAAATTCCCTCCGCCGCATTACAACTTGGTTTCATCAATCTACCAATACTATGTTTCGATCCACTTTAACTGCTTCAACCAAGTATTCACCCATTAACTTTCCATTCCTAAGCAGTCCGCAAGAACTACTAGTACCTCATTGACTGCTATTTCTTCTGGAGAAGGAAGATTGCCTACAAGCGGACTGAACTACTAATCAAGCTCAGATAGGGCGAGACGAATGGTATACCGCACCATCCGGTAGACCTTAGTAGATAATTTCTCAGCAAAGTAAATGCTTGCAGAGGAACTGCAGGTTGAGGTAGAAAGCTGGTTTTACCAGAAAAGTGATGATAATCAGTCAGCTTCGTCTTCATGAGTGGCTGGCTATCTTCAAACAAATCCACACACATGCCGAGATACATGACCAGGGTAAGTGTCCCTGATGAGGCAGTTTCATTCCCTGATCACCCACGGCAGATCCTAAGGTCTGGAGTGTGCTTAACCACTACACCACGAATACTACCATAAAAGAGGGCGGTAACTACCCCAATTCGTGGTACCGATATTGACAAGGGAGTTCACCATGTTACACTTCAGATAAACAGAAGAAACCGTTCTCAACTCCAAGAGCCTATAGCAGTAAGTTACCAACCTTCTACTATTTACTAAATCAACCTCTACTCTAACTCACCCTGTCACAGAAATAACACTGCTCCTTCAATTTAGTAAAATAGATTGTGATTGGGCTTGTCCCAATATAATTAAATGAACACATCAACTATTGAAGATAGCCATTTTCAGATAATGGAATTTTCAACCCCCAGCCTCTGCCTCGAGTGCGCGCTACAAAATAACAGTGAATGCATTTAGCAGGACCAAAGGAAATTAATGGCTTACATGGTAGCGTGCCAAAAACTCCCAAGAACCACAAAGAGTAAACCAATCAGGGCCTTTTAATGTGTCAAGAACGTCTGTTGGTGCTCACAAAAAGAAACTTGAAAAGAGCTTCCACGGGTTCTTCCGCTCCTTCCTTTGTTTGCGAGAGATGCCTCGTCCCGGTGGGGAAAAAAGACGTAAAAACACGAAAGAGAGAGAGTGATAAAGTGGAAAAACCAAGCAACAAAAAACATGAAGGGAAAACGAAGGCTGGTACCCCGGGTTAAAACGGAGGAAGGGAGCGAGCTCAGAGAGATGAATGGACTAGTGTTTTCTTTTTGCTCATAGGTACAGGCTAGAGAGCGCTGCGTTCTTGAGTGTTGGCGAAGGTCAGGGGCGTAAAAGGCTCCAGTCTATTGTCAAAGGCCCTCGATGGAGAGGGGGGGAAATTGAAGCCATCAGTCTCCCAAACGTGATTCTCTAATTTTTTTCCTCTCTTTCTTTGAGGCAGCAAAGAGACGCGGAAAGGAGAAGGTGTTGAGGTTGAGCGGTATCGAGGAAAAAGGATCTTGAGGTGAAAAAAACCTCTCGGAAGAATGGAAATAACAAACGGAATCCCACTATTTTCTTTACACTCATGTACTTAGGTCAAATCTTGACAACAAAGCCATTTTAAAGTGGCCGGTGCTAATTCTACAATGTACTGATCAAATTATTTTTAATGATTAAAACATTGTTATGTAGCAGTTCGAAAATCATTGAAAATTATAATTGACTAAAGAACTTCGTTCAATTAGGCGAAGTAAATATTGAATTAGGGTAAATTTATTAAAGGTAGGCATGTTCAATTATTGAACAAACTATAAAATATACCTAATAATAAAAATTGACATTGACGCTGAATGGATAGATGACTGAAGTGATTAATAATTATTATGACATTTCTAAAAATAAAATATAAGCATCGTTCAATGACGGATCAAACAATGTTGGGTTGACTGCAGCGACGTTGCAAAGTACCCAACTGCCGTCATCCCTCCGCACAGTGGCTGTATATATCTTGCGCATGCGCAGAGGCTACTATTGATCCGGGGTCATGAAACTCATAGGGGACCATCTACACATCAAACCGAACAATTTCATCGAAATTGGTCTGTTAAATTCCATTTCATCGAATTGATTGGTCATGAAACTCATAGAATCAAACCGAACAATCCCTGAAAATTTCATCGAAATTGGTCGAGAACTCCCAGAGTTATGCGCGTAACAAGGATTTCACGTTTGCGCATGCGCAGAGGCTACCATCTACACCCCAACCCACACAATCTCTGAAAATTTCATCAAAATCGGACAATAACTTCGTGTAGTTTTGCCCGTAACAAGGATTTGCTGACAGACAGTCACACAGACAGACACGGAACCAAAATTGTTCAGAAAGGTCTAAAACGCAAAATGCTAGTGGAATTTTTGATTTTGGAGACAAAAAAATTTTCACATTCCGAAAGTGAAAACAATACTTCCGCTATCTTGGTAGACTCGGAAGCAGAATTTAATTTTGTGAATGTCCGCTGCCTACTTCATCAATCTAATAGGCCACACCACCGCTATGGCTGAACATCAAACGTTGGTATGGCAGCGTTTCTAAGAAACAATTTTATTCGACAGTCTTATGTCTGACTTATATTGCAAATCCAACTAGTACCAAATAATTGTTTCAATTTTTCGGGTTTATTTATGGCCTAAGACACTCTCAAATAACCGTCTTTCAATCGATCGAAGAATTTTCAAAATCGGTTCAGTAGATCTAAAGATTACCCTCCTACAACCTCACAAAGTCACAAACTTTACCTGTTTATAATATTAGTATAGACATACCTGGGATATAACTACAAAATTCGCTAACTTAAGTTCGTATAAAGCCCGAAAATATTTCTACTGATTTCCACAAGATTGGGCCGACCGCCGATTTGATTTCTTCGTGTTCATCTTCAATACGACGAACTCAAAAGGTAAGAAACGATTGAATCATGACGTTAAAATACAGGAGAAAGAACTTGGTAAGTAGTACATCGTAAAAACATTCAAAACAACGGATAACCGAACCGTACTTCCCAATATTTCTACCAAAATTTGATTATTAAGGATGATTTTGTTCAACTTAATTAATTTCTAATTCAATTTAACACTATTGACCTATTATAAAACTCAAATTTTGCGTGTAAGTAGCCAAAAGGCAATCGTATAGCAACTTTTAATGAGGACAGTAAAACAATCGTATAGCAACAGTTTTCTCCCACTTACCTACCTGACCGCCAGGAAATTTTGATTACTTTTTATCGATTACGTTCAACGTTCGCGTTCAACGTTCAACGTTTACGTTCACGTTCATTGTTCACGTTCAACGCTTGCGTTCAACGTTTGTGAGAGAGGGTAGATGATGATGATGGTTTGAGAAACTGATCCATCATTTTTCGATAACGCCCCAATTCAAAGAACTTTGTCAACATGCTGGTTTGAAAAACATAATTTCCTAACGATAGATTGTGGACGAGACATTGAACGTGGGCGTTATCGAAAAATGATGGATCAGTTTCTCAAACCATCATCATCATCATCATCTACCCTCTCTCACAAATGTTGAACGCACGCGTTGAACGTATGAACGTTGAACGTTGAACGCGAACGTGAACGTTAAACGCGAACGTTGAACGTTTACAAAAAGTAGTGAGTCTCCTAATTAACTCCTCGGCGGTCACGCCCACCGGTAGGTGACTGTTGACTATACGATTGTTTTTGTCCTCATTAAAAGTTGATATAACGATTCCACTACATAATATGTAGGTACATATTAGGAACATATTATGTTCCTAATAGAAGGCTAAACTGCCGGACTGATTTTGACGGTAATGGTCGTAAAATGATCAACATTCCACCGCACAACATAAGCTAGGTCAGCACCTCAAAAACATCTCTACTTCATTTCTACTTCATAAACGGAGCTGTCCTTCGCAACCTGTTTGTTTTTTTCTCGAAATTTTGTTATAATGAATGCTAAGAGGCGGAAACCGTGGCAACTGGGAACGCTTTCGACTGGAAAGTTACATTTCGTGTGAAGGGTTTCCCGCTAGTTATCTATAAAACTCGAAGTTACCCATGATTTGGAATCTAAAAGTGGAAATACCAATAAAATGTTACAGAATATTCAAATCGCTATTGGGAACAGCAAAACGATAAAACATAATTATATGTTGTTGATGATAAAACTACAACGATTCGTGATGCAATAGAAATTATTGCGGTGGATTTTCAACTGGGGGAAAAGTTTCGAAACGCAATCTAACTGGGGTAATTTTTGGCATCTAACTGGGGGAAGGTTTTGGGGGACCCGCGATTGAACTGGGGAATGACGAAATCTGGAAAATTGCTAATATTGAAGAGGTTAATTACTTTATTAAACACATAAAAATGGTTCTGTCATCACAACCTCTGACTCAAATCACGAGCATCGTCAACATCGGTCAAGTTACGAACGACCTAGATACTTATTCATCGATTAGGGGGTTCCAGACGTCCACTTTGTAACGGGTAGCTACATCCCACAAGTATTTTTTTATGTCAGCAATCAGAAGAATCAGCCAATTATATTAGCCAAGAATCAGACTAGATGTGGCCGACCGAAGCAAGCGATAACGTTCCCAGTTCAATCGCAAGACCTTTGCCCAGTTCGATTGCCTTCCGTAACAGCACCGGCTCCCCGATTCCCCCAGATCGATTACCACCATTATTGCAATACAAACAGAACGTTGTGTTATCACTTCAATGAACTTTACGGTTTAATCCTGTTTAAAATACTAGTAATCACTTGTGAAAAGACAGGATTTAGTCAAACGGAAGATCGAGGTTTATTAACCAAAACTAAAGTACCCCAAGCACAAATCTCAGAAAGTAAGTAAGTAAAGTTCCATAAAAAGACGCGAAAGAAGAGAACAGTGGTGTCGCAGACGAACAAAAGACGACGAGACGTCAGGAGGTTCTCTTGTTCTTCATTTTTGAAGCATAGATTGGATGTAGGTACTTGTTATTGTTCGTAGTTTCTTGTAATCAGATAAGTATTGGAAAATAGCTAGGGAGGTTTAATAGTAACCTTATTTCCAACATAGATATGTATTATTTACATACAGGCAAGGAAAGGGATATGAGGGGGAAGAAGCTATAAAACGACAGCTGAATCAAGATAATATCTTTATATTTTAAACAACTGTTAATAACACAGAGTTAATAACAGTCCATTTTAAGTGAAAAATTTTTTTTTAACAGTACGGTTGAAGGCTGTACCTTAATAACGCATTACCTGTTCATGTGGTGCATACATTTTGTAAAATCGACATCTCAACTCCCATTGGCAAGTGCGATTTTCCAACTCAAGTCTTATACGAAGTTACTTTGAACAGGATACTAGGTGTACAATTAGTTATACATTTGCATGTTCATTCTTAGTAAAAAAAGATCGATATTTGACACAAGTATTCACTACTGATAATTTCAATTTGAGAAATTTACATTTCAATATTTGGGATTATTCACGTTTCGATCGTTGTTTTATAACTAAGTTATAATACAAGTCTTCTGCTATTCTATTTCACTATACTATTCTCACATGTACTGTGAGTGATTGTACCATCCTATTTTTCAATTGATTTTGTGCCATAAGCCATGGCTTACCCTTGAGACAAATTCAGTGGTCTTCATGAAGAAATAGATGAGGGAGAGTTATTAGAAATAGACCCTTGACGTGTTGACGAAATGTACATTGGAACAGTGTAACAGTGGATTTTCAGAACATTTAACCTTCGATATAAACGACCAAGAAGGTGATTTCAATGCGAGCACAGTCAATGGGAAAGTTCACTGTTACAGTCTTCGAAACGGGGAAGTGCGATATTTTCACTTTTTTGTTGGCACTTTCCGAGTGAGTGGTTCACGCGCGGGGAAAGCGGCCCTGTCCGAAAACTTCTTGTTTGCAAACGCCACCTCGTAAGATGTAGGCCGATGCGAGGGTGAAGATAAGGTAAAGAAGAATACAAAAAAGAAGAAAAACCAGCCAAAGAAGAAGAAGAAGGTGGGAGGTGGAAAAGTGAACGGCGGAGAGGAGAAAAAGGTCGGCCCATTCATCACTAGTTTTCCTCTTGTTGGGGAAGGAAGGTCGCACCTCCTACCCCGACCCTCAGCCATCAATAAAGGACTTGTTCTCAAAAGTTCTATATCTGTTAGGAGGCCACATGCCTGTCACGAGGTGGTTTTCCAACCCGAATCTCGGGGTTCCCATATAACAAGCCACACGTGGTGTCCCCTAATCATCTTCCTTCCACAATATTAATCATAGTTTTCAGCTTATCACCTCCGCCTGTAGGCCTCTGAGAGGAAAGGGTCTCGAAAACGATTTATGCCTTGTCAACAGAGTCCTTAGCGCCTCGTGAGTCATAAATAACTCGCTCGTTGCCCGAAGAGAAGAGACGAAAGGGAGATGTGTCTTCTACTACTTCCGTTGCATTCCTCTTTCTGTTTGGCATCTGTTGAGTGATTAATATCCTTAGCATAAGATTTACATTGCATTTGAATTCACTAAAGAAGATAGCTGTCATCACTTTCACCATTTGAGTAAACCACATTTCAATGCGACGTGTGACCTGCGAGACTATATAACTGACGTCGAGCTTCTTCCAGCCATAGAAGACATCAAGAAATGTAAACAAATTCATATTCAAGATGATATCTCTACTAGACAGTCCGGTATAAGCAGATAAAAGTCCGGTATTCGTTTTTCAGGTGAATTGCTCATTGATGGAAATATAGCTGAGCAAAACCGTATCTATACAGGAAAATCCTAAATCTTTTTACGGAGTGGAACCGTACGCTCCAACTCAGCGTAGTCCACGAATCATGCAAACTAGGCTGGAATGGGGGAATCAAGGCCTTTGGAGATTGATTGATTGATTATGATTTCTCATTTTCCTCCCATATATCTGGCATAATTGCCACAGATTTCTATTAGAAGCACAAATAACTTCATATACAGGGAGTGCCACAAAACAGTCCCCTCACCGAAAACCGTGCAACTGAAAATTTTCCCTCTAATACGCGTGCTTTTCCAATATCCAAAACAGGTGCACGTTGGGCATCGTGCACGAGCGAAAATGTACTCAAGGACAACTTTGTTTCTCTAAAGAGAACCTCCATTTATAATCACACATTCGGATTCTACGCTCGATTTCATGAAAATTTGACACCTCAATTGATTTTTTAGATCGCAAGCAACGCGCTCCCTGAGCAAGAGTTACTAAACGATCAAAATTGAGGAAAACCAAAGTGTGACTTATCATTATTCATTGTTTTTCAACGCCGATTCACGTCTTGTAGTCCGTTTCTTCATTTGACAAAATTTTACCGCTTTTAAGCCCCAATCAGCGATGAAAACAATGAAAATTGATTTGTCACACTTGGGTTTTCCAATTCATGATTGAGCATTTTAACGACTTGACAACTTTGCGCTCTCGCTGAATGGGTTGTGGGCGGTCGAAAAAATAAAATGAGGGGTCAAATTTCCCTAAATGCGAATAGTTCTAGTTTAAAAAAACAAAGTTAAGATGTGATACGTACATTTGTGCACGTGGGCGATGCGCAACGTGTTCATATTTGAGATCCTTTGTACAGTCCACTTGTGGTAGACTGGATATCTAAGTGTGAGGGTATCTAATACAGAAATATTTAGCCTTCTTGCAACGTTTTCTTTTCAGCCCTGAGAGGTCATAGAAAAGTAGCGTATGCGTACAATATTCCATTTTGGTCTCATTCCCGCAACCTTCAATAATTTTAATATTTCCTCATTATGTTCTCACTGAATCATTGTATCCTTCGTGCCGAATGTGTTCTTTCGTTCTAGTTGAAATCATTAATATTTGGATGAAAAACCACATTGTTGCTATTGTGTAGAGCGACGGTAGCTTTTGTAGAACACTTCAAAGGAACCTATACGAGGTTTTCTAGTATTTAAGGCCAATTGTGGTTGAGTAAATCCAATTTTTTCGTCCGTAACGAACCCGATTAAGTCACAAAGACTCGGGGAATATATGAAGGGTAAAAGAATTATGAAGACAGAGAGTAATTCATCAGGTCAAAGGAGATGTGATTAATTTGCGAAATTAGGGAGCATATGAAATGCATGAGACGCCGCGCGCCTTATTAGGGGCCCGGGTAACATAATAAGGAGGCACATGTTGCCGAGGGCCTTTCGCCGAGCGGGAGTAGCTGTGTCCCCGCCTTCGTCCCTCGTGCTCTCGTCATACTGCTCTTCTTCACCCGCCTCCTCTGGAGACTAATTACCTCCCATCCGCGGAGGGCCTCTTATCGTGTGCCGAAAGACCAACGATCAAAGGCACTTTGGGGTTTACATAGAACAGCTAGGCTGTGTTCCACGAACAGCATCGCTCGCCCTGTCGCTACAACACCCTCCTATCTATCCTAAGGAGAGGGCAGGGAGGGTCGTCGGGCCTCCTAAGTTATTTATCACAATGGAAAGGGAAAAGGCCTCTCGTTCCGAATTACTTCTGGCAAAGTAAACTTTGAACGACCTCCCTCTAAGCAGAGGCTCGGGGTTTTGCTAGCACCGCACAATGGGGCATCCAGCCTTGGATTAGACTTACTCCTTCTCTCTCTGTCGTGATCAGTTTATATCGCTCTCTCTTCCCAATTCAAGGACGCCAACTGACCTGGATTGACTAGGAAACTCCTGGTTTTCGAGAAGTCATGTCTTCTGTACAAAACGCATTTTGGATAATATTCCAAATTTGTATGCATTTGACTTTTTGAAATTACTCAGAATCAAGATTTTACAGCATTCCTCATGTAACGGGTTTGATAAAGGTGAGGACCTGCAATAAGCTGCGGAAAAACCTACGAAACACTCTGGGTTTATATGGAATACCCATTCACTGTTCTGGGAACAGTTTCCCATCCTTCCTCGAACACTTCCAACTGCCTGTAGTGAAGATGGTCTCCAATCGGTTGCTCAATTAACAACGATCAAGGGCACTGTGGGTTTATGTAGGTAAAGAGCAGCAAGGATGTGCTTCGGGAACACCACCACCCCTCTTCTCTACAACACCCTCCTATCTATCCTAAGGAGAAGAGAGGAAGACTCCTCGGGCTTCCTAAGTAATTTATCGCAATGGAATGGGAGAAGGCCTCTCGTTCCGAATTACTTCTGGCAAAGTAAACTTTGAACGACCTCCAAGCAGAGGCTCTGGCTTTTGCTGGTACAGCACAATGGTGCATCCAGCTTTGGATTAGGGAGTATCTCTCCCATGTTCTGGGAAAGAACCCCATCTCCCCTGTAGTGAAGATGGTCTCCAATCGGTTGCTCAATTAAGAATCCTTCCTCGAACCCCTCCTCTCGTTCTCATTCCTAGAACAGCCTTTGACTATCTTAAGATATCCTAAGGTACCCTAAGGCTGCCTTCCGGACTCTTAAGTCACTTATCACATTTGAAAGGGTAAAGACCTCTCGTCCCAGATGACATCTGTCAGATTCAACTGAACGCCATCTCTCAACGTCAAACGCAGCGAATTTCAGTAGCAACTTCAAGAAACACCTGAAAACGAAACTGAGAAGCAAAATATGAATTCAATTTCATTTATCCTTTATTGTTTTTATATGGCTTGTAATGAATACATTACTCAACAAAATGTTTTTCTGAGGGGTTCGTAACATATTCTCAATTCCCAGCTACTTTCCGGTTAGCTCATCATTTCCCCAGTGCGCTATTTACTGGCACCGTCTCTCGGATTACCTCTGAACCGTTTTTTTTTTTCTCTCAACGCTCCACCTCAAACTCCCGGTCTCAATTCCCGCTGAGCACCTTTGCCACTAAGTATTAACATTGACGACATCTCTCAGCCCCAACACTCACCCACGGAGCCCAAAAGGAGGTCATGAGGTTCGAGGTGTTGAGTATCTACAAAAAAAGTATAACCCCTTCAAGGAATCGATTCTACAACAAATTTACAACAAAACCTGCCTCTTGAAGTTTTGTTTAATGCTCTTATTCAGAGGTTTTAAGATTTTTTGGGTGTTATCGACGTTATTAAAAATGCTCGACTCGTTCACCAGAAATTAAGAAGGGTGATCCAGAATGTCACCATGTACATCATGTCATTTTTTCCATTATCATGTCACTCATTTTCGCCCTGTAACGTCAATTTTACCGTGTGAAACAAATTTTCTGCTCTTATCAGCAGAGTAAAATCAAAATTTATTATACCGTTGGAAAGCTGTGATTCTGGGGCAGTTTTTAGGCTTACCGGCAATAGTTCATCATCTAAAATTTTTTGGAGATTATGAGCTTTGAAAAACGGAAATTTTTCGAAAAGTTGCGAAGTTCACTTTTTAAGTTGCTTTATTCCCGATTGCACATCAGCAAATGGAAGGTGCCATTACTCGGGACAGTTTTCCATCACAACGGAAACTCCTCTCTTACCAAGTGTGGCTTGGGTTGATGGCAGTGGAATACTCCATTGAATTCAATGGGATTCCTCTTCACCCTTTTATTTACAACTGGAATCCATTGCTCATCTGGTCTGTTACAATTGGGCAACAAAGCAGCTCGGCTTACATCAGTCCCACCTCCCTGAGTATTACTCAGTCTTCTAATCTTTGTGAACGCACCATCCCTGAAGGCTACCATTCCGGTAGCCATACCTAATTAATCACTCGTTGCTCCCCAGAAGTACTGTGCTTCGAGCAATTCCAGTGATTCGCAGGATACCTATTCTTTCAATCCTGGGTATGTTTCTATGTGAGTTTCCAAAAGCTTCAATTGTTTCACTGATGTTTTTCTCTTCCTATTGACATCTTTTTGCATCGATTGATACAACCATGTGATATTTCATTCAAATTTTCTTAACGTTTCAACTCTTTAATTTCATCATGAGTGATTTCGGCTTCTCGACGAACGAGTTATAAGGTACGTCCACAAAGGAGTACCAGCATCAATACGTCTGGGAGTAGGCGTGGCGAAGGACAAAGATAAAATAATGAAGCCCAGTAATAATTAATATTCTGTTCCTGTTACATATGGATACGTGAAACATTTAAAATGAAAATTCCATGGACAAACGACCTCGGCTTCGATGAAACAAAAGGCTGAGCTAAAAGTTGTTCATCTCACATTTAACATCAGCAGAATATGAAGATCAACCGGATAATTCAAGGATATGGCTTCCGAATTCCTGGTTTCGGAATTCGTTGTCGAATGGCAGCATTGAAATTGGAGGAAGTTGTTAGTGAGAGAAATACTATTGAGGTTCTTGAAAACTACTGCACATCAGACAATTTAGAGTGCCTTAACTCGAGACAGCTTGCCATCACAACGGAAAACTCCTCTCTTGTATGCCTTGGGTTTATGGCTGGGCTAAATGCCAGTAGAATACTTCAATCCACTCAATGGTCTTTCTCATTAGGCTTTTAGTTTTCACAACTGGAATCCATTGCCTGTTTGGTCTCCTCGACGCAACTGAGGAGCTCGGCTGGCGCCAGCGCTACCCACAAGCACTTCGCTCTAATCCTCGGTATGTTCCTATGTGAATATCCGAACGGTTCGTAGAAACCGACTCTTTCAATCCTGGTTATGCTCCCATATGAGTATCTAAAGCTCTCATTCCCAGCCTCGTACCTACTCCCCTTTTTGCCTATGTGATATGTTGTCCAAATTGTATCATATATTATCATAAATTTATTATGATTTCGGCTCCACAAACGAGTTATAAGGTGTGTTTACAAATGAGGTAGTCGCAGCAATACGTCTGAGATAGGCGTGGCGACACAGATAAAATAATGAAGCGCAGTGTTAATTAATATTCTGTTCATGTTACATATAAAGCACAGATACATGATACATTCAAAATGAAAATTTCGTGGACTTCCGTTCCGCCCAAAAACACTAACGGTCATCTCTTCAAGACTAAGAGAGCAGAACGAAGGGAGTTTCAAGGCTCTGTCGTCACGTACGAATTTACATAATCTATTACTTACACTGGTAGCAATGGCGGGGCCCATCTCGGCCTTTACCCCCTCACCCCGTTTTCCTTGTTAAATGTAAATATAATAGTTTGTTATCGTTGTCCCAAGAGGGGGTTGGGAAGCCGGGGTTTCGTGAAGAATCCTTCCCCGGCTCCTCTCATTATGCAAAACACCGAGAGGCGTTTTCTTTTACGTTTGAAGAAGCTAATGTAAATGACTGAAAGGGCTCCGGTCTAGCGCCCGTTATGTTCGTGGAGATAGGAGAATAGTTCCGTCCACCCGCGCTCCCTAAACGGTTGACATGGATCTTATGGTGGAATTAACAAACTCGGGTGCTTCGTTACTCGAAGGCTTTCCCGGCTAACACGTAGGTTTTCATTTCACGAGCATTTAGCTGTTACCAACAACCACCCAACAGCTTTTGTCCGCTCGCAGAGTAGTCGGAGCACAGATGTTGTTCGGTCATGCAGCAAGACAATTTTGAGCGAATTTTCGTAATGTTAACGTTGAGTTAACAAACTCGGATGCTTCGTTACTCGAGGGCTTTTCTAGCTAACATGTACGTTTTCACTTTTGATTTCACGAACATTTAGCTGCAGACCCAAGAGCTTTGGTTCACTCGGATAGTTGGAGCAAGTTCAAACCATTGCAGTCACGCAGCATGGCAATTTTGAACGAATTTTCGTAATGTTTATGTCTTAAAACCATACCGTGAATTAGAGTATGTGAAATCTTTTAATGATATCACAAATAATTTTTTTATAATATTTATGCACAAGCAGCTTAACATAATTTGTTACCTTCAAATCATTAACTTTGGAGATGGTCCGGACGGAGGACGGAAGGATTTTTTCTGTTTAAATCCGATTTTCGGTTTTGCACATATCTTGAAACGTAAAACAATATTCAACGATGTTTAATTACTACGAACAAAATAATTGATTGGAGTAATTAATTGATTGGAAAAATCCTTTTAGTTTCATTTCTATTTCCTTTTTTCTCAGCTGTACCTACTTTTATTGATTGTTCCTAATTGTAAGGTGTTACTTATTAAACATCGTTTTGCCAAAGTGAAACTTTATTCACAAATTAATAAACTTGAATTACTAATTTATACATATTTTCTTTTGTTATTTTGGAATTAGTACTTTTTCCGATTTTACTTTTTCTGGTGCCGAGTTTGTTTCTAATCGACTTAGTGACCCAAAAACAGAAATATAAAGATTCAATGACCAATTTCAAGCAATTGGAGCCCCCCTCCTCCCCAAATCGGGCATTTGCTTGACTTTGCGGCGAACTACGATATCTGTGGAGTACAACTATAGAGGGTCCAATATGAATTTATAAGATTTAAGGCATTCAAGATCAAATTGCCAAGAGAAAATCCTGATTATGGTCAGTTTGAGATCACTAGCCAGGCGAATGAATTGTCGCTGCATAGCTGATGTCTCATTATATAAATCAATTGATAATTCCTAGACTGTCCCATTCTCCATGCGAATATCCATCTGTCGTTGCCTAGTGAAGACTGCGGACGGACATTGCACATTTGGAATCTACGCTCCTTCCAACGTAAAATGACACATGTTTGAGTTGGTTAAAAAAATCGACTATAATAAACCAAAATCACCTAAATTATGAAGATCGAATTGATGGATCTAAACTGTGCAACGTAGAGCGTTTGGTGATGAGGAAGTTGATAGATAATGTGATTCATCGAAGTGAAATTCTTAGGCGTGGATGCTCTTATTCCAAGGATCCAGATGATATCAACCGATCGGCATGTTTCCTGGTCGAAAAACCTAAATCTGCACTATTTGTTCCTGCACCAGATAATAGAACCAAAATGCCTCCTATCACAAGGTGCTTTAAATAAAAGTGGATGCCATGCACTAGAATACTTAGCAGTTCATTTATAAATAATCCAGAAACGTCATAGTCTATTTATTTAGTTGAATTTTGAAATTTAATAGTCTTATTGTACCGAATAATCACTAAGAAAGACACTGAACTATCACCATTTTTTAAACTAGACGATGAATGTGCTAGCCGTTTAGGTGCCTATTTCAGAATGAGCACATCGGCCTTTCATTATATTCTCCTCATTGCCAATTGGATAGTGGCGGACGATCGTGAACTCCATTGATTAACTTTTCGCTGTCCATGATGGAGAATCAATGGACGAAAAATGGAAAAACAAAATGAATGATGGATAGAAAAAACCGCCGTGAAGCTCTCACGAGGCTGCCAAATCGCAAGCTGGTTTGCGATATCCTGGGACGACTCGCGCTCACTGTGTCGCAATCGCGTGCACTCCCATTCAAATTCCTTACTCCTGCATTCTGAGATTTTACGGCGCAATCGCTTCGCGTCTCATTACATCGCATGTACAGTGTGATCCCAGCCTAAGGAGGAACATAGTTCACCAGGTCAGCTAGTAGATATATGTTTTAGTTATTATTTCAATAATAGTCTTGATAATATGTCAAGAATAATAGTTCTTCAGGATAGCCAGGATGCCATACTTGCACTTGGCACAAATCGAGCTTCGGCCGGATCGCAAACGATTGCTGACACCCTCAAGTTTCTGCAGTCGGTTCGGAAGTATGGCGGCGACTGTCACCTCCAGTGGATGCCAGGTCATTGTGGGGTTGCGGGAAATGAGAAAGCAGACCGGCTGGCAAAAGAAGGTGCCAGAAAAGCACAGCCGGATCCACCTCGTACCTTTCATGCGATAAGGCGTGATTTAACGGGTGCTATAAAACGCCGCAGCAAGAAGGCCTTGGAGGAAGCTGGCGCTGGGAAAGACTGGGAGGTTCTCATAGCTGAGGAGGGACACATTCCCTCTGTTCTCCCACGGCAAATGTCGGTGGCCCTGTTCAGAATGGTCACCAGCCACGACTACCTCCAAAAGCATTTGTACGGAATAGGGGTAGGCGACTCGCCGACATGTCCTCTCTGCATTTTGGGAGAAATGGACGCCCGCCATATCATGGAGTGCCCTGCACTGGATGGGATTGGCGGATCAACGCCGGAGGAATAGGCGTGTGAAAGATATTGGGCAGCAAGACGTCAAATGAACGCGACGGGAGTAGGAAAAAAAAGTATAGTCAATAGTTATTATAATAGTTATAGTAAATATATTATATTTATAAAAATTATTGACAAGGAACCTTTTGTGCTTTTGAAGTATTTGCGCTCGATAGCTCCTCGCGCCGCTGAATTAGACATTAGCAAACCCGTCAAGCTGACAAGATCAGATAAAGAGGGAGCATGAAGCGATGGGAAGGGGAGGAGAGAGGGGGAGCGATGGCCCCGCTCAACGTCAAAGTGTGGTTGTAATCCTGACACAATGGGAGCGTGTGTGGACGACGGTGTGGCATTTACCCGCGTGTGAGGTGCACGGGGTTAGCGGGACCCATTATCTTCAAATCAGTGATTGATGATGGAACATTGCCACATATTCGATCACCAGCCCCGCCTCACCACTCCGCGTTTCAACACAACTTCAAATAATCTGGGCTGAATTGACATAGATGGGAAAAGGGACGGGAGGAAGGTATGGGGAGGGGCGGTTTCGAAATCAGAAGTGAGCGTCGATAACGATTCGCCAACTTCACGACCCCCGCAGCTTTCTGCCAAAATTATTCGCGTTCTGACGAGGGAACCTGCTAGACATAAACCTATCAGGATCGGCCCGGCGGGATCTACGATGCATCGACACATTTCCCCAAGTCCACACATATCCCGACATACGATCGCAGGTTGAAAGGCGAGCTAGTCGAGCAGAGCATCCATAAAACATATTACTTTCACCGTGGAACGCAACAAATGTAAACCACAACCTACAATAATATCAACGTTCAATGGCAACTGAACTGATAGGAATGTATTAATTGACGAATAATGAAATCAAAAATTTCAACGAAGACAATTATTAAAACGGAATGTACGGTCATTCTCTAAATATAACGTAGTAGGTGGGTTTTTAGCTATTTATTTTTGAGCAATTTTTGGGACAAAGCATTTATGCGTAGACCCCTATAGAAGTCCATGTGTGAAAGAGCGGATATTTTATATCAATTCCAAGGCTTTTGATGGGCGATCGTTTTGATGGGCCGCTTATGTCGGACAGCAGAAGGACAAAGTACATTTTGAATCAACTCACCTTGAAACGTAAAATGAAAAAAATTAGAGGAGTTATAGACTGTTTCCGTCCTTACTTCACTAAAATTGCCGTAATTTCTATAATTCGTACAAAAAATTCAAATTTGAGGATACCTTTGGAAAATACGTTAAATTTTCTGTCTTCTTGATGCCTAAATATTTTTTCAAAGCAGTATTAGGCACTTGAGGCACAAAAAATAGTCCAAAAAATAAATTTTGTTAAAATGTTAGTTTTTGTAACAGGACTATGCAACCGAACTAAAAACTGCGCCAAAACGTCAGCTCCAGCAATGGAAAAGTGTTCATAAATCGATTGTAGTAATTGCTGCACAGTAAAAATGAGGTGAATGCCAAAAGATGTGTTTTTGCTCTTCTGAGCTTTTCAGAATTGAATGGGGGCACTCGCGTATGGTTATGAGGTCAGGTCCATTTTGTCCTTCTACTGCCTTCCATCACCCCCATTACCAATTCAATTGAAAAATACTGCAAATCTATCGATAAAACATAATAACTAGTAACAATCAATTCTGCTGTCTAACGAAATGAGTCATACCAAATTAACATCCTCATCCCTCCTTCACTACCCTACGTATGTAATCGATGTCTGTTTTCGATCGTAAACGTAAGACAGGACAAAATGGACCTGTCAGATGGCCTCCTAGCAGTCCAATAATTGGTAATAACAGCGAACGTTGGAACGCAAGTTGTCACTAAAAACGCTGCAAATTTACTGGGGTTTATATTCATATTGGCTTATCCATTTGAATTTCTAATAAGCTTTGGAGTTCTGTTTCACAGGTGATATGATTATTGAATTTCAGGACACACAAATATGATCAACTGAACAATCCAAATAGGTATTATGGTTGAGAACAGATTCACGTGCCCTATGCATATCTCCTGAAATTCAATAATCGCTCTATCACCTGTGAAACACGCACACTCCAAAGCTTAGTAGAAATTCTCATGAACGCAAGCCAATTGATGAATAATCCCCAGTTTTGCAGTTTTCCTGAAAAATTCAGATTTTCTGATTTTTCCTGAACATGCATTTTGCCTCAACCCATGTATTGGCTACAAAGCCTTTTAGGAGTTCACTCCGGTAACCACATTACTACATCACTACATCGGTACGTCACTAGGTTACTGATTTCAACACAAAAACAATAATGAACCAAAATAACGCGAATGTTGGCACCATAAATCGGGCCATAGATCGGGAATGGTTTGACCTACGGACCTGGAGAGGGGCTTATTCGATTCCTCGTGGAGTGTTCTTCAAAAAGAGTGCTTATTTAGGCCGCCTTTACTTTTTTGAGGTTTTAGGGATTTTACAAAACTTTGACAACCCTTGGCACTTTAAATTAAGTGAGAGAGCTGGCTCACGAATTGGGGCGTCGCCGGACCAACACGGATTTTTCCCGAAAATTTCAGCTTTTTTGCTTCCGCCGTTTGGGAGAAATCGTGCGTACGGCGTACGGCAGTAGATGTTAGCTTGTGTTACGTCCGATGTTTATTTAGAAGTCAATTACAATGTGGTTACTGATCAGCTGAAGGGCTTTTGTTGCTAATTGGTTTCCTAATCAATCCGTGGCAGTGAAGATCTTTTCATTGCATTTAAATTTCATGATATATAACTGCTGATTTGCTGCAATATGTACCACAACCTTTTAAACAGATCAGCGATTTACGAAGAATAGATTTACGTGTGTTAGAATACAGGAATAATAAACCTTGTTTAATTATTTGGAGCGATTTGACTGTTTCCCCTAAAAAACATATTGCTCGGAATGCAGTGCAACAGATCGCTTTAAAAGTGATAAATGTTGCAATGTTGTATCACAATCTAGACGAGAATGTCAATTCCACACTATCAGCAGGCCGTTACGCATTCCTACAAGTTATGCTTTCGGTATATATTTCATCGCAATGTTTGAAAACTATTGTAAGCTCCTTAGAAGTAATTGCGGTTGTGAGAAGAGCCCTAAAGACCGCGTTAGCAACAAAACAACAATTGATTTCTTTTATAATTGTCGCGCAAACGCCACTAAGTCGAGTCTTCAGGGCTCCGTTCATTTAGTAATTACCTGCCTCTCCGCCACCACCGCCTTCCAACCAAACCACAACCCTTCTCCTAACCCCGGTGCCTGCATTTCTGCGACAGCCAAATCCCTTAGTTGTCTCTGGCCAAGGATATTCCCGTTTTCTGGCCCTCTTTCTAAAAGCGTGCAATTCCTGCAATTTATTTCCCCGAATTAAGCGGTATAATGATGAAAAGAGGGCAGCTTCATTCCGGTTTTGAACCCGCTGAATCGTAACTTCAATATTTAACTTAAAACAAGTGGTGTTATTTTCGTTCTTCCACAATCTTTGCGATGTAATTAAACAGAATTAAAATTAGATGCCCAAAAAGATTCAACTCTCATTGACTCGTTAGTTATATATAAAATGTGTGTGTGTGTGTGTGGGATGTACATTGAAGTTCTCTATTAACTACTCATTTACTCCCAAGATGGCCAAAAAATTTTACTGGAATATGTATCCCAGTTGCATCATATATACCACATATTATGTAGAATATATTCCACTATCATAGGTCGATAGTACAAAAATCGACATTACAGAGGTCCCTTCGCTTATCCGGTCTTCAGACTTTGTGATTGTATTCAGATTGCAGAATGGTGACATTACAGAGGTCCCTTCGCTTATCCGGTCTTCAGACTTTGTGATTGTATTCAGATTGCAGAATGGTTCTCTATTTCAAATTTCAACACTTTCGGCCTATAAAAGAAACAAGCCGCAAGAGTCAATCAAGGCTGCAGTAGACGCTCGTTTAACCGGCATTCTGTGAACCGGCACGCTCTATCAACCGGCAAATTGGTGTATTATCCGTAAAGAGTTTTTGAAGAAAAAATCGGATTCACGAAAGCAACGTGATTTCAGAGACTTTTAACAAAAATAAAACGCATTTAAAATACAGTGCGTATGTAGTTAATTTTGTTATATTCAGCACTCTGTACTTTATTGATACTTTACATGTATTAAAATAGAAAAGTTGCAATTTTTTTAACTACTAGTATGTTTTACGTCATTCCCCACTATTCCCTTCATGTTGTTATTGTCAGCTGGTCCAAAAATGATGTAAAACAGTTACTTTATTAGTTTGAAGTTGGTATGTTGTTGATGTACTTTGTTTTTCTGTAAAATATTAAATATGTTCTATTATCCGGCAAAATCGGTTATCCTATGGCTCAAAAAGTGCCGGTTAATAAAGCGTCCACAGTTATTACTGCTCCCTCTACATTGTAACAGTATCCTTCATGTCCCTATGGAGCTCTCTTTCATATTTGACGAGATGGGATGTTATCATTTTTTGGGGTTATTGAAAAATGTCATTATTGAAATAAACGAAAATGCTTACTCATACGCTGTTCTCCTTTAGATGGATCGGGAATTGGGATGAAATACGAACCTGAAACAACAAAATAATTGTTTTAACATACTTGATACGATATTCAACATCATTACTGATAGTTTTGTATATCTACATAACTACTAAGTATGATGCATTATAAAAATTCCATCAACAGATTATAGGTACAAATAGAAAAAAGTAGGTAGCTATGCTTCATTGATTAGTGCGGCAACAGGAAACACAAGTTCCATTTTTTTAGCGAGATCATTGAAATTACATCAGCGAATTGGTTTAATGAATGTTTTGGTAAATAATTGTTAAATAATCATGGAGCATTAAAAAATCTGAGTTTCGAGCAGTGCATCCATTATTCAACAATATACCAAAGATGATTTTTGTTTTCGAGTGGAAAGGTATGTCTGAGTTCAACTTCCTGCCATAAAATCAGATCTATTCACACAAAATTCATGCAACGATCAGACATCAGGACGCTCCTGTAATGCATCAATTGTTTATGTTAATGATGATGTTTCTTTCCGAGTGAATTGGCAGGTCTGAGACCAATTTATTAGCATCAAATCATGATATTTTCACATAAAAACCATGTAACATTCAAGCAGTATGCCTTTCGTGTAATACAACCACTATTCACTAATGTGTTTATGCGAATGATGATGTTTCTTTCCGAGTGGATAGATTTGTCTGAGCCCTATTCACTAGCATAAAATCATGATCTACTTGAACGTAAAACATGTAACATTCAGACGTCAAAACGTGTGTGTAATTCTCATTACTTACAAATACGTTTATATGAAAGATGACGTTTCTTATGTACAATGATGTCACCAATATGTTTATGTCAATGATGATGTTTCTTTCCCAGTAGAAGTATATGTCTGACTTTCAATTAGGTACTAGCAAAA
Organism: Creontiades dilutus; assembly: GCA_031894815.1. Classification (NCBI taxonomy): domain Eukaryota; kingdom Metazoa; phylum Arthropoda; class Insecta; order Hemiptera; family Miridae; genus Creontiades; species Creontiades dilutus. The sequence continues at coordinate 114,567 of JAVIWC010004021.1, forward strand.
ATACATGACCTGTTCAGACGAAAATCATGTAACAGTCAGACATCAGGATGTTCATGTAATGCATGCATTATTTACCGAAATGGTTATATGAAAGAAGAAGATGTTTCGTTCCGATATACATAACTAGGTTCTATTCACATGAAAATCATGCCTGCATCAGGAGGTTCGAGTTATCCATGAATTATTCTCCAATATATTTATGTCAATGATGATGAGTCTTTCCGAATGGATAGACATGCCTCAGTTCTAATCACGATCATCGTGAATTATCATGATCTAATCACGAAAAAATGATGTAACGTTCAGACATTAAGACGTCCATGTAATGCACGAATTACTCACTATTATTTTTATACCAATGACTGAAGTGGAACGATATGTCAAAATTATATTTGATATAATAGAATCAGGAACTTTTTAAAAGTAAATCATGTAATAGACACCAAGATGTCGGTGTAATGCACACATGACATACCATTCGGTTTATATTAATGATGATGTTTCTTTCTAAGTGGGATGACATGTCTGAGTTCCATCGACCAGCGATAATCCAGGTCCTGCATACCATCAAAAAGAAGTCGTGGTAAACGTCAGTCTCCTAAGAGTTACGACCCCCAATATCCCCAAGTATAGACATTAGGTGCCCACGCGACAGCACTTAATCGGATCGAACATTCAGCCATCAAAACGTTCGTGTAATGCATTTATCATTAACCAATATGTTTTCATCAATGATGATGTTCCATTCCGAGTGGAATGATTTGTCTTGAGTTCCATTCAACATAAAATTAAATGCCCTAAAAAGAATGAAATGAATGTTTACTTACAAATTTTAACTGTCATTGCCTGTATACTCAATTCATAAAATCATAAAAGCTTGTCGCGAGATATAGGCATGTGTAAATTAACTAGTTCCTAGGTACCTATTTCATCTATCAACTTATTCAGATAAGTTTACTTCTTATTTCAGTTTAATTAGGTAAATAATTACAGATACCTACCTAGTACCTACTTACGCAAACGTCGCGACAAGCTTTTACGATTTTATGAATTGTGTATATAGGCGGTAAGTGGACAGTTAAAATTTGTAGTAAAAATGTATTTCCTTCTTTTTAGGGCATTTAAATAAAGCTTTCTTGAAAAGGTTTTTTGTTTAAATTATTTATTACTTTTTTGTCATCGCTAGCTAGGTTACAAATTGTAACTGTCTACTTATAGCCTACAGTTATGGTCTCTACACTAAAGTTCAGGGGGATTCCGAAAAGGGCTAGTTTCTTTTTGACGTGCATTTCTTCTCAACTTTAACTTCCTCTCAACAAACCCTTTCATTTGAAACCAATATTCAACAAGCCCTTTCATTTGATACTGTTATTGTCGAAATGCATTAAAATCACTATTCCGCCATCTTTGATGTTCCGCCATATTGAATTTAGAATGACGTCCCACCATTTTTCTAGTCACTCTCAACAATCCTTTCATTTGATACCCATATTGTAGAAACGCATTAAAAATAACTGTTCCGCCCTATTGAATTTAGAATGACGTCACACAAGTAATCGTGTATTGTCATCCAATCTAAACGTGCACACAAAATTTCAGCTTAATCGGTCGAGAGTATCTGCTTCAAAATCGGGTCGCAAGATTCCACCCGAACATCCTTACATACTAACATTGCAAGTTAAATGAAAGCTTTTAAAAATGATGATCTAGGTACTTGAACACGAATCGTGTAACATTCAGATTCTTCCAATGCATTCAATTTTCAACAACATGTTTATTTCAACGATGATGTCCCTTTTCGACTGATTCGAAATGTCTGAATTCTACTTACTAGCTTAAAATCATGTTCTATTCACAAGAAAATCAGGTAACATTTAGAGATCAGGATGTCCATGAGATGCCCGCCCTACTCATTATTGTTTATATCAATGATGTTGTTTCTTTCTGAGTGGGAAGATATGTCTGAGTTCCATTTACCAGCGTAAACGCAGGTCCTGAATACCATCAGTATGAAGTTGTAGTAAACGTCAGACTCTCAAGAGTTACGACTCCCCAATATCCCCAAGTGCAGGCTTTCGGTGCCCACGCGACGGCACTTCATCGGATCGAAGGGAAATTGACTCGAGCCTGCGTTTATGTACGGGACCCGCCACCTGAGGAACATTGATACCGTGGGGGGGCGTCCACCCCCGCACTACCCTTCAAGGCTCATTTAACTACGGGCCTTCTACAGCCCTTTTAGGGGTCGAAGAGACTTTTTTCCCTTCCCCCTTTTCCCTCGTTTTATGAAGTCTTTTTCGGAAACCGAAACGACCGTATGGAGTCGAGGGCGAGTCAACGAATTACACCATCGGACAGTTTCGGACGGAAGCGGCGGCACTAAAGAAAACGCTCAAACGGCCCCCATCTACCCCGGATAAGCAATTTTCTTTCCCACCTTGAACATCTACTTTCTGAATCTTATTACCTCCTATGAAATGAAACACGCCGTGATTTTTAGAGCTTCAACTGAGTCTTCTCAAAGTATAGAGTAAACCCTCGAATCACGTTTTTGTTCCGCTGTCTTTAAGTAAAAACGCAGGACATCATTGTACAAAGGTTTAATAACAATGTTATAGGTTTGGTTTAATACAATACCAGATAATAAACTCTTTCTACTGGCACAAAGACTTGATATATGAGGGAGTTCGATTCCCACAGTGTATATTACTCTCACTTTAATCTCAATATCAGTAATCGTTCTTTTGGTAAATTTTCTTAAAAAACGAAAACTTCGATGTTACCAACTGCATGTTTCCCTCTCAACCCGTTTCCGAAATACGATTTTTTTCAATTAACCCATTTAGCATTAAAGTTCCTACACGTCTATTGCACATTCATAATCGAAAACTAACTCCAACTGAACCAAAATTGCCGTTTAAACATTGGAAATTGAAAAAAACTGAAAATACTTGTACGTTAACTGCATTTCCAAAAAACGTGGTGAGAGGTAAACAATTCCAGGAAAATTTGCAAATTTAATCAGCATTTTAATGGTACATTTGAAAATGTCATTCCTTGCCAATTTCAGGGAGAAATTGAAAAACGCTGCAAATTCTTTCACTGGGGTTAATTATTCAATTGGATTGCGTTCACGATTTGAATTTCTACTAAGCTTTGGAGTGTGCAGGTGATAGAGCGATTATTGAATTTCAGGAGGCACACAAATATGATCAACTGATCAATCCAAATAGGTATTTTCGTCGAGAAAGATTTACGTGCTCTATGCATATCTCATGAAATTCAATAATCGCTCTATCACCTGTGAAACACGCACACTCCAAAGCTTAGTAGATATTCAAATCATGAACGCAAGCCAATTGAATAATAAATCCCAGTGAAAGAATTTGCAGCGTTTTTTAAAATGGTTATCAGAATGCTTCAACACGTGTATCGGCTACAAAGCCTTTTAGGAGTTCACTCCTGTATCCACATTACTACATCACTAGGTTACTGATATCAACACAAAAACAATAATAAACCAAAATAATGCGAATGTTGGCACCACAAATCGGGCCATAGATCGAGAATGGTTTGACCTACGGATCTGGGGAGGGGCTCATTCGATTCCTCGTGGACTGTTCTTCAAAAAGAGTACAAATTTAGGACGCCTTGACTTTTTTCGAGGTTTTTAGGGATTTTACAAAACTTTGACAACCCTTAAAGAGCACTTTAAATTAAGTGAAAGAGCTGGCTAAAGAATTGGGGCGTTGTCGGACCAACATGGATTTTTTCTGAAAATTTCAGCTTTTTTGCTTCAGCCGTTTGGGAGAAATCGTGCGTACGGCGGACGGACGAAAACATTTTTATTGCAGATTCGGATTCTACACCCTTTGAAACGTAAACCATGATATTTTCAGGGGGGGTTCGAATTTGTTAGAATTTTTTTTCAAGAGCGATTACAATGATTTATTATTGAATAATAACCAAAATGATGCGAATGAACAGTAAGTGTCTGCAAAAATAAGACTTACGTGGATGCGTAAATCGCAATTAGTATTTAGTCTTCTTCACAATCAGCAAAACTGAAATGAAACTAGCAGTAAATAAAGGGGTTTAACTGAAATCTTTAGGCCTGACCAATTAGAAGATGAGTGTGGGTTGTCGCAAGCCACGTACTAGAATGTATTTTCGGAATGTCCACAATGTTTTCATACCTACACACAAGCAGCTTGTGACAAGCTCTGGCTTTTCCTCAGGAATCTAATTGTAATGTAGTCTCTACGTACCATGAACATTAAATTTCTGAATTTTATTACTTCCTATGAAATAAGCCGAGATTTATTGATCTATAACTGAGTCTTCACAAAATATAGAGTCACCTCTAAATTCGCTGTCACTACGCAAAACCACATCAAATAATTGAATAAAGGTTTTATGACAAGGTTATAGGTTAGGTTTAATATAATCACAGATAGTCAACTTTCGCTATTGACACAGAGACTTGATCTTTGCGGAAGTTAGTCAACAACTCATATTGTGTATTTCTGTTATTATAATCTAGACTCGTTTTTTAGCGAGCAAAAAAACCTAGAACTCCCCAACAACTTGTTTTTATATCATTCCGTTTCGATATGATTTAAAAAGTTATTTTGACAAAAAAAATGTTGACCACACTTTCAGATTCAGCATTAAAGTTCCTTTACGCCTAGTGCACATTCAAAATCGAAAACTAATTCCGACTGAACCACAATTGCCGTTTAAACATTGGAGGAAAAAAAGTTACTGAAAATAATTAAGAGCTTTTATAAAAAACTTACCGCTAGCTGCAAAATTTCAGGGAAACGAGCAAATTTAATCAGCATTCCAATGGTACGTTCGAATTTGTGATTCCTTGTCGATTTCAGAAACATTTAAACTTGATGCAATTAAACAGTAGGTATGTAGATATCTGTAGTCATTCTTACAGCAAATTTTCTGGAAAAACGAGAAAAATTGGATGTTGCCGAGTAAGCGTTTTAATTTCAACCCGTTCCGGAGATTCAAATTTTTGAAAAAAAAAACTACGGTTTTTGCCAATGAAACGGAGTTTTCAATACAATTTTGGATTCTACTCATCTAGTAAAAGTAAACCCACCCATCACTGCTAATTAAATTCAATTTTTCAGTTCGTTATACAATATCAGCAAAGAAAACAAGCCATTCAGATGGATTTTTACTTGAAACTTCTTCATTCTTCTTCTTCTACTGGTTCTTTATTTGGTTCAAACTTCTTTCATTAAGTTTTATTCCGTGTCTGATGTGAAACTACTATTTAGCTCTACACTCAGGTTTTTCCCAGTATTCCAACGTTATATAGACCTTATCCACATCCAGTTGGGTTTTTAGATGGAAATGATCCGTTCACCAGCCTGTACAAAGAAAGAACTGCCGCATTTTCCACTCCCGGGGGTTTAGTGGACTCTCAATTCGAACATCTTTTTTTGTGTTCAGTGTAAACTTAATTATCTTCGTTGTTGACATTTCTTTCTTCTGTTTTTCCTTTTCACCCTTCTCGAAGCTGCTTTCGGCCGTTCCTCTCAAAAGTTTCATCTACAATATTTATTAATCTCCGGCGCAAACTCTCTAGCAGCTACTGTTGGATGGAGGGAGCTCGTCAAGACCACATATCTGAGGATCACGATTTAACGGTCCTACAGTAAAATAAACTTTTACGCACAATCTTCGCTATTTGAATTAGGTTATCCATTTCCAAGGTTTGCGATGATCTTTGAGGTAATAAAACCTAAATTCTATGTCCCACGTAGTCACTGAACCAACCCTAGGAAAAGTGACAGTCATGGACAGTTCAGCTAAAAGTGAAAGCTCAGGAAACATGAAAGAAAAAGTCTGCCAACATCGGATTGGCAATATAGGTAGATTTCTCCCATCAGAAACATGAACGTGCGGGCGCTGTCGTTTCAAATAATCTATGGGAAAAAATTGGGGAAAATAAACGATTCAAATTATTGCACATAGGTTATTATTTTAAAACCCCTCCATCCTCCTGTTATAAAACATGTTTGGTCCATCAAGATCAAAAAGGCTTATTATTGAATAAAATAAATCATAATAAAGCTCACGACGTCTAAATCAGTGAACTGAGTAGTGAGCACATCATGTCAGATGTTGCGTTTGCAAATGCGTGAATAAAAGAGGGGGGGGGGGGGTGATGAAGTTCATTGGGCAAGATCTACAATTCAAACCGCACAACCCTTGAAACATGTAAATATCAAGCATAGTATTACACTCGTAGAACAACTGACTTTTCTAAGTGGATACCTATAGGATTGTACTCGTATCTTGAACCATCAAAAATTCAATTTTCAACACGTTTCCCAGAGGGATGAAATTGTCTACAAATTAGCGGCATACCCTTGGTTAACCATACAGGCAAATGGAAGAGGGCATAAGTCTTAATTTATAATATTTATGTATTATAAATTCTCTGCCATATACTGAGTTCAATGGGTAAATACCATTGAAAAGCCAAACAGTATTCGGGAAATTGCTAAGACTGTAGGAGCGTTTCTTCGTTATTCACAGAATATACAGTCACCTGGGATATGGCCTAACAAGACTTTGAGAACAAGTAGCTACGGTTACAGTAAATTCATTTAGAAAACTATTTAATAGTGACACAATGAGTTTAATTTCTGGTATCTTCTTGGCTGCCCCATGTATACAAATTCCCTGATCCATACGATGATAGGTAGTTACTATTGGCATGCCAATAAGAATTCGGGAACATTAAAAGAACACAATAAGTTGGTATTGTGCCTTCAGGCTACTTGAGTTTAATATCCAACACACAGTCCACCAGATTGAAATTGCTTAGACTGCTAGAGGCGTATCTTTCTTGGTTTTTCACAGAATGTACAGGGAGACCTATATGAGGGCTAAAGCAGGGTTCACATCTATCCGGCACGTCTGGAAATACGGATAGGGGAAGCTAGTAAAAAGCAGTGGAGGGGATGGAGGGGAATCGGCCGAGCACGAGCTAACAACTCGTTTCCCGCGCGTCCTCCCACAGATGTTTCGGTTCCCGACGCCATCCATATGCGCGGTAATGAACTGCGCAGATGCGGAACGAATAATATCTGAAAAATCTGATGCGTGCTTTTGCTTTAAAAGTGCCTGTAAGGAAAAAATATTCCCCCTCCCAAGCTGATGTTCAACCAATTAGCTGCTCGTAAGAGTTTTCCGGAAGGATCCGAACCCAGCTTTAGGGAGGCTTTGAAAACACATTACCATGGTCACAAGATAACTAAATAATAGTGGCAGATCGACTTCAACTAGTGATCTTTTCAACTGGCCGCCCAATAGAAACAAAGACCCTTCTCTATATGAAGAGCTAAACAAGTAGGACCTACTTGTACTACCTGGTACTACTGATATGCCAAAAAGTGGCATAAAACAGCTGACGTTAATGAATTAACTGTTGATATTGTGCCTTCAGGTACCCAGGGTTTATATCCAATACATTGCTCATTGGGACGAAATGGTCCAGACTGCTAGTATTGTTTCATTATTATTTATTATAGGCGTGCAAAAGGCGTGAAGAAGACTTAGATAACTAATTGCCATGGAAACGGAGGGGGGGGGGGGCTCATATAGATAACTAATAATTGTGGCAGATTGATTTTAATTGGTCTTCTCTTTAAGGCTGGCTATTCATTAGGTTCGAATCGCCTGCTCTGTACGAAGAGATAAATGGGTAAATACCACTGAAATCCTAAAAAGTATTTGAGAACATATAATGTTTCAAACGCATAAACCGTAGCTACGATGCCTTTAGGCAACCAGAGTTTAATATCCAATACATCGTCCACAGAGATGAAATTGCCTACATACACACGGCTCATCCTTGGTTATTCACAGAATGTACAGGCACCTGAGAGAGGGCTTAAGAAGGATGAGCGCTTCGAGAACAAGGCGCCGTGGTTGCTGGGGACTCATTTAGATAACTAAGCAATAGCGGTGGAAAACGGTTGTTTCGCCCTCTCCGACTGCGCTTTGTGGCCCCCACGGTGCCTTTATATATTAGGTTTCCCTTCGCTCTACCTCCTCACACACATCGCCACACATCTCAACTCGACCGCGCTCCCTCGGATACTACGTTTCGCAGAGGGTTAAATCAACTTCCACAAGCTCCGGAGCCGCAGAAGGGCCCCGTTTAAACGTAAAATCCTCGGGAAAAAGGCGCCAAGGAGACGCACCTTGACGGCCCTCCGAGGACCTTTTATAATGCAAACAACGAGGAGATATGAAAATTATTTACCTGCGCATAATCTACATTCAGTGGCTGGGGAGTTTTAACCGTAATAGTATTTGGAACGATGGAGAAGAACAGGGAAATTTGAACTTTCGGTTGGCATCCCTTCCGAATCTACTAGTACGTAGTGAAAGACGTTTTCATGTTTGGGAATCCATCCGTCCTTAGCTATTTTATTATTCAATAATAAACCATTGTAATCGCTCTGGAAAAAAAAAATTCTAACCCCCCCTGAAAATTTCATGGTTTACATTTCAAAGGGTATAGATCCGAATCTGCAATAAAAATTTTTCCGTCCGTCCGCCGTACGCCGTGGAGCAAAAGATCTGAAATTTTCAAGAAAAATCCATCTTGGTCCGACGACGCCCCAATTCTTGAGCCATCTCTCTCACTCAATTTAAAGTGCCATTTAAGGGCTGTCAAAGTTTTGTAAAATCCCTAAAAACCTCAAAACAAGTCGAAGCGGCCTAAATTTATACCTATTTGAAGAACATACCATGAGGAATCGAATGAGCCCCTCCCCAGGTCCGTAGGTCAAACCATTCCCGATGTATGGCCCGATTTATGGTGCCAACATTTGCGTTTTTTGGTTTATTATTGTTTGTTTGTAACCTAGTGATGACGATAGCGTCGAGTTGTAGTGAATGTGGATACTGGAGTGATAGCCGATACACGGTTTGAAGCATTCTGATATTCATGAAACGCTGATAATATATAGGTAAATATTATTCAATATTATTACTGGGGTAAATAAGTATTCTTTCACTGGGGTTTATTATTCAATTGGCTTGCGTTCATGATTTGAATTTCTACAAAGCTTTGGAGTGTGCGTGTTTCACAGGATAGAGCGATTATAGAATTTCAGGAGATATGCACGGAGCACGTAGATCTGTTCTCAACCAAAATACCTATTTGGATTGATCAGTTGATCATATTTGTGTGCCTCCTGAAATTCAATAATCGCTCTATCCTGTGAAACACGCACACTCCAAAGCTTTGTAGAAATTCAAAGCATGAAATTGAATAATAAACCCCAGTGATAGAATTTGCAGCGTTTTTTATATCTATACTAAAGTTAACGAATATGCTTTCTTTAGGGGCATGAGGGGTTGAGGTGAACTTGAAAGTGACCTAATTCTGTTCACTGTGTGGATACTGCATAATGAGACTCTCCATGTGTCGGTATGAGTTTAAATTCATACACCTTTCTGGAAACTTCTTTATTTTCTCTTATCACAGCAATTGCTTAGTTCAAAATATAGTTTTTTAAAATTATGAACTCTATTTCATGAGGGTATGCACCCTCCTAGAACTATAGTAAGCTATTTTGTTATAAAATTTTGAGGTTCTTTCTCATCTTTGAGTTCTAATATTTCGACCTTCCATTTTGCAGAAAAAAAAGTATATTGAACCTTGAAAAGATAGCAATGTCCCCTCTGCAGCGTTATTTAATTCTAGTCAAGGGCAGGTAGTTGGTTCTGAATCCAAACGGAGATAAGTGTATTTAAAAAAAAACTTCGCTAGAGGTGAATGAGGAATCCAATAAATTAGAAAATCGCTGCAGTTGAAGGCGAGATTTATTTTCCAGGGGCCTTTTCAAGTCCCTCTGTCAAGTTTTAAATGCCGTGACCCGGCTGCGGAAGGGGGAGAGGCAAATGGGAGAGGGAACGTGGGGCAGGAAAAAGAGATGACAGAATCGTTTGGGGCGTGCGGGTTAGAAGGTGACCTACAAGAGGAACTAATTATGTTCACTTTGATATGAGCATTGCGATGAATATCGAGGGGGTGAGGATTTCTGTGGCAAATTTTGGTTTATTTTCAGCCTTAATAAACCTTCCTGGAAGTCGGTTGTGGAACATAGAAACACGGATTTCTCATTTTATCGGTAACATTAATGTACATGTCATTGATATGTTGTCTATGAATCAGAAATATGTCGAATATCTTCACGATCTTCACGGATCTTCACGATGATTGACGAGATGAAAATGCTTTGGACATGTTCTTGCTTACTTCAACGCCTTCAATTGGGTGATTCGACACGCATTTCTGGTCTATCAAGTTAATTTTACAGCGGGGACGGTAATGATACTTGCACCTGATGTTTGGTGTGTGTAACGTGTGCTTTCTCGGAGAGATGTAATGATTTTTGAGCTAGCAAACCATTCCGGGCGATCCCTGAAAATTGCTTCAAAATAGGATGAAAACTGTAAGAATTTGGCTAATTTGAACGATAAAGTGTAGCTGCTAATGGTACTATCGCTTTGAAATTGATATGAAATTATCAAAATGTTCTTCCTCAACTAGCCTGAAAATATTTAAGCGAAGAAACTCACTGGAGACCATCTGCAGCTTAACCCGCTCATTCCCTGAAAAGCGGATGAAAACTAGTGAACCCCGGCCGAACATGGCAGGAGGTCCATCAAAATGCCGAGAAGGATTTGAGGGCGATTGGACAAGCTTACCATCAATGCTACGAAATCGGTCTTCATGGATATAGCAAGAAAAACAGAGCTGCGACATCAAGCGACGCTTTGGCATCACGCAGCTGCAATGACTTACTATCTGACTGTTCGAACATCAAATAAGTGAATGGTTTTTATTCATTTAGAAGCGACGTTTGATTCTAAAATGAAATGGACCCAGGACGTTCAAAGTTGATGTTGAGGACTGACAAGAGTGATGTTGGGGACTACTGCCCAGTATGCTTCTTATCAACTATCCCCGAAGTATTTGAGAATCTGGTTGTGGTTCAGATATCACCAATGTCCAGTTCCTTCATAGTACCGGAACAGAACGGCTTTGTTAAGGGACGTTCCACCGTGACCAATCTGGCGATTTTCCAGGACTTCACACTTTGCGCTATTGGGGAGGGTCACCAGGAGACCTCGTGACAACGGATTTTTCCATCCTAGCTGCAACTCATCAATGGATAAAAACTTTCTGCTGGATTGAGCTCACCACTCATTCCCGAGCAAGGTATCTGACACGTAATAGGTAGGCTGAGAGTCCCTATTGAAAGTGGGACCTCCCTATAAAAATTAAGCTTCACTTTTCGTACCGATGTGCAATGGCAAAATGCTCTTTCACTCGAATTGCCCAAAAAACACTTGCAACATTATACCAAGCATTAAAAAATTCATTCGCACAGATATTATAGACGCAATGGCTTATATATTAATGAAAAATCATTCGAACAACAACATTTTTACCGAATAAAGACTATATCAAGAGTGTGTGTTTTTGTGGGTCTTGTAGCTATATCAACGTAAACGTGCTTGAGCTAAGTAAAAGGTGAGTAGGGAGGAACAGGGAAAGATCCCCTCGGGAAAGGAATTGGCAGAACATGTTCTGAGGTATAGCACGGTGGAGGGCTGACGCAAGAGATGTACCAACAGTTGGGGGAGGACTCTCGTTAATGTGAAGTGAAACATCAACCGGGCTTTTCCGTCGAGAGGAAGGGAATACGCCTGGCCGTAGGACACACTGGCAACCGTTGGCCATTGCAAGAAAAAGAAGCCATAAAAAGCGCACCGTATATATTTCAGCACGTTAGATCGACTAGGAACGAAAGTTAGTTATCGGCCCATGAAATCAATGCGTATGGAGCGGTAGGGCTACCTAGAAGTTTGCACCAACTAGATCAGTAGAGCTAGTTCAGTCCAATTGCGAAAGAACGGATTTTCAACATCAAAATTACTGTCTTCAATGACCCGTAGCATACGATGGACCAACAATGCGTATTTGGAATCAATGCACCTTGAAACATAAAATGACAAAATTTGAGGTTAAACAAAATTTTTGCTACACGATTAAATGCCATTTTTATTAGGTATTGGAAATAATGATCCAAAAAATACTATGCTATCGTACCACGCAGCCACAAGTAAGCTTTTCCCAGATTCGTACGACAACGTAAGGTATTTAGTACCAAAATCCCTCCTAAATTTGTTTCTAGGCGAGCTTGTTTTACAAATGATTGAAAGAACTCAGGCATCTGAATGACTGATGCTGAACCTCCATAACTGATTTTGGATAATCTAATGATCGAGAGTGCTCATCTTCATTGGGGAGTATCAAGTCTCATTTGGAGGAACTGCTAGCTTGGGACGGCAATCCAAATAACCTACATGATCAATAGCTTTTCCTCTGAACTATTTAGAAAACAATATCTATATCAGTTCTGATAATGATGAATTTTGTTGAGTTCAACTATACAATTTTCATTATAACTGGTCAAAAATGTTGAAATGAATTTCGATCTATAGGATGACATGACATTGATTCAGGAAAGTATTACAGGACATAACTCTGATTCAAGTTTCCGTGAATATTTATGCAATAAACATGGTTACAGTGTCTGTATTGTTAAGTTAAATTTTGGTTTATTATTCAATAATATACCATTGTAATCGCTCTTGGAAAAAAATGTCTAATCTCCCCTGGAAATTTCATGATTTACGTTTCAAAGGATGTGGAATCCAAATCTGCAATAAAAAATTTTCCGTCCGTCCGCCGTACGCCGTACTCACGTTTTCTCCCAAACGGCTGGAGCTAAAGATCTGAAATTTACAGGAAAAATTCATGTTGGTCCGACAACGCCCCAATTCTTTAGCCAGTCACTTAATTTCTCACTTGATTTAAAGTGCCCTTTAAGGGTTGTCAAAGTTTAGTAAAATCCCTAAAAACCTCAAAAAAAGTCAAGGCAGCCTAAATTTAGACTTTTTTTGAAGAAATTTCCATGAGGATTCGAATGAGCCCTTCCTCAGGTCTGTAGCTCAAACCATCCCCGATGTATGGCATAATCTTATGTTGCCAACATTGCATCCACATTCACTACATCGCTAGGTTACTGCGATCAAAACAAAAACAACAGCGTTTTTTTTTTTTTTGTTTTGATTGCAGTAACCTAGTGATGTAGTAATGTGGATACTGGAGTGAACTCCTAAAAGGGTTTATAGCCGATACACGGGTTGAAGCATTCTGATATGCATGAAACGCTGCAAATTCTTTCACTGGGGTTTATCATTCAATTTCATTCATTTGGCTTGCATTCATGATTTGAATTTCTACCAAGCTTTGGAGTGTGCGTGTTTCACAGGTGATGGAGCGATTATTGAATTTCAGGAGATATGCATAGAGCACTTAAATCGGTTCTCAACCAAAATACCGATTTGGGTTGACCAATTGATCATATTTGTGTGCCTCCTGAAATTCAATAATCGCTCTATCACCTGTGAAACACGCACACTCCGAAGCTTAGTAGAAATTCAAATCATGAATGCAAGCCAATTGAATGAAATTGAATAATAAAACCCAGTGAAAGAATTTGCAGCGTTTTTTATGTGAGTAGGTGCGGGGGTACAGGACCCGGCAGCAAACCGAAGCTCAGCGGTTTATTGGAATGAGCAGAACTATGATCATAAACGAAGAACATCATTAGAATTGCTACTGTTTTATGAGCAAACATAATTGATGGATCACTGAAGAGTGATGATCATCTCCACCGTAACGTAGTCATATTCGCTTCCGATGTGTTTTGAAGATAAAATATCGCTCCATTTTGTCTTAAACTGATGTCAGATTGTACATCAGAGTTGGGCGGTCGCTTACGCTCCGACTGAACTGTTGTACATATACATATTAATTCAAACCCAGCCAGCAGACAATCACAGTCGCGCATCCACATCAGCATATTACCCTGGGCGCTCATGTGATTGACCCACTCCGCGGTCAACCGTTCCGCCGCAGTAAGCCGAAGTGAGCAAATTTGCTTTGGCCCGACCAATCCGACTCGGTGATATCTAACGGGCAGATTGTTCCAGATGCTCGAAATATCAACGGGCTTGGAAGTGATACAGCTCGATTCTATATAGCAATGTGATTCTACCATATTATGTAATATCTCTGGAGTGAAGCAACCCGGAATGAGTGATTGATTTTATAAATGAACTTAAACGCGAGCTGATAAATAGGTATTTCCGTAAGCTGCCGAAACGTAGTATACAAAACGGTGTTGTGGGGTATTTTATACTAATTTTGGTATGTTATTTTTAATAGTAAGCCTTTGTAACCGCATAGCAAACAATTTTTAGTAACCCTCCGTAAAGTTGTTCATTTTTTATGTTTTAAGGCACGAAGATTCCAAACCTGCAATGTCAGTCCACCGTCCACCGTCAAAAGCCTTGCAATTGACTTACAAAATTCCGTTCTTTCGCATATTGACTCCACTAGTCCCAACTTCCAGCCTTCACGTGTACTCTACGGCCCAAAAACAGGTCCAAAATGTAACAAAAACGAGGTTTATCCAAGTTTTTACTGATACAGGCAAATAGAGTGTCATTTGCTAGTGAGGATACGGACTAAGTCACTCGCGACGAAGTTGTGGAAAAATATTTCAATAAAAACCGAGTAAGATAAAACGTTGTCTATATTTCCACGAGGATAATTTGTTACACAGGTGAATCGATTCCGACGGTTAGGTCATCATCAGTAACAATGTTCTAACTTTTCTACTCCGTTTTTATTAGTAATTTCGGACCTAAAATCGAGCAGTATAAATTCAAAATAGGTTTAAAACAGGCTGGTCCGTAGCAATTCATCTATATCAAATAATCCTTGCTGGATGTAATAAGCCCATGTGTAAGAATCGGCAACATTTTTCACTTGAACAAAGAACAATTAACGGTGGCAAACAATTTAACCATAGATTGAATCACCATTACCATGTCCCCAATGTTATAAACCGATTTTCGAAGACAATTTACCTCTAAATGATTCGATATTTGAGAAATGTTTGATTCCATTGAATGAAATTGATTTACTCAAACCCTACATAGGAATCCCGCTCGGGCAATGAAAGAGTGTATTCAATTGCACATCGAATTGTGAACTGCTTTTCGGAGATGGAGGGGTTTTCGAACAAGCCAAGTTCACAGTTCACAGTTTGGTCAAATTGGATGGAATAGACTCCAAATCGCTTTGAATGCGTTTTAATTGGCTGAGAAAAGTTCTAAATTTGTTTAAAAAGTTGTCTAATTAGCTCAAGATGCTGTCATTTTGTTTAGAAGGTTCTAAAGTAGAATTTAAAAAAAAATTCAAATTCATTTGGAAGGGGGTGTGCATTTAAAGGTACCAAACAATTTCAACAATAACTATGTTCTCAACTCAAAACAGCAGTTACGACGAAAAAACTCGAGGCAATAAACTGCCGTCCAGCGACCCATTACAGTTGGTATTTCAATGCCAGTGAGTTAAGAAGTGAACCTGTGTTGTGAAGTTCGAAAGCGAGCCCTCATCAAGCCACGACATAGGATGAAGATTCAATCTGATGATAAATCTATCGGTCCATAGATTTTTGATCACACTCGCAAGACAGCCACTAGCGAGGACGTCACAGCGAGTCCGACGACATCTATAAGGTGAAGCTGAATCGTTTAGTCTCACATGTCGGTCCGCCGATCGAAAATAAATGCAGCGCGTAAAACCGGTCACCGATCTCTCGTGCATTTCCTCTTGAACTTTTCTAGAGAGATTAGGTAGGTGGAGATGATCAGAGATCACACAAAGTTTTTAAATACAACTTAAACGTTTGTAAATGTCAAAACATCTGTGAAATTGTAAATATAAATAGTCTAACTGTATAAACCAAATGCCTCTCGCCCTATTTCTATCAAAGAGGGATCTCCTAGCTAAATAGCCCTGTCAGGAGAGCTCAGTCGGTGGAAGAGGTATCCGAGAACTCTGGGCGTCGTTCCAACACTCCCGGCCATGTTTGACATAATAATCAAAACCAATCAACGCTTGTAAAGTTGAGAAAAACAGGCCCTGACAACAAGTTGAAAAGAAAGTTGTCAAATATTTAGGACAAATTTTCAATTGCGGCGAGGGAAGTTTTCAAGCAGGACTGATAAGTTCTTAATTTGGTTTGGGAAGTTGTCAAATCGCTTTTAAAATCTCTAGTTTTGGTTTACGAATTGAAATTTAGGTTCATCTAACCTTCACCTAAGTTTGACTGTTGAGTTCACCTAAGTTTGATTGTCTTAACATAGACTACATCCAATATGTCACTGCTTCCAATCACTGTCAGCAGAGTGAGCAGCTTTTTTTATGATTTATTTATTCATGTTACAACTGTAGTAAACATCTAGCAACTTTTCTTTAATGATTTATGAATCGTTTTGTGGTTTATAGATCACTACTACATCCACTACACAACACAACATCCACATTGGTTTGAAGTGAGCAGCTTTAAACCCAATTTAGCTCCATAAGAGCCAACAACACAACACTACACTTAGCAATTTAGGGTCAAAAGGAAATGACAAGGTCCAATGGTTCTGGAGAAGATCTCGAGCAGCTTTGTGATAAATTTCCGACCCAATTTAGCATCCAAAAAAACCAACAAATGTTCCACTTAGATTCATGGAAGCCTACTTTCCCCCATTCCTGATCCAATATCTGACCATTCTTCGAAATATAATGATTTAAGTACTTTCTAAATATAATGATTTAAGTACTTTCTAATGTCTGCTAGTGCCCTGGGGTATTCATAAGAAGACAGAGGAAGCGTTTGAGAAATCCAGTTTGAATGGGGCTTATATACAAATTATTGGAGATTCCCGATAATTATTAATATCACTACCTCAATGTTGAACCCCATTGTACCCAAAACAGGTGCCCTTAAACTCCAGTTGTTCAATATTTGTTGCCTCATCAAAACAGAAAAGCGGAGCAGCACTTTTGTAAAGATAAACCCGGTAAATTATTCACGGTCACGCATCGTAGATTGCAGTGCGTTATTTTTTGTCTCTTTTTTTTCGAAGATAAAAAGGTAGGATTCACATACGCGAAAAAAAGAGAGCTGGCTGGAGGTATAGGCAGGGAATACGGATAACCGTGTTGAGTAGGGGAGGGTGATGGATGCACTCGCCTGTCCGCGGCGGAAAACCAAATGGGTCCTTCACAATTCACAGTCGGATAAGTCAAATGCATCATGCATCGCGGTTCACGAAAAGAGTTTTGATGGACATCGGATCCCAAACCCGGTGGTGGGGGGAAGCGCGGATCAGGCTAGAGCTCCCCAGAACCGTCCATTACCCCCACTCCACCTGGCGATCCTTTTTTTTTCTTCCTTCTCCCACCCAGATTATGACGCTAGCGGGCAACAGGGCTGGATTACAGGTTGTTCGGAAAGGCTTTGCGAGGAGCTTAAATTTTTTTAATCCTCTTTGCCAACAGACATCCTTCAACTGCAGAGCGGCTCCTGGGGCTACCTGCGCGGACGTTTATATGGAAAGCGGGGACCAGGCGCGAGCTTCGATAGGCCGCCGAGTTTTCCACCGGGCCACGTTGCTTATCGAATTGCGCCGCACACTCCTGGGCGGGATTCCCTTCGCAAATGGTTTGAAAATTATCTAGAAAGCAGGTTTGTGATGGGTTTGAATAGTTTCCTCATCCCGTTTCTTGAAACTGCGACACAGGAGCGTGTTCCAAGTTGAAGATTTTTTCTTCATGAGTATCCAAGGGTGTTGCAGGCGTATCACTTCAACCATTGGAAGGGGAACTACATCATTCCATCCATCACTTGTTATAGGTTCGCGTCAACCAGGGCATAGGTCTGGACATATAGGTCTGCTCGTAGCTTTAGCCAAGTTTCCCTCGATCAGTCCGTTGCTTATCGAAGAGCGCCGTTGACTCATGGGAAGATTTCTGTTTGCAAATGGTTCGTTGAATATCTTGAGAGACGATTTTTGGTGGGAACATTCAGCCGCCCAGACATGCAACTATTAAAATTTCACCTTTCTACATTTATCAAGACAGGCGATATTGGCCCTTGGTGCTCACTCAGCTATCCCATAAAAGCATCCATTAAATATCAGCTTTCTACGTTGATTAGGGTAGCTAACACAATACTAATCACATTCAATAATACAACAGGCAGTTAAGTAAATTAGTGGTTAACCCGAATAACTCTTTACAAATTTCAACAGCTTTTGTGATATAGCATCTACTGATGATTTGGTTAGGTCGCATATTAAGAAAGAACCCAAGTCCCCGTTTTACTGGTAGGGGTCAGTAGGGTGTAGTGGGACGGTGGGTATAGTGGGGCATGTTCCATACAAGTCAAGGAAGTGTTTCTATATGTCTGGGGGGAAGTGAACTATGACTGCAGGGCCATGTCTCCATTTTTGTATTGAGTCTCAACATGTTCGGGAAAGACTGGCAAGTAAGAGACGTTTTCCTTGTTTTAACCTGGTTTTTGGAAAAAATAGCTCTTTTTATAATTGCCCCTGTACTTGCTGTCTATGGCAAGAAGTCAAATTCTTCAAATGGCATAATTTGAAGCAAACTCCAGTAAATATTTTCCCATGTTCGGATTGTTTCTAGTGTTGGCATGAAACATCTGATTTTGCTAATCTTCCAAAATCGCGATGTTGCCTTAAGTGGGATATTCCTGCTGGCTATAGCGTCCTGGCTCTGTTCACCTAACTACAAATGTTTAAACTACCAATTGTTTAAAACTTTTACAACTAGGAACCTTCCCATTATTATTTAATAAGTCTTGAACTATACCTACACCTACCTTTTATAGTCCAGTACCTAGGTCTTCATTATTACAAACGTTGGAATGATATTAATAGGCAATATCTTGCTCAGAATGCCTGGGGAACGGGGAGCTGTGAATATTACTAGTGCCATCACTGCTGTTTTGGAAGGGGGCATGCGTACGAAAAGCAGTGTGGCTTTGTGTTACTCAAACTCAAGACATAATCAAGATCCCACATGTTCAATGAACTTCAGGAAAAGAGGGAGAACATCTATCCTCACCGAGTCTCCATTTAGAGGGTTCAAGACTGACACCAATGTATTTCTAGAACTTTGTAGCTGTTCAAATTTAAGTTGAATAAGAGCAAAATTATTTCTAAGGTAGATGCTCTTTTTGCTACATCACCCAGCTATAATACATCTAGTTGGCAAGAACGCTTTGTGATTTATTTTGTTTGCATTGAAAGAATGTACAAATTTGAGGCTTTTCATCTGTGTACCACTTCACTCAACCGCTGTACCGCTTAACTCTTCCAGTGGGCTAAGGTGGTACACTTTCATTGATCACACAACATCGTTAACTACTTAGGCATTTGTTATCAAACTGCGTCCTACATTTTACGCTAAAGAAATAACATGTTGGACTAACTTAAGCCAAAGTTTGAAGGTAATCAGGAATATTCCCGGGCACGTGCAAGGTTAAAACCTTGAAAGTGGACCACTATACCCCACTCTCCCTTACGAGTAAACAGCGCACTCCTCGAAGGTTTTTGATGACAACGTTTCGGTGATACGAAGCAAAGTAATGGTGCCGTTTGATTCAGTTACCCCCTTTTTTACACAATAGGAGCAATCATCTTCCCAGCGTAATCTCATCTTCCGACCTCAGCGCTCCTAGCGGAACTGATCCCCCTGCCCCGCCGTCCGTCTTCCCGACTCCCGAAAACTCCTTCGCACGCCCAAACTTGGTGGAAACGAATAAATCTTCAACTTTCTGGGAAGCCGCGGAGGCGGGGCGGAAGCAGAAGGGTATGGCTTCCGCTTGTAAACAGTTTAGTAGAAGTTACCTCAACTAAACTGTCAAACGGACCATTTCCTTTTATTTATACCGCTCAGTAAAATAAGCAGCGTACTCCTCCTGTCCTATTATCCCAATAATTCCCTCGGATTCTGCCAAGCCGCAGTTTTTATTCCCTCACTTAACTTGCTTTGTGGATCCACTTACTTGTGGCAATGCCAAGAAAACAGACTTTTAAGAAATAACACTAGGAGGTACTAGTCGTAACTCCTGTGTATTTTCCTAGACGTACAACGATGGTCTGAAAGTTGAAGAGTGCAGAAAACAACAAACAAATTCAAATGTTCCCGATGTCCTAAAAATGCGATTCAACCCATTTCTGCCCAGGGTTCCATTAATGTAACGCAAAACCACCCTGCTGCATGTTCTAACATGATAGCGTTTATTTCGGTATTGGGGGAGGACTTGCCAATTAGTTTCACTGTGTCCTCGACGTTTTTGGTTTATTATTCAATAATAAACCATTGTAATCGCTCTTGAGAAAAAAAAAAAATTCTAACCCCCCTGAAAATTTCATGGTTTACGTTTCAAAGGGTGTAGAATCCGAATGTGCAATAAAAAATGTTCCGTCCGTCCGCCGTACGCGCGATATCTCCGAAACGGCTGGAGCAAAAGATCTGAAATTTTCAGGAAAAATCCATCTTGGTCCGACGACGCCCCAATTCTTGAGCCAGCTCTCTCATTCAATTTAAAGTTCCCTTTAAGGGCTGTAAAAGTTTTGTAAAATCCCTAAAAACCTCAAAACAAGTCGAATCGGCCTAAATATTTACCTATTTGAAGAACATACCATGAGGAATCGAATGAGACCCTCCCCACGTCCGTAGGTCAAACCATTTCCGATGTATGGCCCAATTTATGGTGCCAACATTTGCGTTTTTTTGGGTTATTATTGTTTGTTTGTAACCTAGTGATGCCGATAGCGTCGAGTTGTAGTGAATGTGGATACTGGAGTGATAGCCGATGTGGATACTTGTAGTTTATAGCCGATACACGGGTTGAAGCATTCTGATATGCATGAAACGCTGATAATATATAGGTAAATATTATTCAATATTATTACTGGGGTTTATTATTCAATATTATTACTAGGGTAAATAAGTATTCTTTCACCTGTGAAACACGCACACTCCAAAGTTTAGTAGAAATTCAAATCATGAACGCAAGCCAATTGAATAATAAACCCTAGTGAAAGAATTTGCAGCGTTTTTTTTTCAGTTCTCAGTTAACTAGGTGTAGAGTAAAACCGCCTATTGTTGACACTATTAGAGAGACTAACCAGTTCAAACCGCCTTGAAAGCAAGTTGTGAAAATTTAAAATTTTGAGGTTATTATAAACTGTGAGTTCCTTATGATTAGTTGGCTCGTATTAGATTCCCCCAAATACATTTGTTCATTATATGAAATGAGTTTATTCAAAAGTGGATTTTAGCCCCTAATGTTGACAGATTTTCTCTTAGAAATTCCAATTGCTGGCACTTTCTGGTCCTAATGTTGACACCAATACGTTCTATTTACCCTTCGTTTTCTTGATGTCTTACCCCTACCTAACTTACCTGAATGGCTATGGAAGGGATGGGAAATCCTACATGGGGTTCAGAACACCCGTATAAATAAGCCCGGACCAGCCCAAGGGGATCATTCCGATTCTATCTCTTGATTCCGTCACTGTCGTAAACCTACTCGGCTCTTTCAAAATTTAGCCCTAAATTCCAACACCAGTTTGACCCGTAAAACTTGTACTTTTCTTCTTTAAAACGAACAATAATTCTTGGGTCCCCCTGCCCTTCTCCCGGAGCTGAGTGACCAGCCTCTTTACTAAGACGCTAAATATTTTTTACCCCCACCCCGTGACCCCTTGCTGATCCAATAAACCTTCGCGAATAGCAAAGATCAATTCTTACGGGCCAAACTAGTTCCAAACTGGTAGAATTGGAGCTCTACTGACTATGAAACTCCCTTTGCCACTGCAATCTTCTTACCCATACCCGTTAATGGGCAGACTTTGTTTTGCTCATAGCGCGTAAACGGTTTGAGCTATGGAAAAGTGAAAAGAGTCCATCCGAATGGAAATTTCAAGAGCTAAAACTTTTCTTCCGCGACAATTTTCGATATCTCGAACGGTTTTCGAGGTAATTCAGCTTTACATCGATAAAAGGCGAAATTAAGTGAAATAAAGGCGGTGCATTGCCCTTAAAATCGTTATAACTCCGTCAAATGACAATCACACACGAAACCCGTTGAGGGCATTGTAGAACAAGTAATTACAAACATTTTAAGACCTCGAATGCCTAATTCTACTGAGCAACTCGGGAGAAATCGCGTTTTTAAGTTTTGCGGACGTTATCCGCCGGACAGACTAAACGGACGCTCATACCGGCTTTCTGCAGGGTCCGTTGCATTCTTTACTTTATTACGAAGAAAATCAGACCGTGTACGCTTAATTTGATCGATTGGAACCGAAGACATAATCAGAAAACCATATTTAGGTCATAAAAAATCGACAAAATATCATACTGCTACCTATAGCTTCCAAAACCGTTCATTTTTGGAGGAACTGACCTGGCAGGCCTTTTTTATACGTTAATGGAAGCAACTACACCAAGTATGAACAAAATAGGAGGGGGTCGGTACATTTCGATGACCCAACAACGTTAACCTTTTTCAAATTTGACGCCAAGCTAACATTCATCACGAAACCTAAAAAGCGGTTTAATTTCATTTCATCCGAATAAAAATTGTCTTTTGCGATCTGTTTTTTTTTTTTCAAGGGAACAAAACAACCATCTATTACCACCGTTGGTTTCAACACTACACTGGAATTAATTGAGATCGGATCTGCCTTTCAAAACCACGATATCAATTCGAAGAACTGTTGTGATTTCAACGGAAAAAAAATCAACTATATGTAAAGATACGTGTCACTTCGAAAACATGTTTTTCCTTAGAATGAACTTCGTACAAGCGGTGTTACATTCACGATTTCAGCACGAGTATCTGCGATTGTGGCATAATTGTTACACCGAACGTCAGGAAATGCGCAGTTAGAAGCAAAAGGGATGTAGCAGAGTTGTTCCACGTCTCTTCTTAGTTATCGGGTATTTTTCCGCTCTGCAGCTAAGTTTTTTTCTTTTCTCTCTCTTCTAGGGAAATGAAATACTTCCTCGGAAAATCCAGCGTTCTCGCTCCATTTTCCTCTCTGTTATCTCTAATGAACACTATTTCCATCTTAGCTTCTTTTTTTTTTTTTTTGCTACCACCTCTTTTCATTTTTTTCTCACTGCTGAGACTTCCAATTAATTTTCATTCCTTCCCTACCTCCCGCTAAGGAGTTTTGACAAGGATTCCTTTTGCGTCTGTTCGACGTAGTTTGAGATAACTCCAGTTGGTTTATGTTTACTGTTTGTCGGTTTGACTTGAATAGAAAAACTTGAGAATACAGAACCAAATAATAAAATTTCCAGTCAAGCAGCACGATTGTGTGAGCGAATTTTCGTCAACTGTTCTGCTACGAGTGGATTCGTTGAAAATTGTGTTGACATTCGAACATTTACGGGAAAAAATTATGTTAACTATAAATGGTATAGCAAATAAACGTTTTCCAAGTAATATTCTGGAGCAAAAATAAATGTATGTTTTAGTAGAATTTTGCCCACAAGATTTTGAATGTCCTAATTCATGTTTAATTAACGTTTCCTAACAAAAAAGCCGATTTTCGGTCTTCTTTTATTGCCATTTTTAGTGACTTTTTCAATTGTTTTTGAAACTTATTAACGAACTCATTTTTTTGGAGTGCTTGATTTTTTAGCTGAAGAACGAAGTTATACCTCAATTCCATTAAAAACTGATTTCGATTAAGAAAATTACCATTGCAAAAGCATAAATCTCGAAGCAAATTCGCAAAAAATCAGAAAACTGGAATATCATTCATTTCCTCATCTAACATTCATAGTTACTGGGGTGAAAATAATGGAATAGAAGATAGAGAGTACTATAGAGGAATTCTTGAAAAAAGGTAGATCGTGGATTATAGAAAACGTATATCCTAACATGATTATCCAACATTTGCTGCCTACCTTACTACATGATATAGAATCGATTACCAAATAGCACCCTCTGCAGAAGAGATCGGGCTCACCTGTAACAAGATAAAATAAAGATGTTAGTTTTATAACGTTAACAGATTTTGAACTATTATCAGTATGGTAAATTATACGTAGGTAAGATCCAATTCAAGTGGTCATACAAGATTTTGGGCAAAATTAACTCAAAACAATATCAATTAGTAGAGAAAAGGAGGTGGACACTACTGAGGCCAACAAAGAGGGAATTTGAACGTACTCGGGAAGGACTAGTGAAGGAGCAGAGGGAATAGACAGAGCTGATTATAACTCAACTTCACACTCTGGCTGAAAATTTCTCACAGAAGCTTACAATAGCTGTAAGGGCCTGATCCTGGTATCATCTTCCAGTGTGCACCATCAGTTAGATTGAGTTGGTCCTGATTCCCCAGTCTATAAGTAGTTCTTACCATTCAGGTGACTAAACTCGTAGCTCCTGCTGGGGATTGAACGAGCCAGATCTCGAAATGGAGAATAGACAACGCGCACTCTACCAACAGAAGGGCGTTGAAGCCCTCAGAGGTTGATACCACCGTCATCTTCCAATCAGTATCCATCATCATTTGAGCTGTGTTGGTCCTGATTCCCCAACGCGTGAACTCCACCATTCAGGTGATCAAACACGTAATGCTTACTGGGCCCCTAGCGAGCCAACTTTCAAATTGGAAATGGGCAACGCTGATTCCAAAACAACTTTACATATCCCCCCCCCCCCCCAGAAGAAGTCCTTGAGGACTGATCGTGCTATATCATTTCAATCAGTGTGCATCATCAGTTGTGCTGCTTTAGTCTCAATTCATCATTGCATGAACACAAAGTTTCTAGTAGTTTGGTGACCAAATACGCTTTTCGTATTTTACCTCATGGTGTGCAAAATGTCAAAATAAAGAATAAATAGATATGATTCCAACAAAATTATACACTGTACTTCAAGCTTCTCCATGGCAGCATGTAAACAATTCGAAAGCTGATGCTCATCATCAGTAGCATCGCTATCGTGGTGACGATCACCTTCTGCAAAGTTAATAGTATGAGGGTTTATAACAATACTGCATAACTTTGATTCAATGTATCAAGATAAACCAAATGATGACCACTACCAGATCAAATGGCAGCTGTTTAACTTGAGAGATGTTCTTAAATACCCTCGTGAAGAAAAACGCTCTCAAACATTAAGCTGCACCAATTACGAAGCTTCCGTATTCTTTTCCCCTCTCGTCATCTTTGAAACCGACAAAATCTTTTTTCGTCTTTGCCGCCGATGATAAATTCGTAAAGGAGGTAATGCCAGTGAGGTTAATGCCTTAACCATGGAAGGTGAAAGGAGACTTTTACGGGAAGAACTGTGCATTATAAAGAGAAGCCGCCTGAAATATGCATGGCGAGGGCGCGTACGAGTTTGGAGTGGTTGTCTGAATTCTTAAATAGCGGTCGTGATCTCAACATTTTCACCCGCTTCTGAGAGGTTTAAGATAGGAAGTGCGCGTCGATCTAGAGGATGTTTTCAATTATTCATGGGATATTCTCCAGTTCTTGGCCACGATCCCGGGTTTCCGAGAACCGAAAACATAAATAGGGTACATTGTATTCGTAGTATTTTAATAAGGATTGCAAAAGGTATCAGGGGATAAATGAAGAAAAGACTGAAAGATATTGCAAAAAGCCGCAGCACAAGATGAACTTTCTAAGCGGATTTTCTACACACAGAAAATCTCAAACTGGTGGATTTATAACGTTTCCGCGAAATGAAATCACTCACTTCTAATGTCAAAGAATTGTTGCATTGGAAACCATTACCAAGAATATTTACTGGGCTGTGGGGCTGAACTACGGTTCGGTAACTACGGAACGCCATGGATTCAATTTGAAGATCTGACCAGAGTGACTTACATCTTGGTGACCTGCTTAAACAGTAGATGGTTCGGTAACTACGGAAGATCGGCATCTCTATGCTTCAAGCAATTTCTTATGCCACCCCCATGCCGTTTGTGAAACTGAGAGGCTCATTTCTGGTAACAAATCATCGTCCATTTCTCCTGGCCATGGGCGGAAGATAAAGCTATCTTATGAATGCCCTGGAAATGTATACATGGCCCAAGGCAAAAACTTCTTAACTCTCCCAGTATTGCGCTGACAGCAAGAAAATGGTATACATACCACTGATCAGAGAGCTTGAGTGGTAATTAAATTATGTATTGAGCCCGGAACCCATTTGTATCAAATACCAGTAGCACATCCAATAGTAAGCGATGCCCTCAATCATTTTATTCATAAAGATACTCAATAGGCGAGTTGGCAGTTTTTTGCAATCATACCAAAGCAACGGGTATTGGATAAGTAGCGGCGATACACTACGGGGATTTGATGCAAGTGTGGACCCTGTATACAGCCGATCTTGCTTTATGAATGTTTATGCGCAAATGATGATATATGTTGAAGGTGGAAGTAATAATGGAGCCTTCCTTTGTTTGAGGTTTTCATCCCTAAGTCGTCGTCAGTTCAAGCCTCATCAAGATTTTAAGAACCAACGTAAAGATGGAATAAATTATGCAGAGCAAAATCTAGTCAATGACTAAGGAATAAAAACCCTTAACAGTATCGGAGGACTCCACTATCACTTACTCCATCAACCTTCATGATCCTCTTTGGAAAAGGAGATGCAACCCCTAAAAGAAAAAAGTACTCACGATTTTTAACTCATCCATTAGTTCAATATAATTGTGTGTACCTATAGAATAAGTGGTCTAGGCCAATCTGCAACAGAAGGACCACTGTTGTATTTCATGTTGCCATATAATGGGGGAACTAACAAGGTCCAGCGCTAGGAATTCTAAGGAGGAAACCGTTGTCGGCATGATTTCCTCCTTGTTTGTAAATTATATAGCCCCTTTTCATTCATCAAATTTTTCCCGCACCACCAAACTCATCAATCCTTCTCAAATGTGGAAATTAAATTATTAATCAATTAATAATTATAATAAAGAACGACAGAAAAACAATAAAAATGGATTATTGAACAAACAATAGTAGGTAGGAACTGCTCATGAACAACCACACAGACCTCGACAACAAAATTAGAGACCTCTAACCACACAGGAACCAAATCTATTGGAAGCAGTTTCTTTGTTACTAATTCCATCATGATATCGAGCGCATATTTATCAATTACTTTTAGTTCATCACTATGTGCCACGCATTGGTTGTAGCAATCCTGGTACCGTGGGTTTCCCAAGGGATGAAAATTATCGATACGAAGCATCCATTGTGTTTGACATTTCTGCCGTCATAGTCAACCGGAGACGAGAAATGCAGTTGTTTTTCTCTTTCAAGTCAGAGTTAGCGAGGGTTGTACAAAAAATATCAAAACTTCTCTCCACGGCAACGTTTTGCTATATTTGTAGCTTCTTCAGGCCTACATCACAAACAAATTGTCTCAATAACTGTGTACGACATGTACGATGTAAAGTCAGCAATCTCAAAACTACAATATTACGAATTGTAGCTTAATTAGTTGGTAAAATGATTTTGAATATATGAATCGCACTGCATATAAGTTTAGTGTAAGGTGAGGACTTGAAAAATTTTCCTGCTTCACTATTAGGGGGCCTACTAATTGTATGAACTGCTTTCATTCATTAATATTTCATTACATTATTAAGTCACATCTTATACCATTACATATAGTATAGATTTGATAAATTTAAAATAGGTTAGTTAAGTTTATTTAGAATAATTTTACCACCTATTCAAGCTACAACTGAGTTGAGAAGGGTTGAGGCCAACTATATCAGAAATCGTCTTCAATGGACTCTGCCTATTGAATACACATAAAAAGTAGGTACTTGAAAAGAAAAAACCAATTTGTTGATGAAGTGTTGAAGCTTTCTTGTGAAAACCCGACGTTTGACGTTACAGTAGAATAATTTTCAAGATGTTCTCAATTCATTACGTTTTACGCACGTTATAACTTCGCATGTACCCTCATAATTCTTTCTGCCTACAACGGTCATATAACATCGTTGAGCCCAGTGGGAAAAAAAAAAGTCTGTGTATGCCTCTTATTGGTACATTACGTGTAATAAAATGTTAGGAACTTAACATGGGCGCCCGCATGGAGGGGACATTGTCCCCCCCCCTCTGAGAATCAGGATAGTATGCATAAATTTTTGTCAGGTCTTAGTGTTTTGAAAAATTGAGTAGGTCCAAAATTAATAACACAGTCACGTTAACGAAAGCATGACTACATAAATAACCAAACCCTGATGATAGTATTGATTCAGCTGAATTGGATTAACTGAATTGGGGGGCGTTCTGGGTGTCCTTTCGTGATTTTGGATGGGTCTTACGTTAAGATCCTGATTCAAGGTGAGTCCACCAGCGGTTTGAAAGGACGTTGGTATGTAATAGTTTTCAAGAAGAAATAGTTCCGGGGGTGCAGGGGCCGAAGCCACCGCCGAGGCGCGCAGTTTTCCCTAGGCACTTATCGTCAGCTAGTTGTAAACATCACAGTTTGGACATAATTGGAGAAAATGATTTCTGACTTATTAGACAAACGATAAATTTCCAAAGAGCTGCTTTCTAGAGAATTTCACAGGTAAGTACCTACAGTAGGTGTCTACTGTCTGTTCATAGGAACACAGTAAAACAACAAAAATATGAGCTAATAGAAAAGACCATCAATGTTTTTGGAATGGATAAGAGAAGAGTACAATTCTTGTTCAAGTCATAATATTTTACTTCCATTCAGATCATGTCACACCTAAGTTCATTTTGAGGCAAAACATATTACTTTAAAACATTTTTGACTTTTACTTTTTTAAAGTTTCATACCCCCCAGACCCCCCAACCTGGGAAAATATTCTGCGGGCGCCCATGGTTAGGGTCCCCATATTGCTAGGATATTTCGATAAACGTGTTATCTAACGGCAAACAGACTAAAATGTAGTTAATCCCAAGTTAAGAAACGGTAGTAAATACCGAATCTTCTAGTCGAACGCGGAAGCACATTCTTGAACACACCTCGGCTTTCTTTCTTTTTCAGTAGGTGCCCGAGGCGAAAGAAAGGAGATGAATATGAGAAAATAATCTATAGAGGCTCAGTGCTTTTCTCATCTCGTCTCCACTTTCTTGTTGGAAGTTTTTCGGTAGGCAGGGGGGAGAAAAGAGGTGCCCTTATAAGTTTCTCCTTGTTCAGCATGAAGAACCGCCCTTTCAAAGAAGAAATATCGTAAGGAAATGAAGATTGATCGATCCCCATTTAGACACCTCCTGGGCTTGAGGGAACTTTTCCAACTTTTCAATTGACAAGAATAATACATCGGCCTTCGGCGGAGCTTCCAACGGGGTTTTGCGCAGCGAAACTGACGCTACTTTTTTCCTCGCGAGTTTCATATTATATATATATATATATATTTGTTGAGAGGCGCTTCGCTTCTTCAAGTCTGTCAACACGTCTTTTTTCGTTTTTTTCTTCTTTTCCGTTTTTTAGCGGAGTTCCTTTTTCCCTCTTCTTCTTTGTCTATTTTCCACGAGTTTCCGTGAAATGTGGGTTCCACTTTTGAACTACGATAACAACTCGTTTAACGACGTCTGTTTGGAATACAGTGAAAAACGGGGTGACAGAGAATCGTGAACGAGAATAATGCGAGTGATTCCGTACCGTACTGTCTCGATGAACGTACATTTATAATATTAAATTGTTATCAATAGTCTCGTCATTCATTATTCCGTTGGAACATAGCCCAGAACTCTAACCCAAGATTTTCTGAAAATGGAGTTGGGTAGATTGTTGTAGAAACGACGGCGTTGTAAGCACTAATCATTAGAAACAACCAAACGTGCAGGTTGATCCCCTATCAGTTTCTTCTATGCGCAAGCGCAAACGGGTTGTGTCCCATAGTACCCAAATCCCCAAACCACCCTCCTGGTATTCCCTAAATGATCACCTGAATCCCATCCCTGAAGAGAGAGCCTTTTCCTTAGCTGCTTTGTAAGAACGAAGTAAACTACTGCGCCCCTACGCTGTCATGATCAAAATGACTATTGCCCAAGTAAAGGACGAGGGAATAAGCAATTAAAACGGTTTTCTCGTGTATTGAGGTTGTTTGGCTATTGTAGGCAACCCACTAGCGTCAGAAACGCAATCAAAATAGGTCGGTATTTGGCACGATGTGGGACATTAATAGATGAAAGACAAGAAAGTGAACATACCGATTGCGGAACGTTGAAATTTATTAATTTTCTGACGTTTTGGGGTCTGAAACAACCAACGACGGGGAAAAACTGAGCTCATGCTCCGAACACATGTCTTCCATAATCGATTTTGTAAGTAACTGAGTGCTCCTTTAAAAGTACATGTAATATGAACAGCTGAATGGAAAACTTGGAGGCATACTCATCGATATAAACAAAGTCAGATTGACAAAGAATGTCAAGATTTTCTGGGAACTAAACATAACACTTCGAGTTCAGGGAAATCACTTCTTGCTGTTGCTCCTCGGAACACTCCGTGATATTGGTGATTTTCTCTTAACGTTTTCAGCCAGGCAGGTTTCCACGTAACACCTACCGTAATAAACGAACTTAATAAAGCAACAGAATCTTGTTTTCGGCACACAGTAACTCAGAATTTTCCAGCGAGTAGCACTTGCCACTTAGTTTCTCATGTTGCTGACGAACGGTTTCCAATCAATTTGAAACAATCCAGGACACTCTTGAAAACCAGGAAATTCGGCAGGGAATTTTTCTTGATCGAGTTTGATTTTCCTTGATCCAGGTTTATAATACAAATTAAAACCTCTCTTACCTGATACCAATCATCGCGTAATTCAATCGTTCATCACAGATCGTACATTGTGCTGTTTGATGGAATTAGGTATTCAAGGGTTCATCACTAACTGGTTTATCATTACTAAATTAACAGTAGTTTTGGACATTCAAATCCTTGAAATTATACTAATGGTCATTAAAACCTGAACTAAAGTTACCTCGTGATACCAATCATCGCGTAATTCAACGTATTGCAATGGGACTGCTTTCAAAGTAAATACTTCGTTCATCAGAGGGATCCTCCACTTAATTTTTACAAATCTGCAGTTCTTTGCTTTTCTTACATTGCATGAACCTTAGAGCGAAGTGCTTAATTTTTCCGTGGAAGAGGCCACAACGACTTATCATGGGGCAAAAACGTTACTTGAAAACTGTAATCCTTCAGTTCTCGAAAGGCTTTTTTTGTCTTGTGTGGAAGAACGTACCTATTCTATTTCATCAGTTCCTGGGGTACTTTACTTGATATACGTGAGCGACGTACCGACTTCCCCTGGGGCAACCACATTAGCCATGTTTGCCGGCGACTAAGCCATACTATCGCGGGCTACTAATGGACAAGTAGTACCGTGACAATTCCAAGATCATGTAACAGTGGTTGAGGATTGGAGTGTGGTTGAGAACCGTGATTCACATTGACATCATCAGCACTGTGAGATTCACCAAGAAAAGAAATCCCCAAGTGAATCCAATCGTCCTGAACAATACCGTAGTTCCTCAAAAAGCTCACATCAGTCTTAGGGTAAGGCTTTATCAAAGGGTAATCTTTGTCGACCACATCATTGACCTAGCGAAGCGTCCAAGAACCCGCTCAAGTCTCCTAAAACCATTCATAGGACTTCATTGAGCAACAAAAGAGTAGTGGACCTCATAATGTTTATGCCTGAACGGCAATAAAGCAGCTCAATATGGGGATCCGCCAGCGCCACCCAAATCAAAACAGTACAAACACAGCAAAACCGTGTTTTATGCATGATCACGATTGCGGAATGGTGATACAACTTAACTTTCAGACTAACAGAGAGAAACTGTGGAGCGATAATTTGTAAGTAAAACTTAGAAAGATAATGAAATCAATAAATTAATAGCTTTATATAGAATTCACCACACCTAATTCAAGTTATTACCAAGGACTGCTAGTGGGCAGATAACATGACACATGTGGCATAGTAGGTACGTGCAGTGTCGTGGTACACTTGAGGAAATATTCCGTTGAGTTACCACAAGTTTAACTTTTGTCACAAAGCGTTTTCGTTGTTTATACTAAAAAAAAAACTGCTTCTCACTTTTGCCCGTAATAAACGTCGGAATTGAATCACTGGTCGACATTGCATCGGCAGATTTGCTACAACATATTTGTTCGACCCCATTTTCAATTACGTTTTTGGCGCCAGAGACTGCATCGTGTCCCTTGTGAAGGGCGCCATAGGTTAATACGACCTTAGGCAATTTCCCAGCCCCTTTCCTTAATTATATAAATAAATGAAATTCGTCTTTCTATATACGTATCTTCTAAGCAAGCCTGGAGGTTCCGATTTGGACGAAAATGCACAAAACATACAACGTACTACGCTAGTGAGAGTAAGGAAAGTCCCAAGAGTGTTATAATTTCAACGATACATAAAGGTATGTTACTGTTGTGAGTACGAGCAAGCTATGTGCCCCACCGAAGATGCCCTTCGTTTTATTTTTGAATTGTCAACAGTTTTTCTACAAAATAATTGCTTTGACCAATATCTGAAGCAGAATGGCAGCGATCCCGCCTTTCAAATCCGTTTCAAAGAGTCATCTCTGAGACAGAAAAAAAGATACGGTAATTCCGTTCGGGTAAAACGACTCTCATAAATTATTATTCCTCGTTAAAACGCTTCGACGAAATTAGGCGCCGAAAAAAAAACCAAAGGAAAAATAGGAGGAAAGGGATGAAAAAAAGATGAAAATGCGCCGAGGGTTTATCTGAGATTGGGATTCTCCTGTAAGCCCTCGGTAAAGCTTTAAGCTATCGGGGGGTCCTTTCTTACCGCACCCCCAGCACCCGGTTTAACCCCCCAAAGTCTTCATCCCCCTGCGCGGGGTGAAGGGAGGGGGTAACGACTACTAATTAATTTATATTTTTTTCAGAGGAAGGGCCAAAGCTTGGGGAGGCGCCCTCTAACGAAGTTCTGATTATCAAGGGAAGAAGTAAAGGTTTTCATTAGAAGGATGATGAGAAGTAAGGTTTTCTCATTACAGTTTTTCTTAGTTCCCCGGCGGAGTAAATACAGGAATTTCCCCGTCAATCTTGAATCACGATCCGCGCTTTTACGCCCAGCAAGTCAGCTCGTTTATTCTTGAAGTAAGAACGACATTATCGTTGGAAAGTAGGATCCAGAAAGATGTGCGAGACTTTTTGCGAATTTTACCACTCCAAGAAGCACTTAACTTAATTTACTTTTTGTCTAACCAAAATTAAATTTGTTAACGATTTGACAACAACACTTGTTCTGTTAAGCCAAGAAATTAAAGAACACCGAAAGCTAAAGCCAACCATCCACGATCCTGCAAGAAGTAATGGGAACCAAAAAGTTCTCGCTCTTTGAACGCGAGTGGCTTGTAGGACGTATGTGGATGACTTCTTGCTACATGTGTCCTACAGAGCTTGTCCGACGGATTTCCCATCCTGCAAGGTCCGAGCGTTTTCGAAGCTACCGAGCGATTTTCGTGTACTTATCCCAAGACAGAAAAATGTATCACCTCATCACCTCTTCTCATCCTGCTTTCATCAATGTATTTAATGGAAATGTAAGTATTTAATGAAATTCAGAGTAAAATGACCCCTTGGGACTAACGAATGAGGTCGCGTGTACCGTAATTTCAGTTTATTATTCTCAATAATGAACCTTTGCAATCAACCAAGGAAAAAATTTATCCAAACAACCGGAAAAATGAATATTTTCATCAACATGGGCAAGTATGTGAAATGTCATTTTCCAAATAGCTGTTCACGCTGAGTCAAATGCTACTGGTTCCAGATTTTCAAGATGAGCAACTTGTAAGAATTCACCTTAATTGTGGTTCAAAAAAATAACGGAAAATTGATTCCTTCATGGCATGTGGAGTTCCATTTTCGTAGTACCTACCTATTTTTCACGAGTCAAATGTAAGAAGTCTCTGGGTTGTGGATTTACTGGACTTACTGGTACTAAAACTCGTTTTGGTGCAAAATGCATTTAAACTGTGCTGTTTCCTCTCATGTTGATCTCAATGCACCACAAAGCTCTTTCGCGAATGGTATACATTATGATTTAACTTTATCCTAAAGAACTATGAAAGAAAACTCGCACATTAATCCTTGTCGTATTTGAAACTGAGCGGGAAGACTCGATTCGGACTTGGAAAGCCGGATCTTGTGGCGAGAACATGTTTTGAAGCAGGCGAGAAAATCTAGCCGCAGGAGAATGAGACCCGTAAGGAAGAACTCTTACTATTCTGTACTATTCACCTCTTCAATCCAAAAATTGTTGAACAAAAACCTAGTTAGTTTTTTCTCTAAATACTAATGAGGTGATATTCCGTGTAGATATAATAAATTTTCGTTTTTATATAGAATTCTTGACGTAGGCTTCTACGGTTGCCATGACTTCTCGCAATAATGAATTGGATGTTAGCAACCATAATAACAAAAGTTCAAGAATCAAACCAATCAGGTGCGAAGGACTGCGCTATTTATGAATTGGAAGGATAATTTGGGGGTTCTGACTTAGCATATAGATAGATCAAGAGATAGAAACAAACTTAGAGTTTAATTTGTAAGGATAAGGATGTTAAGACCGTATCTATAATTTCAGCGAGGTTCGAAAAGTGAATTTGAAGGCGGATTACATGCATTGTTCTTATTGTTAGTCTTCTTGAGGAGATGGGAAAGTAAAAAAACCTCTGCCAAGTGGGTGTGGCACATAGCTTCCTCGTATCCATAACATGACTGTATAGATCATTGAAAATTATTATTGACTAAAGAACTTCGTTCAATTAGGCGAAGTAAATATTGAATCAGGGTAAATTTATTGTTATGCAGGAGCATAACTTGAGAAAATAAAGGTAGGCATGTTCAACTATTGAACAAACTATAAAATATACCTAATAAGTCCGAACAATCCCTGAAAATTTCATCGAAATCGGTTAAGAACTAACAAAGTTATGCTTGTGGCAAGGATTTCACGTTTGCGCATGCGCAGAGGCTACTATTGATCCGGGGGTCATGAAACCTATAGGAGACCATCTACATCCTAACCCGCACGATCCCTGAAAATTTCATCAAAATCGGACTAGGTATAACTTCGTGTAGTTTTGCCCTAACAAGGATTTGCTGACAGACAGACACACAGACAGACACACAGACGGACACACAGACAGACGGAACCAAAATTGTTCAGAAAGGTCTAAAACGCAAAATGCGAGTGGAATTTTTGATTTTGGAGACAAAAAAATTTTCACATTCCGAAAGTGAAAACAATGCTTCCGCTACTTTAGTAGACTCGGAAGCAATAGTCGTTATAATTTGAGAACGGGTCTCACGTTGAAAACGAGCTCCCAAAGTCCGAAATCGCTCCTAAGATAGCCCCCGCTGGAAAAACAAATATAATGATATGGAAATGCGGGGTTGAATCTCTTAAAATAATATTCCCTCTACACATTCGCTGTTAAGCATTCAACCGGATAGAACGTGAAGAAAAATGGACGAGGGAGTTATGAGAGGGGAGCGCTGGGGCCCGTAGCGAAGTGTGATTGTGGCTGGTGGAGGGGGAAAAGATCGTTTTCCCGGCAGAACAAACGAAGCAGAACGCATTCACTCTCGAAACCTAAGTGGCCGTGAAGGATTGGCAATCGCCGCCTCTTCCATTGACGGGCGCTGCCATATTTGCACTGTAACTTAGCAGAAGCGCTTTTCCTGTAAAAACCATCATGTGGTTGATTCTCTTTCAAGCGGAGATGTTATTTAATGGATAAAGATAGAGTGAAACGCTACAAATAATTGAACAATGGTTTATTATTCATGTTTTGGATAAGCCCTTCCACGTGGGTGTGAACAACCAGTACTGAAGAGGTATGTCCCACCAACTGGAACCGTCCTTTGAAACGTGCCTGGAACGACTACAACCGATTTTTATATAAGTTCCAGATGCAACTCCCAATCACTTGTCAACTCCACTGCAGCTCACTGAGTCATTGAAATAAGAGAAGTAGAATGTAGAGAAGTTACAGGGCAGCCAGAAATTGTGTACCCTTGGGTATGGACAGGCATCCGAAGAGTGAGGTTAGCAATTGGGTGATCCCCCATCTGGAAAATGGTCCGTAGCAGGTTGGGGGAGCACCAGGTTACCAACACATCGCGAAAGTGCCACACATGATTGCCTAACCGTTGACATAGGATTCGTGGTGGCAGTGGTTGAGCGCACCCCAGCCCTTGAGATCTGTCTTCGTGGTTATTCCCCATTTATGGATCTCGGCTTGTGAGTCGAGGTAACGGCTTCCTCAGCTGCCAGATCTATTAAGGAGGGTTTCCTCAACCTGCAGTACGTTGGCAAGAGGTACCTCGCAAGGAAATTTCTGATGAAGATATCCCAAATGGTGAGCCATAAAATGCCTCTCAGCCCAAGAAGGATAAGGCTGTCCTAGACAAACACCAACCTTCATCTGGATTGAATGATATACGAGTACATATCAGAACTTATTACGAAGAGATGCCAAAACTCAAAGATTGACTATTGACTATAGCTGCTGCAGATGGAATCGTCTTCTACCACCACCCAGATTGAAACGTAGTTTGTTTGGATTATGATGCTAGTTCATTTGACTTTTTACAGTTTAGTTTCAGCCAAGGATAACTCAGTACAACTTGAGTGGATTTTATTTAGCCCTTATCAATTTTATAGAACAGAACGAAAGTTTTTAACTGGAGGTTCATGAAGTCACACTGTTGCTGTGTCCACCATGGTGCCCAATCACATCTGGAACGTGACCGCTCCAGGTACTCGTTCTGGAATCGTCTCTAATATTTTGTTGAAACTTCACCTCTATGGACTACAAAGACAAAAACAATACTTAATCGACGTCTGGTTACCACTTTGCCCTCCCACTGTTACACGTTGAACGATTCGGGTTGCCCTAATCTCATACCACCAGTTTACTTCATTTTCTCATCACATTTAATGGGGAGTGCTTGAATCAACTTTATTTGTTTTATTATTTTTAGACTTTTCTTTGTAATGTAATCGCTTTATCGATAGAAGCTGTTTAAAGCAGAGGTGTCGATAATTATAATTGGAGAAGAATAGAACAATAACACGGCAAATATGCAAATATAAGATCACATTCAAACTAATCGGCAAACTTATTTCCTCTTACGGTACATAAATACTAGTCAGGACACAGTCACATGCACGTAATCCTAAACTAATAATCCAAGAAAAGATTTTCCTCTTGTACATTCCCCTAGAAAAGGTACCGGGAGCCCTCATTTCATCAGGCAAGAAACGTATCAGGTAGGATAGGCTATAAAATAAATGCCTAGAAGTGCTCCATGGGCGGGTTTTTGGAACGTTTAACACGGCTAGAGACGTTAGGCGGAGTGAGTAGGGTGTAGGTTTTGAAAAATTGAAGAATCCAGGGTGATTTTGGAAGAAAGAGAGCGACGCTTTAATATATAATTGTTGAATAGAAAATACCCGGGTGTAGTCATGTAGATCCTCTGTTGGGAATCTTCTATTCTTCCTTGCTATTATTTTTAGTATAGATCTTTGCATGACGCTGAGCGGGTTCAACACAGTTGGTAGGGCGCCACCTAAATAATTATAATGGTTTAATATTTCTGTACACAGTAACGTTCCTCAATTGAAAACTAAACCAAAGTTGAATGTACAAGTGCAAATCCGATATTTAGTGTCACCTAGGACTTGTACATTTGAGGAGGCCAGTCCTAGGTTTTACCGGCTAACAGTGGTTAACATTTCGAAAAATACCCCCTATATCGCGTTTTCCTTAACCTCCATAACAGATTCGCAAGTTGGCAACAACTGAGAAACAAAAGGAACTTTTTCTGCGAACCCTATTTAAATTAGTTATACAAATAGGATTGATTAATGAAAACTTCAACTCGTAACGGGTACTATCGTTGTTAGTGGTGTCGGACATATTTTCCACCAATACACTCAAGATCGAAACACAGCGTCGTGGCCCGAATACGGGAATCGTCCTTCAGCAAACAGTTCTAAATCCCCGAGACGTTGGCAAACAATAAATCTGGGATTTCACGAGCCGGGGAACAGTTATTGAAGATTCTATCGAGGAATCGCGGGTCGGCGTCCCCTCGTGTTTCATACGGGTGGGGAGGTTGATCGTGCGGGACGTCTAATAGGTTGTGGGAACTGTCCAGAGCGCGGCCTTACGGTCGCTTAGCGGAGGATCACGCGGCGAGCTGCAGGGGGATGAGAAGACAATGCCGCAAAACCTCCCACCCCCCTTGGGCCCCTTTCGACGTTCTAATGGTATAATAGCTCGAGCGATCATGACATCAACTCAAGCAAGAGGGCCCTAAGCTCTTTAGACCTCGTCAGCGTTTCGCTTGAGCCGCCACATCTCCCTCCGTGCCGAGGGAGCTTGTCAATGCACTTTATTCAACAAGTAACAGAATAGTTATAGTAGGATCCAAATACGAGATTCCATTCCCAGTGGAAGCCAATTCTCAAATATCCTTCGCTCTACGAGACACAACATCAATCGATTCATTTCCTAGAAATCCACAAGGGGATTCGTACATGATGTGAGGCAGAAGAAAAAGAATCATACAAGTTCCTTATCGAACATCAGCAGCAGCAAGCTAGTGGACATCTATGTTCAATCCTGATCTGACCAGTTCCACGTCCACTCTCAGGTAGGTGACAGTATTATTGTTCTTTCTGAATGCGTAGCGTCTTCCCACCTACGACCTGATACTGTGGCGAATCCCATTAATTATTTTGTTCATTTTCAACTAGCTGACCCGAAGAACTTTGTCCCGCCTTAGAGACAAACAAGTACACACACAAAAAGTACAAAAAAACAACAAGCATTTCAAGGAATCTTTATTGGCCATGTTTTTTAGTTCATAGGTTCCACTTGTTATTGAAGCATCTTGTGATAGACATTATGTTTATTTTATTATCTGGTGCGAGAACAAATAATGCTGATGGTCTTCCCGCCCGATAACATGCCACATATGATTGACCATGGGAAAAACGTGGATTCTCTAGATTCAGACCATAAACTTTTGAGGATTGGCCTTGTGATTTGTTTCTAGTCATGGCGAATGCAAGCCGGATCGAAATTGGAGTCGTTTACAGTCAAGTGGCATATCGGTTGGGATCATCGGGATGCTTGGAATGACAACTTCCTCGTGCCCGAAATTTCCTTTGAGCATCGTCGCGTAAATCACAATGTGCAATGCCAACCGAACATAATTAAATTAAACCGAACATTGAATGACCTACGCCAAAACTGTGCAACAGAAAACCATTGGGGATAGGGAAATTTATAAATAATTTGATTTACGAAACGCAGTCCAAGTCCTGCAAACCTTCAAATCTGCACCTGCACGATCAATTTGTTTGACAAATATATTTCTCGCGCAGATTTGACCGTGAATGGGCTATAAGACGATCCCAGTCAAATGGAGTGCTGTTCTCCCTTATTTTCGAGATGTTCTTGGATGTCATCAAATTGGACATTATTGGTGAACACCAGAAAATATCCATCCGAACCAGATCTTATCAATTGGTTGTCCAATTCCCATTTCTCTTATTTCACATTACTCATCGTGAGTCTACGCTCTGATTATACGTATCTTTTTAAAATTTATATCGATTGCCAAGCAATATTTTGAACCAAAAATGTATGCAAGAAGAGATTTTTCAAAGGGATGCACTCAAATATTATGTACGGAACAATGTTAACCCCATGACTATAATATTGAATATTTGGAAATTATATTAAACGTGAATATTGCAGCATTGCCGTTAAGCCTTCGATAAACGCCGAGTTCCTCATCATAGATAGATGAATCAAAACAAAGCCGCAGTAGCCGATCCTGGTGTTGTCATTTTATTATAAATAAACAAATCAGTGAATTCTAGTTTTGACTGACTCAATTAAACGAGCTATTTCTAGTTGGACTAGTGACTTCTAGTTTTCACGAAGGTGCTTAATGAAAACTGAAATTGACTAGTTGAAACTAGAATTAACTGATTTCGGGTATTAACTGTAACATATACACATAAAAAAGCGATAAAATCGTTTATATTTCAACTTCAAGACGAATTTCGTAGGAGAAATTTTCGAAAATTCTATAATAAAATTTTTAGAGCCATTGTAATAGCTATTTCTGTAGAAATTTCAAATCAAATCAAAAAATGTTTGAAGACAATGAATTTCATGGATTTCATCTTTAAGGTAGTACTTCAATTTAAGAGGAAAATTACTTGAGAGGAGAACAACTTACGGGCGTTTAGGGGTGCGTGATGTGTCAGGACGTGGCGTGACGATGTTCTAACTTGAGGTTTCTAGTAGGAGACGGGAGTTCAGCTGGCAGTCCAGACAACGCGCGGGATTCGCACGTCACAGGTGAGTGCTACAAGGAGAAACACTCAGAGCTACCACAAGCCGAGAGGGACCGCACGAGTGAGGGAGATCCCCTGGTAACATCTGCCGCGGGAGGCGGGCGAAGGGAAGAGGAACGAAGCCCCGCAGTTAACAGCGAAACTGGGAAGGGAAACTCTAATCAGATAGAACGATCAAATAACCCACAGCGACCAAACAGAGCAAGAAATAATTGTCCGGTCAGACGGGGGTGGGACAGCCATCCGTTGCATTCTCCGGGCCCGGCGGGGGTGGGGAGCTCTTAAACCCCTGAACAATGGAACACCGAACTGCGCTTCTCCCTTCGAAAGCATTGTCTTTAAAACCGTCCGCCCTTCCACCCCTTTCCCATCCCGGGATTGTATTTTAATCTAAATCACCCTCAAGCA
Organism: Creontiades dilutus; assembly: GCA_031894815.1. Lineage (NCBI taxonomy): Eukaryota > Metazoa > Arthropoda > Insecta > Hemiptera > Miridae > Creontiades > Creontiades dilutus. Next base: position 155,466 of record JAVIWC010004021.1, read on the forward strand.
CAACACTTCAGGGCAAGTGAGCGGTTAAGCGGGGAGGAGGGATTTTTTTTTTTCAAAAGGAAATAATTTACAAAAAGATCACGTTGCGCCGAACCACCCTCGGAATTTTTTTTCCGGGCCCTTTCTCTCTGTTGTTTTGGATCGACAGCTTCCTGTGGGGAGGAATCACGTTCACCCTCAAGCGCCGTTCACCAAGACGGCTCAATTAGACATAACAATGAGATTCAAATAAAAGTCCGGATCCTCATTACTTCGCGAGGCGATCTGGGGGAATTTTTCCTCGAAAAGGGAAGGGAAGAACGAAATGAGTAAATTAACCTCTTTTCCCACCTGCTTTGAATGTCGAAAAACCCTGCCAATTGTAACACGTGGCTTAATTTGAATTTGAATTTGATTGCTCGTGGTATTGATAGATCTGTGGAGTCACTTTTAAGTTCAACATTTGCGAACTTTTTGCTATGGGTGAATTCCTACAGGTCTAAAATCTATCCCAGTCGATTTTGCCTCCAAAATTACAGGAAAAGTGACCATCCACTTACCTATGCCAGTAAAATAAAAAACCCAATAAAACTCATTTTTGATCGTTTTTGGCTCAAAGCATCCATGCACGTGAGCTGGCCAAAAGTTAAGAACAACTACACCCCAAGTTGAGCGGCAAGGATTACCACTGAAGGAATTTGCACATTTTGAATCTGCGCACCTTGAAACGTGACAAAGTGGATGAAATGAACCAAAAAGAGTTGAGCGGATCTCAATATTTCATCGTGTGATTTTTTAAAACTTAGCTTCTCTCAAGTGAAAACTAGAGTTGACAAATGAAATAGAAATTTTCGTTTGAAAACCCATCCTCTATGAACAATCCCTATATTATAAATACTAGCAGAAAATAGCCATGGTTTTGAGCATACCATAAATAATCCGTGCATACAACTTCTTAGTAGCTGATTAAGTCCCACTTTCACCAGACAAATAGCCAAGAGAATTTTTTCCAAACTTTGTTGAGTTATTCTCGAGAGTTGAACCTTGGAAACCATTTTTCTTAAATCAATAACACAAATCTTTGAAATGGCAAAAGTGAACTAATGAATTCCGGGCAAACATTCCAAGCAAAAGTTGGACAATTCGGCGCTCCTGGACAATATAAGTCATCACTGCAACAACCATCACAGCTGATTTCCAGTCTAGCATCTCTTTTAACAACCGAATATTAACAATGATTTAGAATCCCGAGGGCTTCAGTGGACTTTCGTTTGAGAATTTGGGACGTTTTGTATCGTTTGTCGGTCCATACCCCATAAAGACGGCATTTCAACCTGATGGGTCATTAACGGCTGTGTATGTGCGGCTTTGTGAAACGGGCAATACTGACGTTAATAAGACTAGATGAGAAGACTACGGATTTCAGTATCGGCAATAAGTCGATATATCGATATTTTCAAAAAGTATCGTTTTAGTAATTCGATATATCCAAGGAAAATACCAATATTTCGATATATCGGCCATCGATATTTTTTTCAAACTTTAATCCGAATCACGTATGAGCCCAGTGAATAACAATGCATTACTGAATTTCATTCTACTACAGGTAAAGAATTCAACCACTCAAAAATTCAATGAAACTTTATTCATGATAATAATTCTGCGTTTGAAACAAAAACGCCTTATCACCAAGGTTGACAAAAATGAGTTTTTTACTTATCTCCCCGATTTTTGTTATGCTCTTCTCAATGGTGATGTCTAAATTTTGAAATTTCATTTAGAAGTAAGGGCAATTCCTTATCTGTTTTTTTTTTTTTTTTTTAAAGGTGTTTTTTTTTAAAAAACCTTAACTGTGTTCAAAACTTCCTCCTACTAATATTGATTCGAGGATATGTTTGATGGTGAAATCAGTTGATTATATTTGTGTGCCTCCTGAAATTCAATAATCCTGTGAAACACGCACACTCCAAAGCTTAGTAGAAATTCAAATCATGAGTGCAAGCCGATTGAATAATAAACCCTAGTGAAAGAATTTGCAGCGTTTTTACCTACGATTTGCGTACCTCATCTGATATAATTCCCCTATTCTTCAATGGAAATTATGAAATTAGTTTTGAGCAATAAGATGTAGGATATGGTTGATATGATGATTTACGGCTGAAAAATATCGGATCCGACAGTGTGCATTCAATTTCGATATATCGATATATCGGAATAGAAAATATAGCCCAAAAATATTGACGTATGACGGAAGAATATCGATATTTTCTTGACATCCCTAGAAAAGACTCACATTACATCTAGTGTAATAAAGCTTTCACAAAGTGGAAATAAATATATCTCAGATATGACTGTCCGTAGAAGAGCCCTGCTGTTCTCAGGTACGTTATCAAGGACTGCCCCGGGTAGAACGTCAACCCTTTGAAAAGTAACGAATAATAGATATTCCACCATCTACCATACAATATCACGAGCTCTGCACCAAGCAAGATACCAAGAGAGAGGTTGTCCTCTTGGAGTTGGGACTAGAAAGGGCCAACCAAGCAGAGCTCCTGAAGGATCCCACGTGGATCAATGACCTGACCCTGCCATTGCTCATGCCAGATGGAGTTGGCTCTACGTTGCATATCTCAATGGATTATTCACTGATGGCTCCCCTTGCAAGAGCATCAGGAGACACATGGCAAAGGATACGCTAACTGCTTGGGACCCACTTTGATCGTGTAACGGTACTCGCGAGCTGTGATGAGAACCGTTCTATTGAAAGGTGGTCGGGTCACCGAAGACACTGCCTCCATACCACCCCCCGCGTTTCTCAAGCTAATAACTTATCTCTCTTTTGTGCGTATAGCAATTAATTATCGTGTAAGCCATTATTGATTTATACCCATACCCAACGCAATCGCTATCCTCGCATCTCCCTTGGTATCTCTTTATCCCTATGAAAATGTATTCAACTGTATCCCCTGACCACAGCTTAGTCAGATCTCCTTCCATTTGCACCTTTCTATTGGAGCACAATGAAAGAAATCGATATTAAAATGAATTCAGCGATTATTTTCTGTGCTTCAATTATTAACCGCTGTCTCAAATTTAAATTTATCTAGATCTAAAAACCAGGACTATCCTGCCAAAAAACAATACTGTTGCCGTATGTTACACAAAACGTGAGTAGACCAACTATTAATGCTGAATATGGTCTGGTGATCTAATTGAGGGATCACCGTCTACAAAAATAATTTAACGTAAATACAAGTCTAATTCAATATCTAATTTTTTACTTTTGGGTGAATTGACACCCTGAGAAAGAGTTTACGACAAATCCCAGCTCAATAGAATGATTCCGGCCTAGGTAAACCTAGAATAAGTTTTCTGAAAAATTCGATTTTTGAGTCTTATTGGTCTCCTCCGAGGTTCAATGAATGCTTTGGGGTGAAGGTGTAGCGATATTAGGGGTTCAAGAGGTGAATCTGGATTGTAGCGATATTAGGAGTTCAAGGGGTGAATCTTGGAGGTCCTCCTCTCCTTTCCCCATCATTGGAAGAGGCGGTACCACCTTGTCTCATCCATCAGGCTCATAGATCCATTGTTCTACGCCACGTGCGGATTGTTCAGCTAAAACTATAGCTTCAGCTGTGTACTTGAATTTTCCACCAGTGATTACATGTGATTTTCATCACTTTCTCCGAGGAGCTTCATCCTGATCTGGAGGATTGCCACTGCGGAGAAGCTGTTCCTTCTTCTGTTCTCTTTGTGTACTTCAAGTCTCCCGAAGTACTGACACCTACTCCATCGTTGACGATTTGGAGGCAAATTCTCTTGGAACGATCCTGGGAACCATTTCGGAAATCTGCGAGGACCACCATAAGACGAAATTGGAAGGGAACCGTCCACATCCGGAACTTCAAATTCCCAGGTGCGATCGACCCAACTATTACTTATAACTGAGGGAAATTCTACCCGAACTACAAAGAGACTCTTCTTAAACGATATTAAACACTAAAGTTTGAAGGAGTATATTTATAAACTATATCAAAACTATGAACTAAATATCATATATAAACTCAATCAAACTATAACTACATAAATATAAATATAAAAAATAAAAATCTACAGAGAATGTTAATTTGGAATTTTAATTTTGATCGTGTGTACCTACTACACGAATTATTTTATTGATTTTGTGAGGGTGGCCACTCGTAGGGATTTGGCGAAAGAAAAGTACTATAGTACATTAAATACCTACCTAGAGAAAGAAGTGAAGTTCATTATAAAACCTCTCATAAGTAATTATCCATTTCTGAAATTGCAAATTGCTATAATTTTCTATTCATTATTATTAATAAAATTAAGTTTTTCCTGTAGCAAACCCCATCCAGGACTCATCCCATCTCCAGTTCGAGTTAACCTTAGCCCAGATTTTAGAATCTGGAATTTTTAAAATGAGTTCCTTTAATTTCCAAATACCATTTACCTAGTAAGTATTTTCCTGGTAAGGAGCTACAAAGGTTTTAAAAGAAGATACCACAATCAACGACAGGTTAATGCAACAACCGGAAAAGGCTCATCGTTGGGTATTTGGGGTTGAGCTCTGGTCTGAACCTCAATATTGAGGAGACATGCACCTTTGGCACAAATCAATTTTAATATTTTTGGCATCTCAATTTAAACTTTCGGCGACTCAATTTCAACTTTTGGCATACCACTTCGAGCTTTTGGCATATCAATTTATACTTTTCACAAACCCAACTAATCCAACATTCCATCCCATATAATGATCAATAAATGTTTTTTCTCCGATGTAAAAAAATCGGCGCTCCGCGCCTCGCCAGGGGGCAAGCCCCCTGGACCTCCTTTTGCTTTTATTTAGAGACTACTGCCACAAGTATAGGAACGTAGGATACGCTTTAGCCTCGATTGAACGCTGAACGTTCAACGATGATCATCGAACGTTCATTGTCGTTTAAGGATAGTTCATTAATGTTTTAGTATTGTTGATTATCGTTAGAGAAACGTTCATTAACGTTTAAGGATCGTTCATTGGCGCTCGTGGAACGTGAATTAACGTTGATGAGCGCAACATTTCACATTATATATGAAAAGGTTGCTGTGAAAATAACGAACTTTGGATGCAATTAATGCTCTGGCAGATTGTCCAGAAACACCTCTCTGAAGGTAGATTAGAGCAGAATAAATGGTATAGAATGGATACACTCAAGAGAGTTACTGCCAAATATGGCAAACGACTAATTGATCAGCGATGACGAAACTCCTCAATCAAACGGGTTTTACACAACTTTTGGCATATAAAATTTACGTGCAAACAGTCTTATCCACACACCCAACTAACTCACAACATTCGAAGGACATCGCCACATAATGATCAACGGGTTTGTCGCAACTACTACACATGGATGTAAATGTTTTTTCCTCTCACATGGATGTAAAAAAAAAAACACTTTTCGGCTAGTTAGTCCATAAATAATAATAAAAAGACATGATTAATAGCCATATTATGTATACGCATTGTGAGAAGCAACTATGGTTATCTCCTCGCCCACTATTCAGAAAAACCAGTCTCTCATCCAATTTTGACAAAGATTTGATTTGAAATATCAAATCATTCTTCGCTCTTTTTATCTGTGAAGTTTCTACCGAAATAGATGAATAGTGCTTAGAGTTGGTCGTCTTAACGTAACATCAGTATTTCGAGGGTGTACATGAGTAAAACTTGACTTATTCGAAGTCTGACAACTCCGAATGCACTTTAGAGTAAATGAAGCGTTTCTGCCGTCTACAAAAGACGAGGAGAGCTACATTATTTGCAGTTTTCATCAAGTTCGCCGTGAGACCGGAGGAGAATGAATGAGATTTCATCAAGTATATTTTAATGAGACTTGAATGTTATATTCATGCCGAGGAGGGCCAACGGCAAAGGGTGAGACGGTGGTGGTAGGGGGGGGGGGGTTGAGTGGGAAGAGGAGGGGAATATTCGCTTTTGTGCTGACGCAAAGAGGAGAGGGAGAGAGGCCCCAGAGTTCCGCTAATTCCACACAGCGTAAAGGGAAGAAAAATACTGCCGGTGAAGAGAGTCTGGTTGGAAGGAAGGGAAAATGCATTTGAACGTCCTTAGAAAGGCGAATAAGTACTCTCTCCGTGAAGTGATCCATTCAGGGGGAGAATGGCGAGGGGGGGCGCTGCCCCCACGTCTCTCTTCTTATCCTAATCGAGCTCCGAGCCATCACGGTTGTTCCCGCTCCCCGTCCCGTCCGTGTACCCCCCTTCGGGGTTTTTCGTATTTTTTTTTTTACCTTTTTCTTTTTCGTTCTCTTTCCCCCTCGTCCCATCGTGGGATCTCTCTTTCTCTTTTTCCCGGGCGTTTCTCCCAGAACCCGTCAACCCCTCCCGGACCGTATGCCGCTCACGTCCTGCCCGAAGGAGGGTCGACCCCTTCCCACCACCACCATCCGCTCCATCATGCAGCTTGGGACCGAAAAACCTTCCACGACCTCAACAACCTCCTAAGAATACTATTCCTCGCGGGAAATAGAAAAAAAAGAGACTATAAAAAGCGGGATTTTTCAAATATATTTCCCCTTCGCCTTCCTAGCGCTGACGGCGAAGAAATAGTGACATCCGCTAGTTGCAGACGCGACTCAAGATGAAGAAGATTTACGTGAAACGTCTGCCAACCTATTGTACCTAATCATCTTCTAACCCTGGAGAAAAATGTTGTATCCAGAGGAAAAACTTCGAAAGGACTAACACGGTTCAGAAAAACTTCAATTTTATTCGGTTACTAAGGGCAAAATTCATAGTCCTTGCAAAGTTGAAATGAAATGTTCAAGTGAGGCTCTGAGGTGCGGTGGCCACTTACGTCTCCACAGTAGGGATGGCCATCAAAACATAAAATATCGATATATCCATGTTTGATAGTATCGGCATTAAAATATCGATACCGATATACAGGGTGTCTCACGAGTTGTCCCCCCCCCCTCCTAAGATCGTCCAAACCTGAGTAAACAAGAAAAATGTTGTTGAATCTTCATAAGTTTTTCCAAGGATCTCAAATATCATATTTGCGCAACTGACACTAACTTTCTTATTTTAAATGGGAACCCCAATTTTTTATTGCAGATTCGGATTCTACTCAAAATTTCATGAAAATTTCACCCCTCACGCAAAGTTGCGCAACCCCAAAATTGTCAAATAGTGGATGATGGTGAACTCTAAAGTGTGGCACATGAATTTTCATTGTTTTTTAACGCTGATTCACGTGGTGCTATCCGTTTCTTGATTCGGCTCAATTTTTGCGGAATAATGACCTAAATTTGTTTATTTCTCGTGAAAAAATCATCTTTTTTCGCGCGTGTGTTTGGACCATAGCAGCCCTTTCTTCCACCGAATAACGCGTGATAGGAGCACGAGGCATGATGACAATGATGTCGCAGACAGAACTAAGGAAAGTGAGCTGTGTCCAGTGAATGAGTGGACAAGGTGGAGTTTTATCGCGTTCATGGTTTGGCTAGAAACATCAACTCTTATCAGATGATCTTTGGTTGTGTGTACATCAGGCACACTTAGCTACCTCGAAAGGTTGTAAACAGAAGAAACAAAATACTTATCTGATTATTCAAAGGTCACTGTAACGGCAGCTAATTTATGCCGACTTTCAACTCTCAGATTAAGATGATTTTTCACTAGACCACTGAAGAAGGTTTCAATCTCCTATTTTTACATTTTTCAACCGGACCTCGAAAACTAATCCCCGTAAAAATCTGAAAACAGACGCCTAAGATTTAAAAAAACGGACGAGAAATAACCAAATTTAGGTCATTATTCCGCACCACAGAGTGAATCGTTAAAAAAATGAAAATTCTGTGCCCCACTTTAGAGTTCACCATCATCCACTATTTGACAATTTTGGGGTTGCGCAACTTTGCGTGCTCGCTGAACCGGTTGCGCGCAATCAAAAAAATTGATTGAGGGGTAAAATTTTCATGAAATTTTGAGTAGAATCCGAATCTGCAATTACCATTAAAAATAAGCGTCAGTCGGTTGCGCAAGATTGTGCAGTTGCGCGGGGTGTGCAAATATGATATTTGAGATCTTTGGAAAAACTTATGAAGATTCAAAAAAAATTTTTTTTGTTTACTCCCGTTTGGACGATTTTAGGAGGGGGGGGGGAACAACTCGTGGGACACCCTGTATATCGTAGGTTAATCATCGATACTCACTACAGATAGTATCAACCAAAAAATATCGACAGTTTTAGAAAAATATTGGTTAAAAAGTTTAATGCACTTAGTAGACCAGATGCCACAATTGAGTTTGTAGAAGTTCAAATTTGATTTAAAAAGAAAAGTTAATTAATAGATATCAATAAATTAGAAATATGCGCTTTTTCTGATTTAAGATAAAATATGTTTAAATTGAAACTATGTTCAGTTTAGTGTATTATTACTTTTAATTTTGTTTTACCAGTAGTTTTGTAACAAATTATATTGTTTGATAAGCTACCCAAGTTCTCTTAGAGGGGTTGTCCTTACTTAAATGAATGTAAATACCTGTGTTTCGAACCTATGGTTCAAACAACTGAGAATAAACAAAAAAGAAGAGAAAACGAATAAACCGTGAACAAGATACAATGTCAAAAATAACAACATAACATTTGCTGAAAACCCTTAACAACAAGTTGTAGTCAACAACCGCAATCTTCCAATTTTCCTGTGGAACCTCCAAACCACTGCTCTTCTTCTTCTATTTTTATCGTCTTGGGCCAAGACTCTTGGGCGCAGCCAAAACCACTACTTGATATTCTATTCATATTATCCATAGATAGATATCGATATTCCAGCCAGACGAACTCATTTTTGTGGGCATATTTTTCAAACTCGTGTGATGTGAAAAAATGGAACTGACGATCGATAGTATTTTATGAGTCAACAGAATATGTGATATTATCAAAAGATGCAGATATATCGGTTATTAAAAAAATATCGGCAGAAATATCGGAAAAAATATTGGTCACTAACTATCGATATCCAATACTATTGGCCGTTGCATCATCGATAGAAAAATATCGATAAATCAAAGGAAAATATCGAATATTTCGGTACCTACTATCGACTATCGATGGCCATCCCTATACCACAGACACTGACTAGGGAATCGATAATTACCGATTATGATCGATACTTCTAAAAGGATCGATATTATCGATACATCGATGTTGGGTTGTCGATATTTATCGTCAGTCGATCGTTCCTCACCAAATATCGAGAAAAAATCGGAAAACATCGCGTTCTTTTCACCTTTTCCTGTTGATTCAGTAACATTCATACTCAGTTCAATAATCGTAAGTATTCTTCATCTTCCCTTTTCTTACATTGGACAATCATCGCAATTGTGGACAACAGGAAGAAGGGAACAACAGCCGAATAACCTTCTCCAAGGTTTTCAGCGTCTGTTTATCTTTGTGATTTTGTGTGTGTGTTGTTCGGTTTTTTCTGGTGGTAGGATGTACATAAGTTTTGAAATTCATATGCAGCTGTTTTTGATTGAATTTCTATTTGCTTGTACAAAGTTATATATGGGTAATTAAAAAGTTTGGTCACGTTTGGGTATCGACTTTTCTTGTTTTTAATCAATCACTCCGGTTCTCTCAGCATATTTTCCTAGTGAGCACACATAGTCTTGAAACGTAGGTACTGCTGATACGTCATTTTGAAGAAAAAAAACTACTAGTTTTTCCCCTCTTGAGCCAGAAGCAGATCTCACTCCCTTTAACTTATGGGGCTATTGGCTGGATATTGTAGGGAACGAAAGAGTAGGGAGTGAGGTTATGCCTTTCACCGCCTTTACAGGCCACAAATCAATTGGAACCGGTTGAACCAAAATGTTGTCAATGAACTTCCAACAACTACACTAATTGTCAACAAGTACGATCAAGTTTCGTTCGCCACAGTCAGAATGTTATTGGAGTAGGGAGTTAGAGTTAAAAAACCTACACTTCTGCCTCCAGGGATGGTTTTACCGGTAGAACTTTGGAAGGTCCAGGCAAAATCCAACCACCAGCGTTGGGACCATCTTGGATAAGGGATGCCAAAAAAACAGAAGCAATTAAGCAATCTTGCAATAAGTTTGGCTCCGCCTCTCCATAATGATAGTATTTGTGGCCCTTTCACTTTGTAAGCCTTGAGTGGCATTGGTTGGACCTCCTCACCCCTTTCATTCCTTGAGCCAATAGGATTCTATCTCCTCTCACTTGATCCTATATAAGATATGCTTTCTGTGATGTACTTTCAGTCCATGTTTGTTGCTGATGATGACCTAACCGTCGAAATCGATTTAGCAGTGTAACTCTTTACTTTCGTGGAAATATGCACAACGTTCCATCTTACTCCGTTTTTATTTGAAATGGGTTTCCACAACTTCGTCGCGAGTGACTTAGTCCGTGATGATGGATGTTGTACACCTCTAGTCAGTGACAGTAGTAGGGAGTGAGAAATCAGTACTTCGGTTTTCCTCTAGGCAACCTTTTACATATTTATCCAAAGAACATGTCATCCAGATAGGAGAGAAATTTTAGAAATTTACAAAATTGCATTCAGTTGATTTTGATGGCTATACTGACCATTGACATAAATGCGAAGGAAATTTCGATATTACCCATATAAGGTAGGTAGGAACCTATCAGATATCTATGCCTACATTGCAAACTGGTTATAATATAAAATTAGAAAAATTAATAGTAGCTAACACGGAACTGCGTTGGTTTTGGATGGTTGGAAAAATTATCAACAGGAAAATAGATATATAACCAATGTATTGATTAATATCGATGTTTCTGGACCGGTATATCGTAAGTATCGATATCGCTGAGTTTAGATGATGCACCACTGACCACGCTTAATATACAAGGACCAGTGATTTACGTGAGTGGGATATTGTAATGGAGGAATAATAAACCTTTCTGTAATAATTATCAGCTTTTTGTAATATCGCTGTCTTTAAAGCATCGACTTCGATCCAGATTTGTCTTTTTAGGAATAGCTGGCTGGTTGCTTTTCAATTTGCTAAGAGGTGCTATCCTGTATCGGAACTAAATTTTTAGAATTATCTTCCCGATTCGTAGTGGTTTATTGCTTCATGCACCCACCACGCCATATTAGTCGGTTGTACCGTCGGAAAATGAAATTAAAAAAAAAACTGTCAGCCCAGCAGGTTCCTCCCCTTCATCGAGAGTCTTGTCAATGTGTCGTGTAAGTTGCGTGCCAAGAGTCGGTAAGTGTACACTGCCCCTTATCGCCTTCCGACCCTCCGAGCCCGCCACGGCGCATATAAATGAAGACCAAGGACGACCCGGCTCCAGCTCTTCGGAGATTGTCCCCGATCTGGAAGTTTATGGGCGAACGGAGGGTGTTTGCCTGGAACGTTTATTGGATAATTGTGCTTGGCTTCGAGTGATACCGTACGAACGTCGAACTTCAAAACAGCTTTGAACTTCACTCGCGTGTTCCAGAGGATATCCAGACCCCTGGTATCCTCCACTTAGTATACGAGTCAGTAGCGAAAATTAGAGGGGTCAACAGAATCTGTAATCAGATGTTTCTACTTCCAGCACCTACATCTAGATCAACCTGAGAATCTGAAGTCAGCATCTATTTCTGCAGTACGATGAACAGTTGCCTGCAGTTTTCATTTGCCGCAGTGCGTCATCACATTAAATAAATGTACGACTTAAAACCCTCTACAAATTATTATAAATACTTTAACAAGTTCATTATATTGCTTACAAAATTATTTAAATCCTTTACAAATATATTTAAACTTAATAGATGCAGTAGCAATTGATCTAGCAAAGGTGTAGCACAGAATTGAGTTCGATATTGAAGAAACGAAATCGTCCTATTCGACAATCAAATATGATAATTCTGAAAAGTAGATTGGAAATTCAATATAAGAAGAATGAAAACATCATTCTATGTGGATGGTATATAGAAACGAAATTTGAATCCGTAGGAAGATTCGAAGAGCCGAGGGACCAGAGACGTGGAGCCAGTAGCACTAAAGAAAGTAGGGAACGGTCTGTACAAGTGATTGTTAGGCCTCAGCTTGTGTAGAGGTCTTCTTTCTCCTTTGGTGTAGCGTTCGTGGGTTTCGCCAAGCTAATGAGTCGAATGGAGGCTTCCCTGGAGTTTGGTGCCATATTATTGAGAAACGCTGAGTTATTTAACAATCATGAATTCTTTAGAGAGTCATTTCCAGGTTGAGATATGGAGAGGTTGATAGCTCTAAAATCAGGTCCAGATGACTTGAAGTAAGATAGCCTGAGTTTTATGGTACCAGAAAAGGAAGGAAAACCCGTTTAAACTGGAAAAGATTGGAAAAATAATGGAAACTGATGAATTTTCACCAATGTTTTTCGAGCCCAGATTAGAATTGAGGCGGTAGGGGTTTACACGGCCAAAATAACGTTGACAACTTTGCAAATCTCCGTTATTGGTGATATCAAATTGGCCGCGTGGCTTTTGAGGTTATCGTAAAATTTGAACCATAAAATCTCCAGATAAGCCCAGGCTTGATTGTAACTTGAGCGATCAATTTGTCAACCTCACTATACGCAGTCGAATCTTGGGGAGTTTCACTTTGCAATGTGTTAGAAAAAATTCAACTCCGAGCATCCAAAACAATTCTTTTCCTCCCAAATAGTACTCCAGATTATTTCATTCGCAGAGGACTGGCAATCCCCCATTTAAAATCACGATAATGAAGTTGGCTCTGGGGTGGTGGCTGAAGCTTGGTTCTATGGAGGTCTCTAGACTTCCTAAGCTTTGCCTTGACCGTCTTCTTGCTCTTCATGAGTCTAGGCCCGATCCACAGCATAACTGGGCCTCCCAGATGTGTAGAGTGTTCTCAAAATATGAAGAGAGTCGTGTCTAGTCAGCCCAGGACTACCAAAACTTTAACCAAGGTAAAATGTTTGAGAGAATGGCGCTATTTTGGAGGCAAAAGGATGAATGACGTATTGAGGAGTCCTCATTTAGCCCTATCTACAAAATCTACTGCCCGAGACGAACAGGCCGTTATCTCTCATCTCGAGCCCGATCTGGGAATACAAGTAAAATGAGTTCTTGTCCAACTCAGGCTAACTGGAAACTATTTTGCCAAGCTGAGTGTACCTGGGTTTGTGTTGAAATTTGATAATTCTGTGTACTGCCCACTCTGTAATTATCACATGCCTGACTCAGTTTTCTATTTTCTCTGCGTTTGCCCTATCCTTCGCGGCGAAAGATTCTCTTTCTTCCTTGAAAACGATTTATCATAGGATAGACTTTCCTCCCTGCTCCCTCGAGAGACTATTAGATTGCAGGAAAATGTTTTCTTTTGTTAGAAACTGCATAAGAACCCGGATTTTTCTCTTAAATGAGGGATTTTTACATTAATTTTCCGATCTTGCTCTGTAAAGTTTCTCTTCATTTGTCTATTTTGTCCAACTACATACTTCAGACCATTTTCTATAACTTCATATGGTTCATATTTGGATATTTCACTATTGAATTGTTGTATTTTCCTCATCATAGCCATGTGTTTTGTATGGTTTGGTTAAATTATTCATTTACGAGTATTTCCATTAGGTGAACGGTTTTTAAAATGTTTTTTTCTTTCATTTTCAAGTCAGAGCTGTCAACAGTGAGTGAGCTCTTTTTGTTCTCAATTTATGTATCTGCCTGTACCAACTCTTGTATCGCTGGAAGGCTTATACAAATAAAAAATGGCATTCATATCATTCATTCAACTTGAGCGATCAAATGGAACTGTTGACGAAGAAGTGAATAGCATTTTCACTGACAATCATCGGTTGTATAGAAAGTGCCAACATTTTTTTAAACCCATTCAAGTTCGTATACTCACATTTTATTTGTGTTCATTATCATTTGGAATGATAATTACGTATTGAATGAGTAGTGGATCCTCTTTCATTTTAGATAACTACTTATCACCTTCATAATATGAAGGAAAATGGCCATTTCCGAGTTGTGACATAGAGTTGTACAAATTTAAAATCACTTCCGACTCTGTTTGCCTTCATGAACCCGATGTGAAATACGAATTCAGAAAGCGTTGCTGATATGTTTGAAGTGGTATCTACTCCTGAAATAATGTCAATTTAAACCAGTAGTTTTCCCCTGGGTCAATGTTTGAAACAACAGAAAAAACCACGTTTCACGACGTGACCGCCATATATTTCCAGGGCAAGGCTCCTCACCTCTTTCCTTAGTTCCTACTCCCAGCAATCCCTTCCGCTAAACAATCCACACGAAAGAGGTGAATGGACCCCGGAAAGAAACGTATACAATTTTCAACAAGTTGCGGCAAGAAAGTTAGAATGCCGGAGAAAAAGTGGCCACTTTCATTCGAAAACACTCCGTTGTTTGAGTTTTAGGGGCATCAGTATCGGGCGACCTAGAAAGGGCTCGTGCCGCCATCGGAAATAGCACCTTGTAAGCGAGTTTGGCGAGTTTTTCCTGACGAAGGTCGGACGAAATAAGCCTTACCAGGGGAAAATGGAGAGGGTGGAGGGGGGAAAAGGATATAAGAAGGAGGAAAAAGAGAGAGAAAAAAAAAAGGTTCGTTTCGAGAAGATGTGAGTGGTTGAGCAAAAAGAAAAAGGAATTGGTTCTAAACTAAACCCAGAGGGCACCTCCTGGACGGTTGGCGGTAAGCAAGTGAGTGCACCGCTGATGGAATAGCAAAGGGGGTTCGCGGGCTCGGCAAATGGGGAAGGAGAGTTAATAAAAGTAGTTGCATCTCCATTAATGCTACGCTATTGGAGCTCCGCTGAACCAATGAGAATTTCCCGTCACGTATCTCAGGAGGAGCCTACTTTTTCTCGGGCAACTACTTTCATTCATTACTGAAAGTTCAAAAGGACATACCGACAAATCCCATTCATCAGTAAGAAGTTAGTATGTTAATACGTATAAAAGTTCCGCGAGTTCTTCGAGTTTTGATCATTTTTTGGGGTATTATTTATACTTATTACCTCTTTTAAATTGGTGGAATGAACATCAGCTGTGCACACTGATTTGGAGTTTTCTGGAAAAACAACTTTGTGTAAATAATATTCAGCTATGCAAAGGACTTTTGAATAATTCAAACTTTTTTCCATTGATTTATACTTGCTAACAACCCCCGAGATAAGAGTCCACGAGATAAGACTATCACCTTATCAGCACCTGTCCCATCCTTGGGAGGAGCATAGGTGGGCTCCTATGTCAAATGAGGAAGCCAGGGTGACGCTGATAAACCTAAGAATCCGAAACGTCACATTAAGTGCAAGGTCGTAGGGAGGACGGGGAGGGTTAGGACGAGGGAGTCTTTGGACAGTGACACTTATTGTGTCTACCGTAATAAGTTTCAGCTCAGACAAATATGCAGTAATACATAAAATACAAGTAGAAGAAGATACATGGATGTTACATAATTTGCAGGTTAGTTTAGGTACAGTTTGAACTTTGAGTGTTTTGAAGACAGCTGATGAGAGTTTTGCTCTGTAGATTCGATGAGATTCCGGTTTTTGAAGGGAAATGTTGACGTTCATTGAGTGGTTTCTTGCGTACTGCATCATGGAACTTGTGAACATCATTGAAAACTTGTTGAGAAGTGGAGGTTTGTTGTCCTCTCGTTGGTTGTTATCGACTTTTTGTTTCTTATCCGTTCATGTTCCTCGAATTTTTATATTTTGAAAAATGGTTCCTACCAAAGTTTTATTGAGAATAGCTCATATTTTGTCAAACCTGCAATTTATTTAGTCAGAACTAGAAAAGTGGTTTTATATTTATGCGATAACAAGTCTTCCTGAAATTAAGGTATATTGTACGTGCCTGGTGTAAGCTTGGGCTAATTTTCTGGAGTAGTGCCATACTTAACCACTAAACAATTATGATGTGATAAAATGAGGCTGCGATTGTTGTTTTTTATTTATTAAAGACTTTGAACACTTTGACTTTGCCTGGGGATCAAAGGCCCCAATTTCAATCTGGCCAAGCCTCTGGGTTCGACCTGGGATTGGACCTGAACTCCAACTAGGGGTTACCAAGAGTTATAAAACTCAACAGGTTCAGAAATGGGAGGACAAACCACGTACAGAATACGGTTCCTCTCTATTTCAAGGAAACGCACAAAAGCGCTTCTATCATTGAGGCGCAAAGACCTTCACAAACGTGTAGGTCTTGTTACTGGCCACTGTCCTCTAAGGTACCACCTAAACAAAATGGGCAAGGCCAGGACAGTAGAATGCCGGTTCTGCTGCGAAGAGGCGGAAACAGGAAACAGCAGAACACATCCTCTGTAACTGTCCTGTTGCATCAACTAGATTCCGGCATTTCGGGAAGGATGCCCTGACACCCACAGATATTGCTCTCTGGGAGAGATCGGACGAAATTGGAGGTCTAGAAAAAGTCAAACTGTGGCTAGGTGGTTGTTGAAAATGTATATCTTTGGCGTTTTTTAGATCCCAACTCATCGTCGTAGTGTAGAAAATATATTTCAACTATGAATAGGGGCTTTATATTTCAAATTGATCTAAAACGTCGAAACCCTCCCGTTATTCCCTATACAGGGTGCCCCAAGAGTTATGCACAATCCGACTCCTACGTGTTTAGAACTCATTTCCGAACAAAAATGACTTAGAATTTTTTGGCCAGAGGCCTCGTTTCCGAGTTATTCACGATTTAAGATTTGTTTCGTGTTTTCGATCTTATGTCATTAAAACTGTCATAACTAGCTCAATTTTAGAGATAGCTCAAATTTGATGACACCGTTGGAAAGAGCGTTAAATTTTCAATCTATTAGATGTCAGAAAATATTTTTTAAATTGCATTGAACATGTGCGATTGCTGCACGAAATGGCAGTTTTGTCAAAATCTTGAAATCGCCTGTTTTTCATCTCGCCTAGAAACCCCATGAATGCTTGACGCATAACTGTGCAGGCCTGGTAAAACGTGCGCCGAAATGTCTGCTTTCCAACGGTGTAGTCGTTTTTGTTTTTAAAAATATTTTTAGTTAAGGAAATGGTGTTAAACTGCAGAAAAACGTGTGTTTTCTGTTAAAATTGAGGTTTTTCCAAAAGTTTCGACGAAAAAAGGTTGGAGGCGGGATGTACCTACGTAACTTTTCTCGCTGAATCGAATGGTGACGATTTAAGTTAGTTTTGTCGGATGCATAAACCCATTCGTTTGTGAACAGCGTCTGCGGCATTTCTAAGCTGTCCGGCCAAAGTCAAGATAATCGAAGAGCCGAGAGACGGATATCGTTTGTGTTCATTTACGATTGATTGCGATGAGCAAAAAACTGCTAAGAGACATTTTTGTTCGGAAATGAGTTGTAGAACACGTAGGAGTCGGATTGTGCATAACACCTGGGACATCCTGTAAAACTAAAAAAGACCTAATGTTTGAAAATTGGGAAAGCTACGGAGGAGGCATTGTCTTGGTCAGGGGCGAGGATATGCAATGACCCGCACGACCCTCCGGTCTTGAAGGAGGGGTTGCTTTGTGCGCCGTGTATTGTCAACCCCAATCTGATTTGGCCGTAGCATTGGGTGTTGCAGTGTTGATAATTTGTTGTTTCTGACCAAATTCAGTTTTTATCTAGTAAAGTATTTTTTTAATCTACTAATCCTTTTTGTCACTAAGGTTTTGGTTATTACTACCAGCTATATTCAATAGCTATAGCTTATTTCAATATTATATTGTTATTATTCAAATAAAACACTTCTCAGTTAGTATCCTAACAAAAATTATTTCCTTAAACTTCGTCACTTACGTTCTAAGGTGCGTAGAATCAAATGTTAAAATGTCCGTCCGTTTTCCGTTGTCCATTTCGGAGTCAGGCATTTTCCTTTGAGAGCGATTAGAAATTTCTAATTTTCGGGGTTAGAATTTGCATTTAAATATGTTAAGCACTTTTTGGTTTGCATGAGGACGGTGAATTACGAACCTTTGTGAAATAACTTGCGGCGTTTTTAATTTCTGTGATGGTTTTCTCCTTAGCCAAGATCTGCTAACTCCACCAAAAATAGTGACAGTAGCTTCACCAAATGTTGTTGTTTTGTCCCCATTGATGTTGGTGATTCAGTCGTGAAGGTTATTACTGTTGAGGTTATCAGTTCCCAGTTCCTTCGAAACTCATGGACTGCCAGAAAGAATGAACAATTGACATCAACTCCCTATCGGTTCTAAAAGGAACATAGTTCAATTCTAAACTGGTCCAGAACTCTCTGTACGAACAAACCACTTGTTAGGATCGTCATTGCCTTTTGTCTCTTACAAATTGGTGTCTGCGTGCGTTCGTAAATCTTTGGTTCGATATGAAGTGGTAGCTGCAGGTACAGGAAAACAGGCTGTATTGCTGCACTACCTTAGGCTTCCTGATTCAGTAAGCAGGCAGGTTTGAGACGATCAAGGGGAATAAAGGTAGTTTCCCCTTTCATTTCCAGAGAAAAGTGCTCAGCTGTTCGTCCCAATACCTTCAAAATTTCGACTTTTTATGGTTTGGAACTGTATCACCTCATTGAATTGGATGTATCAATAATTTTTTCAATTGGTAGCATGATAGGTTATTACTTATGACAATATTGATTCCTGTTCCACATAATCCTTAGACACATTTTTCATAACCTTTGTCACAGTTACGAAATGCGGATCTAATGTTTAAAAACAGCGAAGAAACCTTGAAAAAATGTAAGTATGGAGAAATTTAACCGGCTTTTCCTAATGTTGATCTGCTTCCCTCATGTTCCCGTACGGATTTTATCCCGCTCTCGATTCTGGGAGTTGCCGTCAGACGAGGAGTATTCATTCTTTCAATTCGGAAGTTAGATTGACAGGAAATTGTTGTGTTAATTCCTCTCCGATGAACCTTCGAAGCGAAGTTTTTCAACCAATTTCCGATCCGCCGTACCGAAAGCGTGGAAAGTGGGGAATGAGTTACTATCTTTTCAAAGATCGACTTGTCAATCCAACTAACTTTTAGTTCTGTTAAACTATTGAATGTTTGTTCCTTTACTCGTTGAACTTTAACATTTCGGGGCTGATAGATCTTTAATGCTCACGTTTAATCTTTTGCATCATTATTCTGGACTGAGGAGTATCAATTTCGGTATTAGGATACTAAGATAGATCTTCTACACCTTAACCCGCACATTATCTGGACGTATAATCGAAATCAAGTGAATACTAGAAATTTACCTTGTTGCAAACATAAACCGTTCGTGCGTGGGTTAGACAATGAAGCAAGGTTTACCTTTCATGATAATAATCTTGAAGATTCTAGTTTAGTTACATTCAGATTGTTTGAGCTTATTCAAACAACATAAAAAAGCGTTCATTATTTCTATGGTAAACAGCGATGCTTTAACAGTTTAGTGCCGTGTTAATAATTTTTTTAAATACATAATACTCAACATTTGTGAGGCTGCATTTCAAGACGCGGAAAATCGGGAAAGTAACGAAAATATATTCTGCCACATCTCTCTCTGGAGCTAACTATCAGCCGAAGTAGATTAAATTGAGGTAAAAAATCACTTATGGAGTTTAATTGGTCCTCAGACCTTGACATCAGTTCAATCAACCAATCTTCGATTTTTGAGCGATGGAAATCATAGGGAATTGGCAGACAAACGACAGACATATACGCGAAACGAGAGTCCAGAACGGTTTAAAATAAAATACGAATGGAAATTTCAATTTTGGAAAAAAAAAACAATTTTTTCATCTTTTGAAAGTGAAAACAATTACGAAATGAAAACTAAATTACTGAATGAATGATTAAAAATGAATTGTGGTGAATAAGACGAAGTGCGTGTAATATTCGTTTGTGTCTCATTCACCTATTCACAGATGACGCAAAGATACCTGATAGTGTTGGCGTTGCTCTATGGAGCCTCAACATTTAAGTCATCAGATGATCATCACCTGCTGCGCCTATATTCACAGCAGAGCTATGGGATGTGACGCTGGCTGTTCAACATTGCCAGTTGTTGGGAATTGAGAACTATGTGATCTGCAGTGATTCATTACTAGTACATTTGATGTTATCAAGCTCCGTGCACTGCACCAAGTTATCACTGCACCAAGCCGCAATATCAAGTACTGCCATCAATTTTATGTGTGTGCCAAGCCTTGTGGGTAGTCATGACAATGAGTGTGCTGATGCTCTTGCAAGCTTACGCTCCATTGATATTTTACCTATGCGCATTGAAGATCGTATTGACTCAGACTTGAACAATGTCAGGGTGGAGGTCACTGGTACCCGTGGTGTCCTTCAGGACTTCTGCCCAGTTGGTCCTTTCGACCCAACCAAGGACCAAGAAGAGACCAAATCGAGGTCAATCGGGTAACTGCTGGCCACACCCGACTCCTTCATGAACACCTACTAGATGCAGTAGCTCTTGACACTGACTGTGTGTGATTTAGGGCGTGATCCATCTCCATCCACCAATTTTTGGAGGTTTGTCCAGCTTTTGCGGACATAAGAGTCCTGCATAGGCCCCCTCAATGGGTTGGTGCTCTATCAGGGCCAGACAGCGTCCAGTCTTTGCAAACTTATCCGAGTCCTGAGTGCAGCGAAGCTCAACTACGAACTGTGATATTTCTAATCTTTGATACATTTATTTCCCACTAGTCATAGCTTTATTTCACTTAATCGTAATGTGAGCCTATACATTTATTCTTAGTTTAGTTCATTAGTTGTAGTTTAAGCTCTAGCTTGCGTCAGCTTCTCACTTGACACCTCGTGAAAAGCCTCTAATGACCCTACAGGTTGAGATGCGGTTAAATTCTTTCAAGAAAAAAAATAATAAATTCCAACTTTTTTCCCCCAAGGTCTGGTGGTGAGCATCAGACCGAAAAGCAATGCATTTGAAAGGGAATGGCGGAAAAAAAGACGAATCGATAGAAGTAAATAAGGAGCAGCCCTCGAAGTTAAAGGTCGAAAAACTTTCCCCAATTCAAACTTAAGCACTTAAACGTGTCTGAGTCCTAGTTGGATCTTTTAGGTAAAAAAGAGGCTGCAATTTTCATTGGAAAGAAGAAACATACTTTAGTGAAACAATTCAAGAGATTATGCGGGGTAAATGGAAGATAAATTGGGTGAGACACAACTTCTAGAAGAGAGAGGAGAAAACTTCATGAAAAGTGAAGATGTATCAAATGAAAAGTTCGTGCCAAGTCGAAGCGCCGTTTTCTGGGTTTCTTATTGCCTGCATTCATCCGTCTGAGGTGGGACAGTCTAACGAGCCAAATGCCTGTTTGATAAATAGCTATTTGAACAACGCTTAAACGAAGACATACCATTGAAAAGAAACAAACTTCGCATAAAAGCACGTTTCCTTAGGACGCAATTTAAAGTTTTATCACGACCTCTAATTTAATTATTTACGAATGAACAGAAAAGAGGAAGCAATATGCTGATTATTCGGATTTTATTTTTCGTTCAGAAGTCATGACGGGTATACAAATTGTCTAATCACGGGAAATGTCACAGGTTGAACAAGCTGTCTTCTGAATATTTTGCCAACAAGAGAACACTTACGAAAGATACCCCCCCCCCCCCAGTAGATAAAAAATTGATCCAGGGGGGTCAGATGTTCATTTAACGGCTAAAAAGACAGAACTCAATCCATGAATGTTTAGTACCTTTCCTTGGTTACGCCAAAACCATGAATGTACATAT
This sequence comes from Creontiades dilutus, assembly GCA_031894815.1. Lineage (NCBI taxonomy): Eukaryota > Metazoa > Arthropoda > Insecta > Hemiptera > Miridae > Creontiades > Creontiades dilutus. Next base: position 177,186 of record JAVIWC010004021.1, read on the forward strand.
TAATTATTTTTTCGTTGCCATAACAATGAATGTGCCACATTTTTACCTCAAATTATGAGCTGAAGAAAACGTCACTGGCAGGGCGGCAGAACTTATTGATATTGAGGAGAATGAAAGTTAATTTGCTGATTTCAATTTATTGAAATATCAATGATATCAATTATTTATTTACAGATTTTTTCTTATTATACAAATAAAATTTAAAGATAAATTATTTTGCCTTCGTGTATGAGTTATAATTGGAATTGAATTTAAACTTCAAATTAAAAACTTTGGAAGAATCGGAAAACAAATTTTTTTTCAAGCACTTTGGCGTTATTGATTCCGCTTTTAGAATAAACGCTGCAAATTCTTTCACTGGGGTTTATTATTCAATTGGCTTGCGTTCATGATTTGAATTTCTACTAAGCTTTGGAGTGTGCGTGTTTCACAGGTGATAGAGCGATTATTGAATTTCAGGAGATATGCATAGAGCACGTAAATCTATTCTCAACCAAAATACCTATTTGGATTGATCAGTTGATCATATTTGTGTGCCTCCTGAAATTCAATAATCGCTCTATCACCTGTGAAACACGCACACTCCAAAGCTTAGTAGAAATTCAAATCATGAACGCAAGCCAAATGAATAATAAACCCCAGTGAAAGAATTTGCAGCGTTTTTTTCACTGATAACCACTGATAACTTATCAGAATACTTCAACCCGTGTATCGGCTATAAACCAATTTAGGAGTTCACTCCTGTATCCACGTTCACTACATCACTAGGTTACAAAACAAAAACACTAACGCAAATGTGGGCACCATAAATCGGGCCATACATCGGGAATGGTTTGAGCTACGGACCTGGGGAAGGGCTCATTCGATTCGTCATGGAAAGTTCTTCAAAAAAAGTCCAAATTTGGGCCGCCTTGAATTTTTGAGGTTTTTAGGGATTTTACAAAACTTTGACAACCCTTAAAGGGCACTTTAGATTAAGTGAGAGTGCTGGCTAAAGAATGGGGGCGTTGTCGGACCAATATTGATTTTTACCTGAAAATTCCAGAATTTTTGCTCCAGCCGTTTGGGAAAAATCGTACGGCGTACGGCGGACGGACGGAAAAATTTTTATTACAGATTTGGATTCTACACCCTTTGAAACGTAAACCATGAATTTTCAGGGGGGTTACAATTGAATAATAAACCAAAATTTTTTTTTTTTTTTTTCAAGAGCGATTACAATGGTTTATTATTGTACTCGTAACCCAAAAATCAGTCAGTAGCTAGTTATGATTTTCTCGGTATTTTATCGTTACAAAACTGTCTCTCAAACTACATACCGTAAAAAACTGTGGCAGCGGGATGAACCATTGATGAAGAAAAGGTTTATCTCTTATCACTTAATGAATATTGTGACAAACTGTACCTATATAGTTTTCATAGGAAATTTGACTGGCCGAAACCATGAATGTGTACTATTCATTTCAATTTTTTTTCCAAAACCGCGAATGTGTTATTTGCGGCGAGAGGTTGAGCTAGTGCCATAAAACTATTTTTCCCTAGTTCGTTGATAGGTCTGACACCAGAATGTGTGAAAAGTACCTCAAACAGCAAACTGAATTCTGTGAGATTTAAACAAAATTTAAAATTTTTTTCTCGATTATTCTCGAAATTACACAATTTCACATTCATTATTTTGGGATAAACGGGCTTAAATATTATTTAAGCTATGTAAAAGTGGTAGAATTTGAAAATCATCTTGCAGCAGTGATGAAATCGATTGTTCTACAGACTTTTGGGCAACTGAGTATCCCCGATAGGTTGCGTGAGCATTCTGGCATGTTTCTTTTTGGATAACGAACGATATGTATTGACTATAGGTTTTTTTTATAGTTTCTGTTTCATTGTTTTAATTTATACGGGCAAGTATCAAATTATAAAAATACTGAACGAAAAAACAAAAAGGAAAAGCAGGACGTTTGAGTGATAATGAGTGGGAACCCCATAGAGGAACTAACCCGGGCAACGCCGGGTAAACCAGCTATAGTTTATGATTTAATCGAGTTAAGGTTCGAAAATAGAGCCATCCCCCACTAGAGAAAATAAAAACGCTTACACGATGTTCAGAAGTGCTTTACTTGCTGTTTGCGAGGTTTTCCATATTGTTCCCGAGCAAGGATAGACTCAGTCAGACAATATCGTGTTGCCAAACATTCCTCACATTTCGCATCCTTCCTTCCTTGCACATATGAGAAAGTCAATTCCTTCGAGCGAACCAGAGGGTTGTGTAACATACCAGGGGGAAGCTGGAAAATTAATAGGCGTGAGTGATGCGGAAGGGAGCCCAACGCACTTCTCAGACCGTTTCAATCTTCAGCTTACATCAACGGGAGTGAGGAAACCTAAGGTACGCTATTTACACCCACGTTGGGATCGCTCCATACCTACCACTGAACAATTAAAATGACAAATGAAAGCTTTCGTTAAGTTAATATTATTCAATAGGTCTCCAGAAGTAATGAAATACCTCTGAAATTCAAATTGAATTACGTTGATTCCGGCTCGTTCAAGTGTTTCCACAAATAATACATCGCATCACTTTATTCGTAGGATCAGAAATAGACAAAAGGAATGTTACGCGTACATTTAAAACGAAATCATAGTCAATCTTTAAGACAATTAACAGCTTCATAGCACTGTAAACCTCTCTAACATTATTCCCTATGGCCTCAATCAAACTTCTCAATAATTATGGAAAAGCTCTCTTACTGGCTGAAAGTCAGGAGGTTTGTCTTATGCCAATTGAATACAAATGATAAAGCTTCAATACTCCGTGGTCTCTACGGCATCTCCATATTTGAATTTGCTGCTATGACTCTGTTGTAGTATCTAGAATTATCTTGCACATTGATCAGAATTCGAACTCCCAGGGTAATACCTTACAGTGCACATTCAATTCCAATTTTTGAACAAATTACCCAGGGCGAACATCACGCATCATTAGGATTGTGTTTCATGACCGCAGGTAAGGACGCAGTTGAAAAGGCAGTTCGCAACTTGATACGTGCTTGAGAGCTAGTTAAGCTAGTGCTTAAGTAGTAGGAAACTGAACATGCAAAACGAACTGCGTTAACAGCGCAAGGAACCTGACAATTGGACTCGTAAAAGAGCGTAAACAATCAAGAGTTAAGTGATAGATACATCGCATGTGCGAGTATTGCCATCCTCACTAACTGCTATCAAACAATCGACTTGTCAATTATGCCCGCTTAGAGAACTGACTGCCAACCACCATGCTCATCCTTCAATTCCAGAATTCGGTCGGCCATCAAGTTCCAGCCCGACTCCAATTCGTTTATACCCTAAACCAATGGCATTATTACGTTCCAACATTAACAATCGATTTCGTGTTACGAAGAGCATTCAGTACCTACATAAATCTTTGATGTCGATTCGACTACATGACACAAGATACACAATTTGCACCCCCCCCCCCTTGCCACAGAACGAGCAGTTTTTTGTTTTAATCGCAGTAACCCCGCGATGCAGCGAATGTATTGGAGTGAACTCCTAAAAGGGTTTATAGCCGATACACGGGTTGAATCACTCTGATATACATGAGACTGACAAGAACTTCGCAGGTGCTTTATGTTTCACAAACCGAGACGTGGTTTGTTTTTCGATTTCAGCTTTCCATGCAAGGAAAGCAGGTTCATTCTCAAAAGTAAGACTCTTGGTAGAAGTCGAGAATAGGTGACCCCTTCCTGATAAGACCGTCGCCGTATTGAAAAACCCGATGTCTCCTATCGATATAGGTCCACGCTTTCGATGTGTGTTCTGTCTAGTTAGCTGGTCTGGTCTCAAAAACAAAAAAATATCCTACATCAATCCTTCTAGTCAAGTATAGCTCAGTTGGACAAATACATCAGAATGTGTTAACACTTGTGTCTCTGCGTATTAAAACACATCACGTCTCGGTTTTTGAAACATAAAGCACCTGTGTAGTTCTTGTTATTTTCATGAATATCAGAATGCTTCAATCCGTGTATCGGCTATAAACCTTTTTAGGAGTTCACTCCAGTATCCACATTCACTGCCTCACTAGGTTACTGCGATCAAAACAAAAACAAAAAACGGCTCGTTCGGAGGCAAGGTGAGGGGGGGGGGGTGCAAGTTGTGTATCTAGTGTCGTGTGATTCGATGAACGTTCCGGTATAATTTTCTCTAACTTCCATAATTCATACAAAAATTAACCTCTTGATATTAGCTACAAATACATGTCCAAAATCCTCTGAGAATCTTACTAGGTTTGGAGCTGCTTGTTCTGAATCCATCAGCACAGTTTGGATTGGGTCACATGAGAGGATGATTGAATGCCAAAACTGAATGAAGGTTCCCATCCAATCTGCTCGCAACGCAACCTTCCTTAGCTATGTGTACTTCATCACTATCGATAAAACAATGGGAATATGAAAGTATCGACAAAAAACTGAATAGCACATGCATCCATGAAAACCTATCGTACAAACTAACCTTCACAATTTTCCTTACTAAAACCGAAGTAAATTTCGGTACTAAGCTAAGGAGTGAATGCTTTTCTGTTTTGATATAAATGGGGATTGACCTGTATTCTATTGACCAAGACTTCAGGGATCTGCCACTGACCAATATCGAAGCCAATCAACTCAAGGTGGGCTAGATGAGTATTATTTGATTTTTTTTTTAATTTAGTACCTTTACAATTATAGGTTTACAATTCGAGAGTCCTGTTACATAAGAGCATCATTTCGTGTGATTCGAATTGTATAGTCCCTGAAGTTAAATATTATTTTCCACATGCAAGAGTTGGGTTATGTCCAGCGTACTGCTTCTTGCAGACCAGTCAAGTGTCCAGAAGGAGGAATGGCAACGATGCGTGCGAGGAAGCTGCATTCCCCAGATGTAAAACAGGGAGCTTTCAGCTCGTGAAGATCGAAATGCCTCGGAGGAGGGCCACCAGAAACTTGAAAAGGGGGCCAGGCTGCACTGAGAGATGAGGAGACGAAAAAACATGTGGCTGGGGAGAGGACCCAAGCTAATTCCGTGGATGGGAAGCCAGGGAGCATCCCGTATTCAGGGAAGGGAGCCAATGCTGGAAGGAATGCGTTGACTTCTCATTGTCATTTGTCCCCGACGGAGCTGCCGGGACGCCTGGGAGTTCGTCCTCATCCCACCAAGAGCCCCTGTCACCCTTTACACACTAATATGCCGTTCAACAGATATACCCTCGGCAACTTATCTCCCTTGAGCTTCTTTCTTCCCCCTTTCCCAGACGTAATTATTTTTAAACGAAATAAATTCCCTTTCTACAACTTCCAACTTACAAACGGTAGGGAGCCACTTTCTCCCTAGTCGCCCCTTCTCAACACAAACTTCTCACATCAAACACACCCTCACGTTCTCCCAAGTGCTTTTAATAAACGCCGTCACTGAAGTGGTATTAGCAAAAGTCTGAAAGTTCTACGAACAAGAAAAGCAAAAGGATTCAATTGTTTACCACCCAATCGAGAACATGAAGGCTGTTGTTCCCAAGCTTTAGTTAACGTCATTGATTCAACCCTTAAAATTCCACAGTTCTCGTTGATATTGCAATCTCATGTGAATTACAAAGCTGAATTATCTGTTAGTATTATAAAAGTTCTAGTCATGATGGTATAAGCGAATTTTCATTATTTGTATTATTAAATTTACGTTAAATTTTGTTGAAATTGGAGCATTTCGGGTACAAACGATTTCACGTGAATTGCAGTCGATGGTATCGGCGAGAAAAGTGAAGTTTTTCAGTTTTAATCCATGACGTCAACAAAAACATGAATCAAATGAAGCTATCGCATTCTCGATTAAGTCTTTCAAATACTAATGAAGCGTTGTAATATCAAATTCCAAAATGTATTTATTGACCAAAAGAACAGATACTTAAAGACTATATCGTGGGGTTCCGGGTAAAAGTGACCAAGTAACATTTTTTCAAAATGAGCTTTTTTTGTCATTCCGGTACTAAGGAACGTTGTCTACTGTGTGTTGTTGCTAAAAACGTTATCTTCAAACTGATGTGCAAGAAATACTTGAAAATAAATTTTACCTGCCTGACCCAAAGAGTTTTATGTGACCAAATGGCATTTGAACTCAACCACAAAACACGAGACGGATTATAAATATACTCTCGCTGGTGCATGTAAATGTTATCAATTGCCATTTGATCACTTTTACTGTGTAAGATTTGTAAGATTGCATAGTGGGCAGGTGAAAATGACCAATTACAGTGATAGGTAATGGATAACCTTTTCTAACAGAAATAGGTATATCATTGTTATTATATGCTTGGCAACACGATAAATTAACGAAAAAACTATTCAATCCCTCAATTTCATGTAACTATGCGACAGATTTTCAAAGAATTGAATTGACCAAATGAGTAAAGGTTGAAACTCCAGGCAGGTAAAAATGATCAAATAGAGTTTTCGAATAAACAGCTCTTATTTAATCTGAAGTGAATTTTGAAGCACGATATCATAGGCGGGCACTAGCTAACTACCTACAGGATAAAGAAAAATCGAAACATAGTCGGATGAGACATCACACAACCAGTGTTCGTAAGAAGAAAATAGGCGAAACTTCAGATCGCTCCCCTGTAAAATTTTGCAAATGTTACTTGGTCACTTTTACTCGGAACCCCACGATATATCAAACACAAAAAATAAAAACATATGTTCCTTTGTGTCCATGGAGGCCTAAGTCCTAAGAACTTCTATCCCACCATAGATTTGCAAAAAGTCCTTTATTCAAAAATGTTGTTCTCAATCAATAGACTTAAGTACCTCAGCAAGAATAAATTTAAATAAATAAATCAATAGACAAAAAAGTGACAAATTAAAAAATATTCTTAAAGTTCAAATCTTGAGTAAATTATCTTTAATATGCTTCCTAAAAGCTCCAACATTTTTAAAATTACGAAAATCAATATTATGTTCATCAAGAAAACCCAACGTCACAACATGAGAATTTCTTCTGTATAATTCCAGGTTGATTTTTGGAAGTTTAATATTTGACGAATTAGCAGTTCGCGTTGAATGCAATTGCGTCAAATTCGACGGATCAATTCCCGTTTGAAGTACCTACATGCATACACGACTCCTGTGTAAAGGGATCTTTTATATTTAAACGGCCCAGCTCACTCTAAAGTAATCTAGCAGTACTTCTAGAAGGCCTAGTCCGGATGATCCGCAGAATCGTATTTTCAGCTACCTGTAATCGGTGCAAGGCTGATTTAGTCGCCCCTCCCCAAACTGAAATTCTATATTTAAGCAATGAGTTGCACAAACCAAAATAAACCATTCTAAGTAAATTTGTGTTAGCGAATCCTCTCAAAATTAAAAAAAAAAAAAAACATAAAACTCATATGTGCTTTGTGATGTATGATGAGATTGATTGATGATTGGAAACGGGGGACCTCTCACCACATCTTCGGTTCGATACCTCCCCTCCCGTAAGTGTAGAGTTGAGCATTCGGTGGTGAATGATACCACTTTGCCAGGAGGACCAGTGAAGGGCCATGAGCGCTCGTAAATAATTAATCACAAGGAGGTCGGCATTTCGAACAAATGGAATTCTACAGTGCACCCGAGTCTGCAGAAACTGCTTTCTAGGTGAAAACAAGAGACAATATTCCGTTACGTTGTGAAAAAAAAAGGAAAAAGAAAAGCATCCTCCTCCCGCGTAAAAAGGAGAAACCAGCAGCGAGGAGAAAAAAACCAGTAAGCTCAACATGTTTATGGAGCCTTTAGTCTCTCCACCGCCGCGACGGACATTAACATTTATTTTACGCTAAATGCAAAGCGTTGTGTAGTACTTTTCTCACCTTGCGCTACAAAGAAGCAAAGAAACGCCGAGTGGGGGGAAATTCATTCTCGCAGAATATTCCAATTACGAGTTCTTAGGATTTCCTTTTTTCCACACGGATATAAAGCCTAGAAAAAATTACAGCACACAAACCTCTTGTACGAGCACATGTTTCTTACTCAACTTGAATATTAGACGATTACATGTGTCCATATACAGAACCTTAGTAGGAAAATCAGAAAAAATGCAGCGCATTATTACAAGAAGCTTCAATATTTCTGTATTAAAAAGCCTGTGCAGCTGTCTTCAACTATTAAACCCATGCAACTGAATATTTTCAACGAAATATGTCGTTATATTATCACACAGTTATGACGATCTTCATTTCCTGAAACTAAAATTCAGTTACCATTGCATCAGCAAATTTGATCTCGGAGTTGTTGAGGCTATATTTATATAACAGTGTTCTCAACAGTTCACCGTATTTTTTTCCCATTTTTATTGGCTCAAGATTACACTTAGCCATATTGGGTTATACGTTTTTTATTAATACTTATTTATAGTTATCTGATAACACTAAATATTCGTACAGATCACAGCTGATCATACTATGATATCTGTAAATCTCTTTGTAGATTAGTTGCTTTGCTGACTCCAGTATAAAATCTAAGTTGAATGGAGGTGGGGTTTTATCGCTTATATTGTCCGTAAGCAGTTGTCATTTTCGAGAAAATATGGGGAACTACAATTTCGTCTCCCGCTGTGTATTCATCTCTACAGTGTTTGCAGCCGCTGGTTACATCTCCAATCCCAAATCGTCGAAAATAAGAATTACAACGGATGTGAACGCTTCGTAATCTGGAAATAGTTTCTTATGAAGTTTTTGTCTTCAGTTCGATGAATTCAAACCAAGGTTTTGTCGGAAGCGTTGGAAAGAAAGTTCTGGAGTAGGTCCCTCACGTTTAGGGGTTGTTCTGGAGGATACGTTGATGAGAATCCCTGAATATTAGACTTCTGTGTAGGATCTTGCTCCTAATATCAACATACCGCCATGTGGTTATAAGATAATCTGAGCTGTGTCCTTGCCCACACGGCCATACTTTCTTTTTCGCCAATATACTACAATAATTCTGACCCACAGCGAGAGCAAACGAATGAACTCAGAACTATCCGGGTATAAACTCATTCGAGTGATTAAAACGCTGCAAATTATTGCAAAAAGTTCATTACTTTTTACCCTCCTCATATCCGCCCTCCCCACCACAACTTTTCTCAACTGCTAAGTCGACAAAACGAGAAAATGAAAAAAATTTGATTTTAAAGAATTGAAATTTACTAAAGTTTTAGCAATTTCATCTTTAAGAATGATATTTTCTTAACCAGATGAGCTCGGACTAGTCTGGGACCTATTCAATCGACTCGGCGACCAAAATTATCATATGCCGTGAACGACGGATCATTGTCAATTTGTGAGGAATTCATGTAGCGTAGAGGTTGGAACCATTGGATATGGTAATCATAAATCACTAAAGATAACTTAACCATTCACGTAGCTACCTACACAAACATAGTACGGTTAATGTTAATTACGGTAATATATGATTAACATATATAAGGTTAAACTCACACTCAACTATTTTTACTGCTCTAAAAGAATCACAATACAAGCAAGAACGCTCATTTAATTGTGATTGGAGTGCAGGTACATTTTACAAGTATTCACAGAGTCCAGTTACTGCAAAACCAAGTTAATCGCCATCAAAAACTTATTGAAACACGAAATCAATACATTTACAACACTAATAAAATTATATCAGAGGCAGGCAAGCTTAAAGGGTCAATAGCAATGAACAACTAGCAGGTCGCTAGAGCACTGAAAATTGTGAACGAGGAAAACCGCGCAGATTTTCCTTCGTCATTACAGCTTACTGATTTCAATTCATTCAGATATCGGGCGCGGGAGCTCGGGCAACTACCACTATACGTCACTTTTATTGACCATTAAACCTCCCTACGGGTTTTTGGTGGAGTAAATCATCTCTCCGCTAGATCGGGGCGGTGGGATATCCACAAATGGTCGAACGCATTACCCTTTAGGGTTGTCTAGGTGGGAATCGTAGAAACACCTTCACAGCAAACGTAACTCGTCTTGAAAAATCCAAGAATTCCTTTCTTACAGCGGTATAATTTGATGTAATCATTATTAATGTGACACGAGTTTCTGATTTCATTAATACAGATCGATTATAGCTAGAGTTCGGATCGATATGACTTGAAAAACGTCGGCATATGACATAAAACCTCTGTAAATATGATCCGAAAAAGGACATATAACCACGATATATGAGGTGAATATGACTATAAAAGCAAAATATCTTGTGTACGTTCCAAAATAAATTCACACCTGTGCAGTACTTCACGCCCAATTATGTACTTCTTTTCGGCACGTTAACTAAATTTTTAAAGTACAGAATGACGAAATCATGTCGTTGAAGTAGAAGGTGTCTAGGAGGTAGGAGGATACGTACTTACAAACGGGGTTACATCGAAAAGCCGGTGAGGAAGAGGAGCTCTAGGATTTCCCAAAATTGGGACTAACCACACGTGGATTGGATCTCTAGATATATCGCGAAGATATCAGTGGGACACCATGTAGCCACCATCCTTCGAAAAGGGTACCCAGATAACGGGTTAGTCATTTACCGGAAAAAGGAAAAACGGATGGTCTAAACTATATAACCACAATACACTTCGCTAAGTATGATCATTAAAAGGCATCGTATTTAGCTTAAGTTCTATTCACAAAGCCTACTCAGTACCTAAGGCTCACCAAAAAGGCTTGCCAAAATCACGTACTTCTTTTTACTTTTACTCAAACTTTTTCTGCTAGAGGTCGTTAGGTAAGAAAATGACCTGGTCATGTTAGTAAGCGGTGACTACTAGCTATTAGGATATGTGCGCGAACGGAGATTCATTGAAATGCCTGTGTGAAAGAGAAGCTGTCATCCGAAAAGGATTATTTGCTTTTTCAGCTTTCTAGAATACAAACAACATTATTGTAGTAGACCGGAGCCTGCAGTAAATCCCTCAATAACGTGACATTCGACAAATAGGCCAAGAGAAAATGACGCCTAATGGATTTTACGTTTGAGCATGCGCAGTAACAGCTATTGAGAACAACTGTTTATGGGTTAATGCAACTGCACCCCCATATTTCCGAGAGTTTTTAAAAAACGCCTAATATGTAAAACACAAGATTTCATTTTGATTATCGTTAAAAAGCGAAAAAAATCAATAGATTTCAAGGAATTAATACGCCAAATATTTACTGAATATCGAAATAGAAGACAGCTCAAGTTTAAACGTAAGGGAGGAAAAAATGCATATACGGGTCTCAAGCGCACGTTGGCTGTGGTGAACCAATTCTCACTGACGTGTTGCTGAATGTTCCAAAAGGTGCCAATAACACCAAAAGCAACAAAAAATATATTAAATGAAATCGTGAATTGTCATGATTTTGTAGTCATTATCTGTACAGTTTATAGTTTTTGGAGTGTGTTATGTAGACATACTTTGTGTCTCATAATTTGATCATTATGCAACATGAACAAGAGCATGAAAATAAAGATTTCCACATTAATGCAGTAGGTTTTTAAAACAAAGGACCTAATATTAGATGTAAGTTATAAACAGATGAGGAATAGGACGGATTTACCTATATATGGGCATCGTAACTGGTTTTCAACACCCTTACGAATATAGTTGCGAAATAAAATTGTTCATGATGTTTAAAAATGACGGGTAAACGAAAAATAAAAACCTGCAATGTAATAAAAGGATAACCTGAAAGAGAGAGAGAAAAAACATTTATTGATCATTATATGGGGTGGAATGTTGGGTTAGTTGGGATCCGTGAAAAGTATAAATTGATATGCCAAAAGCTCGAGGTGGTATGGAAGCCAGAAGTAGAAATTGAGTCGCCGAAAGTGTAAATTGAGATGCCAAAAATATTAGAAGTGATTCGTGCCAAAGGTTCAAATTAATTTGCCAAAAACTTCAATTTGATAGTATGCCAAAAATTCAAATTGATTTTGCCAAACTAATCTGATTTCATTTTTTTCCTAACTATATATATGTATGTAGGTATGTAAGTACGTTGTGTGTGTGTGTGTGTGTGTGTGTGTGTGTGTGTGTGTGTGTGTGTGTGTGCGTCATCCGGGGCTCTTACTTGAACTGGTGGTCTTTTTATAGGGGCTATTCCTTTCATCCCTCTCTTCCTCCTCCATCATCCTCAACTTCCCATATCCCAAAGGCCGGCGTCGGGTAAACCTTGGCGTCCTCCCCACTTTTTTTTTTTTTTAATTTAGTTTTCGTTTTTATATTTTAATGGCGTGCCCCCTCCGTCTTTGAGGGGAGATTATTTAAAAAAAAAAAAAAAAAAAAAAAAATTGTGTGTGTGTGTGTGTGTGTGTGCGTGTGTGTGTGCGTGTGTGATTTTAGTCTTTGACCACTTGTTGAGTACGGATTTACCTACTTGTGGAAACGTTCTTGAAGGCTTCGTATCATGAAACAAATTGTTCATGATGTTTAAAAAATGACGGGTAAACGAAAACTCAATAAAAACCTGCAATGTAATAAAAGGATAACCTGAAAAACTACTCATTTACTTGATTGGTTAATAAGAGCGAAAATTTTGAGTCGACATTTTGCCCCGATACAGCCATTGAACCTAACTAGATGTCTTAATGCGCCTGTAGAAATAATTCAACTTCAAACTGAACTCTAAAACAGTACTTTTATGTAAACAAGCGAATCAATAATGGAAGAATACATAAACAAATTGTTCGGACAACATTTGGCTTTCAGCAACGGAGACATCAAAATAAATAGATTCACCTTTTACTGAAACGTTTGATCTACAATAGGTAAACAACAGGGGCTGAGTAACAGTGAAGGGGAACTACGCGAAACGTTGATTGCAAAGGCAGTGAAGCCAGCCTATGTTTACCAAACTATTTTAAGTGGCCACAAGTTGGAGCGGAGCATAGTGAAGATAAATCATGGATAATAGGCGGGAAACATGGATCAATTGCATCCGCTTCAAAAAAACAAAAGTCTATTGCGTCAAACATAGAATTATCATAATAAATATCACGGAAGGCGAAACTAGTGTTTTTGTATTGACTGAATCAAAAATGGATCTTACGGTTCGTGAGAACAACAAAGCAACATTAAGTAATTCAAAAGAACTCGTCGGATCCGCTGAATTAAAAATTGACAACTTGGATTAAGTAAAGCACGAAGGTTGGCTGAGTAAAAATTGAGATCTCAAATGAAAAGTGACTTCGAAAGAGGTGTAGGGTCAGCTCATTCTGGGATTACCAAATGATACTAAATTATGGGATATTATCTAAATTATGGGTCTGAAATTGATCATCGAGGTGGGCAAACTACCCGTGGAATAAGCAGGTAAACAGCGAGCTCTCGGCGGAGTAGAAACAGGCATTTCTTTTTCGTCCCTCAAAAACCTCTAAGAATTCTCCGATATATAATATGTATATCGGACATATAAAGTATATATTATGTATTATGATACATATGACGATATAAATACACATTATGTATTATTCACTGGAATACAATGGCTCTACTGGAGCAAATAAAAAACGCTGCAAATTCTTTCACTGGGGTTTATTATTCAATTGGCTTGCGTTCATAATTTGAATTTCTACTAAGCTTTGGAGTGTGCATGTTTCGCAAGTGATCGAGCGATTATTGAATTTCAGGAGATATGCATGGAGCACGTAAATCTGTTCTCAACCAAAATACCTATTTGGATTGATCAGTTGATCATATTTGTGTGCCTCCTGAAATTCAATAATCGCTCTATCCTGTGAAACGCGCACACTCCAAAGATTAGTAGAAATTCAAATTAGGAACGCAAGCAAATTGAATAATAAACCCCAGTGAAAGAATTTGCAGCGTTTTTTTATTGAACCTTGATGCTTGAACCCGTGTACCGGCTATGAACTACAAGTATCTACATCGGCTATCACTCCAGTAACCACATTCACTACAACTCGACGCTATCGGCATCACTAGGTTACAAACAAACAATAATAAACCAAAAAACGCTGCAAATTCTTTCACTGGGGTTCATTATTCAATTGGCTTGCGTTCATGATTTGAATTTCTACTAAGCTTTGGAGTGTGCGTGTTTCACAGGATAGAGCATTATGAGCATTATTCATGAGTTTTAACAACGTCAAAAGGGAAGGTCAGGTTACCATGGGGCGTTGCTTGTCATTTTCTGATGTTAAGCCCTGGTGAATCGAATGCACCCAAAACTTTGCAATGGGTTTTTCAGATTGTTGCAGCATCCTTTCATATTGGTGGGGTTTCATTTTTCGAAGAATTTTTATATCGAAACAATCATCGAAAGTTGCATTATGGTAAATTGCAGATGGTAATGGATGAAGCATTTTTCAGCTCGGCCTATAACTCCAACTGATACGCCAATGCGTGTGCATGAGTCGCCTTGTAAAGATTGCTCTGCTTTCTACGTGGGGTAAAGCTGAAACTAAATTGAATTTGACGATGAACAACCATCGTCCTTCAGGGGTGAGATCTGATGACGATCTACCCGTAAGCATGTGATGTCCTATAGTGCAACTTTCGATGATTGTTTCGCTATAAAAATTCTTCGAAAAATGAAAGGACGCCACAACAATCTGAAAAAACCCATTGCAACGTCATCAAGACCTCAACGTCATCAGAAAATGCAATGTCCCATGGTAACGTCGAGCTTCTCATAACGTCGTTAACCAATCATTCTATTTCGTGGTTTTGATAAAGGCAGTAGAAGAAATTTAAAGGTAGTTAACTGGTGTTCATTTCAGTTTTCCTTTTTTTTTAATCCAGGAAATTAAATCGAGGAATTATTTCATAATGCTTCACAACAGATTTCAATGAGGACAATTTTTTGGAGCCATAGCATCTTTTTCCAAGAAAAGTCGCTAAAACGTATGCAATGTTAGGAACGCATTCATTGTTAGGGTAATCGTTTTCATTTCGTTCATGAATAACATAGCTTTGTCAATAAAAATTACTTCATACTCACCATACATCATTGGAATAGGAAAATTACAGTGTATGGAGTGCGGAATTGATCGTACCTGGAACAAAAAAGAAACCACAGGTAAAATTATGTATAACCAAAGAACAAAGGACGAACATTTGAACCTGTGATCAAGAACAAGTTGGATGGTGAATCACAAATAGGTAGGTAAATAGGGAGATTTCAAATTTATGAAACAACCATGCGTTACAAGAGATGGTTTAGCCGGAACACGCGATGCAGATTTTTACAGCGGCGCAAACGAAACGAACAGGGTGAGTTTGTGTCCAATAAACAAACTCGAAATGGCCGCAACCCTTTCATCTCTCGGGAACACGGAGTATTTGCACAAACCTTCATAAGCCTGTTCGGCTCGAGAGTTTCCCTCTAGTAATTTGACATACATCGATAAACAAAGTCCCATATATAGTCCCTTTCCAAACAAAACGAACCTATTTCAATCAAGATGTACTCGGGGACAACTCCCCGGCTTTCTCCTTTCGTTCCAATATTGAATTTTCCCAGGGAAAGCGTCTGAGGAGGACCACTGGAGGGTGGGAGAGAGCGGGAGCGGATATTAAATCTATCCTACCGCATGCAAACCTGTCTCCGAACCCACATCCCTCTCCGCCCATCCTGCCCCGATCCTTCCCATATATTTACACACGCACAAAGGGAGTTCATGGTCACATGACGGCAGGACCAACGTCATCCCACTGTGAAGGTTATGATGAGAGGACGCGAATGTGTACAATAATTATGCGCGTCGAAATCTGTGGGGAACATTTCGTAGGAACCCGCCGGGTATGATGGGGCGACGTTTGATCTCCGTTTGTAATGGGGTTTTCGAAACGGATCAACACAATGCAGAAGGGAGCGGCATCACGATTTGTACTCGTCTTAGCCGGTTCAGTTCGGATTCCAAACCAAATCTGTCACTTGGCGGTCGATTTCCGAAATTGTAAATCGAAACCAGTACAATTGGGTACATAAGTGTTGTAGAAAAAGCAAGTTTTTTCAGACGTTTCCTTTTCAGAAGCATGAAATTGGAGTTTTTATCCAGTTCAAACGAGTTTTAATCCTCTACAGAAATCAGGAGGGAGTTTGAGAATAATCATCGTTTGTGTGCTTTTCGGTAGAAAATAAACTTGAAATAGTGGTATAGGGGTTTGCCACCACGTATGCCAGTGTCGAACGTGAGGATTTTTGGCTTCCAGATGGCCGATCCTCGTTCGGGCGTCGGAGTATTAAGGGTGGCATTTGAGTCTGTAGTTGGACGAACTCTGGTGAGCTAGTCATATTCTCCCTTTGTCAGTCATCTATATTGATTGAACCCTGCTTTGGCAGGGCAGAGGAGGAGGTAGCAATTACGAGGCCACATTTCCTCTAACGACAGCTACCGATCCGATCGCTGGAACCTGAGAACAGTTTCATGGTGGATCTCATGCACAAAATCGGTGAGGGGAGCCCCAGGCGCCAGATGCACTACTTTGGAAAAGCATCACCGGCTTCGTGGTGGCAGTGGTTCATTTCTCAAGCTGGAAGGCTGAACCTGCAAGCTGAGCGGTAGGCTCTCTTCTGGTAGATTCATCTCCCAGAGTAGTTCCAGCATATAAGTTATGTAGCTTGGCAATAACTCGGGTAAAAACCCGCTCAGTTGGTAAGACGAGGTAGAACTCCCAGCTCCATCAGAGGTGCCTCGCGCCAATAGGTACTTGCGTCGTTAAATGCAGCTCCCCAACTGTGGGTGTAACTGTCTCCCACGGTATTTTAACAGGAATTTCCCCCTTGCTTGCCAGGGGGGAGGGGGTAGGACATAAGCACATTGTGCGGGGACACACCCTTATAAATAAACCTTGGAATTTACGAATCACAAGGGGGAGCAAGATTCAGTGACCGATCCTCTTAGCGCGTTTTTAATTGTCTTGACTGTCATCAGCCATTCCAACAGTCGAGATAACAGAACATTACCTTCAAACGTTCGTTATGATACTCTACAGAGTATCAGTAGGGTAGTCTAGGGATTTTAGAAATCAGTGATCAGGGTTGCTTAAGACGTCATAAACTACAATATTATAAAGTAGAGGGAACCATTCATACAACGTTTGTCACCATGATCCAGACCTTAATAAGGTGGGAAGAAAAATAACTGAATGTAACTGAAAATCTAGAGGCATATAAATACCGACACATATACAGGGTGTTTAGTAAAACCATGGGACAAACTCAGGGAATCGATTCCACGTTTAATTTGCAATCGAAAGTGTCTCCTAGCATTTTTCGTTTAGAGGCTTCGTTTTCCCGCGTTTTAATTTCTAAGATTTTTTTACTTTTCAGACCTTGTATCACTACAACAGCCGTAGCTCCCTTAATTTTGGTCTAAATGAGAAAATAAGGAGACCATTGGAAAGAGCATGAAATGTCCTATTACCCTGATATAAAATCTAAGTTTTTTAGCCAGACCTTATTGGTGAAAAGAATGGCCAAAGTTCAAATTTTGAAAATTTCTTAAAAATCATCGTTTTTCTTTTGGTTTTTTGCTACCTGTAGGGAGGTTTTTCGTCAAGCACTCCTCGGGAAAAACTTTATATAGTATACTCGTATACTCGTTTTTATGTTTGGACGTCTTTTTCTTGGAGAAATATGAGTTTGAATGAAAGAAAACGTGGTTTTTGTAAAGCGAAATCGAGTTTTTCATGATTTCAAAACTTGGCGGTTCGGGTCAAGTTAGTTTTGTATTTTACATGATTTTTCACGCTGAATCGAATGATGATACTCCCAATTCCCTCAGGCAATCCCACAAGAACGTATCGGGTCTCGGGTTTCAACAGGCATTCTGCGTTATCATTTTTTATTAACTACAGTAGGTTTTCAAAATGTCCCCCTCCTTGCCTTGTACAAAGGCGGCATCTTTTGAGCACGCTCCGAGCGAGTAATCAAACTAATACTTTCCGTTTTTCCAGAGTGCACGAATGCGCCGTGGTAATGCCAAATGCTCACCAACTACGGAACGCCTCGAGGAGCCTGCTCAAAACATATGGGAGATGAAATTTCTTCTAGAGACTTCGTTTCAGAGATATTTCACTTATAGCGAACAACAAAAATCGACGTATTCTACTAGAAAAAAACCGCTTTTCTCCAATTATCTTCAATATTTTCTAGATTTTGACCACATTTTTGAAATTAGCATCAAATTTCCTATCAACAGAAGCCAGTTTCCATCATCAAAGGATTGACATTACAGTTGAAGCGCTAACGATTTGAGAAAATGGAGTGTTCCTAAACTTTTGGTTGTTGAAAAAATTTAAAAAAAAAAAAAAAAAAAAAAAAAAAAAAAAAAAAAATTATTGCACTCGAATAATTTAGTATTTTACTCAATTAAAGGCTTTCGCAAATTAGTAATCATTATTCAATGCGATCATACCTATTTTTAATTTGGCGGAAAAACCATACCTATATCTATTTTGAAGAACACTTGAAACTGCGCACCGTCTAGTGGACTAGCCTAGGTTGACTTGATAATGAAGAGCAGAGTTCAGAGTGAACAATTAGTTTCAAGAAACTGTTGTTTTGTTGATTCTTGAATGCAGTTAAAATAATGTCCAGCAATGAGATTTCTAGTCAGTTGTGTTGCAACATGTCGAAAATGCCAACAGCTGCGTTTACTCCTTCAGAAATATTGGGCTTTCTGTTTACAGGAGCAAGGTGGTCTATTTGAAACGTAGGTAATTTATTTAGGTAGAATAAAAAGAGTCATTAAAACATGTCTAGCCAAATTTGTATGCGTACTACTTATTTACTACCACTTGATGCAAGAATTGAAATGTGAATCCTCTGATGATGATTGTTGATGATGGAAACTGACTTCTGTTGAT
Organism: Creontiades dilutus; assembly: GCA_031894815.1. Classification (NCBI taxonomy): domain Eukaryota; kingdom Metazoa; phylum Arthropoda; class Insecta; order Hemiptera; family Miridae; genus Creontiades; species Creontiades dilutus. The sequence goes on from JAVIWC010004021.1 coordinate 196,035, forward strand.
AGGAAATTTGATGCTGATTTCAAAAATGTGGTCGAAATCTTGAAATATTGAAGATAATTGGAGAAAAGCGTTTTGGTTTATTATTCAATAATAAACCATTGTAATCGCTCAAAAAAAAAAAAAAAATTCTAACCCCCCTGAAAATTTCATGGTTTACGTTTCAAAGGGTGTAGAATCCGAATCTGCAATAAAAAATTTTCCGTCCGTCCGCCGTACGCCGTAGGCACGATAAGTATCTCCGAAACGGCTGGAGCAAAAAATCTGAAATTTTCAGGAAAAATCCATCTTGGTCCGACGACGCCCCAATTCTTGAGCCAGCTCCCTCGCTCAATTTAAAGTGCCCTTTAAGGGCTGTAAAAGTTTTGTAAAACCCCTGAAAACCTCAAAACTAATCGGCCTAAATATTTTCCTATTTGAAGAACATACCATGAGGAATCGAATGAGCCCTTCCCCACGTCCGTAGGTCAAACCATTCCCGATGTATGGCCCGATTTATGGTGCCAACATTTACGTTTTTTCGTTTATTATTGTTTGTTTGTAACCTAGTGATGTCCGGCCGATAGCGTCGAGTTGTAGTGAATGTGGATACTGGAGTCTTAGCCGATGTGAATACTTGTAGTGTAGTTAGTAGCCGATACACGGGTTGAAGCATTCTGATATGCATGAAACGCTGATAATATATAGGTAAATATTATTACTGGGGTTTATTATTCAATATTATTACTGGGGTTTATTATTCAATATTATTACTGGGGTAAATAAGTATTCTGTCACTGGGGTTTATTATTCAATTGGCTTGCGTTCAAGATTTGAATCTTACTAAGCTTCGGAGTGTGCGTGTTTTACAGGTGAGAGAGCGACTATTGAATTTCAGGAGACATGCATAGACCACGTAAATCGGTTCTCATCCAAAACACCTATTTGGATTGATCAGTTGATGATATTTGTGTGCCCCCTCTACATCTGTCTACCTTTGGCTACATCGTTTAAATTTGGATTTGGGGAAGTTTTAACGCAATACGAGTGCTAAAGGACTTGATAAATTATAGATGTTTTTATTGTGGGGGGGGTATTGAGGTTCAATAAAAAAACGCTGCAAATTCTTTCACTGGGGTTTATTATTCAATTGGCTTGCGTTCATGATTTGAATTTCTACTAAGCTTTGGAGTCTGCGTGTTTCACAGGATAGGGCGATTATTGAATTTCAGGAGGCACACAAATATGATCAACTGATCAATCCAAATAGGTATTTCGCTCGAGAACAGATTCACGTGCTCCATGTATATCTCCTGAAATTCAATAATCGCCCTATCCTGTGAAACACGCACACTCCAAAGCTTAGTAGAAATTCAAATCATGAACGCAAGCCAATTGAATAATAAACCCCAGTGAAAGAATTTGCAGCGTTTTTGCAAAAAGAATTCGATTTTTGTTCGAAACGAAGTCCCTAAAAAACTTTGTAGAATCGAAAACTAAAATAAAAAATGGGGGGTCAAGAGGTAACCTCAAGTTTCAATCAAAGATTTGAGGCACTAAAACATCGAAAAATGAAAAGCGAAAGAGTGAAAATACTACAGGAAAAGTCCAGTTCAATTTTTTGATAGCTCGCACCGTATGCTGTAATTCCTTAATGGGCCCATATAGATGGAACACTCTGTATATACTTCTCAGGTGTTTCCGCCTGTATGCTCGGCTCCATCCCCTTCGGGCCACAATTTGAAACTTGGAATTAAAAGTGACGCTGAAGAGGCGCTCATCAACTCATGACGTCACCGCCACTTACGGCCGCCTCTCCCGCAGTTGCCAAGAATAACACACGTCGAGGAAAAGGGTAACGGTGTTTCGAGTCCGTCAAAACTTCATTCGGAGGCGGCGGAGAGCGAATTCTCCCGAGAGAGCTAACAGCCAAGTTGGGGTCGCGGAAATGAGGGAAGCTCCGGGAGAAAATACGTATTACCAACCTCGCGGTGAAGTCCTACGAGGCAAAGTGCGACAGGAAGGATGTGACTGTAATACCACTGCTGCCTCAGTACACTAAACCGGATTTAAAATAAAATAATGCATCTATAAAAAACCCAAATTAACTGTGGCCCATAGTGAGATAATAGATCAATTTACACAATGAAATTGGCACAAATGCAAACTGGTTCAAATGTGAAACTTCAGCTACTCGCATTCATTTACTTTTTCAACGATACACTGGTCTCGTGGTGTTGGGGAAGGTCTTGGTGATTCACCCGGTTTATTATTCAATAATAAACCATTGTAATCGCTCTGGAAAAAAAAATTCTAACTGAAAATTTCAAGGTTTACGTTTCAAAGGGTGTTCCGAATCTGCAATAAAATTTTTCCGTCCGTCCGCCGTACGCCGTACGCACGATTTCTCCAAACGGCTGGAGAAAAAAATCTGAAATTTTCAGGAAAAATCCATCTTGGTCCGACGACGCCCCAATTTTGAGCTCTCTCACTCAATTTTAAGGGCTGTCAAAGTTTTGTAAAATCCCTAGAAACCTCAAAACAAGTCCAAGGGGCATGAATGTAAACTTATTTTAAGAACATACCGTCAGGAATCGAATGAGCCCCTTCCCAGGTCCGTAGGTCAAACCATTCCTGATGTATGGCCCGATTTATGGTGCCAACATTTGCGTTTTTTGGTTTATTATTGTTGGTTTGTAACCTAGTGATGTCCGGCCGATAGCGTCGAGTTGTAGTGAATGTGGATACTGGAGTGATAGCCGATGTGAATACTTGTAGTGTAGTTAGTAGCCGATAAACGGGTTGAAGCATTCTGATTTGCATGAAACGCTGGTAATATATAGGTAAATATTATTCAATCAATATTATTACTGGGGTTTATTATTCAATATTATTACTGGGGTGAATAAGTATTCTTTCACTGGAGTTTATTATTCAATTGGCTTGCGTTCATGATTTGAATCTTACTAAGCTTCGGAGTGTGCGTGTTTTACAGGTGATAGAGCGATTATTGAATTTCAGGAGATATGCATAGACCACGTAAATCGGTCCTCATCCAAAACACCTATTTGGATTGATCAGTTGATGATATTTGTGTGCCTCCTCTACATCTGTCTACCTTTGGCTACATCGTTTAAATTTGGATTTGGGGAAGTTTTTAACGCAATACGAGTGCTGAAAGACTTGATAAATTATAGATGTTTTTATTGTGGGGGGGTATTGAGGTTCAATGAAAAAACGCTGCAAATTCTTTCACTGGGGTTTATTATTCAATTGGCTTGCGTTCATAATTGAATTTCTACTAAGCTTTGGATTCTGCGCGTTTCACAGGATAGAGTGATTATTGAATTTCAGGAGGCACACGAATATGATCAACTGATCAATCCAAGTAGGTATTTTGCTCGAGAACAGATTTACGTGCTCCATGCATATCTCCAGAAATTTAATTTTTTGACCTTTTTGAATGTTTCACTTCAGAGCGATTTTTGAGAGAGAAATCGGTGTTTTGGCATGAAATAATGAATGTGTTGTTGGACGAAAATGATGAGACGAGGGGAAAATAACCACGTAATTTTTCTCGCTGAATCGAATGAACGCATTTCAAAAGCACTCCGAACTATTACAATCGTGAAAAAAATTCACGTTTTTCTACGTTTCGTTTTGTTGAAGTCGTCCTATCAGAATCTTTGAAATTTTCGTTCTGTACCTTTTTGAAACATCGTTCAATTGAGATTCATTGAAAATACGGCAGAAATGCGAAATCGACGAAGAACGGTAAATCTCGACAGTAGCAGATTAACCTACAAAGTGTAAACAGATTTTAACGTGATTGCGCGGCAAAAAAGCGATTTCAAAGTCACACCACGCGGCACTAGGGTGGGGGGAGCGATGCCGCGCTTTTACGTATGACAATTCCATAGAACAGCATAGTTTGATCGCTTATAGAACAGATCGCGTTGGTGGCCCCCGCTCGATCGCGTTCGTTTTTCACATATGACCCTGACGCATCTGCGCAACAGTTTTCTCTCTCTAGAGGCGCGTTTTCTCTCTAGAGGCGCGGCACGGCGGGCGCCCAGCGGCCCTGTACCTACACTATTGCCAATATAGGAACGACCCCTGTCCTCAGGGACGAAAACCCCTTCAACGCCATCAGGTGGCAACACCTCAGCGGACCCTTAAACTGGGCTGACATTCCCTCATTAGCACCAGTAAAGCCCCTTTCAACCTCCCCCTCTTGACGCAAGACGTTTTAGTTGCTTTTGTTGAAAAATGTGATTTTTTGTAATACAAAATGTTCTCGCTGTTCTGAGGAAAACAAGTCTAAATTGTATATCAATCGGTTCAGGAACCGATTGTATTGCAAAAGTGTAATACATTACAATGATTACGCTGCAAATTCTTTCACTGGGGTTTATTATTCAATTGGCTTGCGTTCATAATTTGAATTTATACTAAACATTGGAGTGTGCGTGTTTTACAGGTAATAGAGCGATTATTGAATTTCAGGAGATATGCATAGAACACGTAAATCTGTTCTCAACCAAAATACCTATTTGGATTGATCATTTGATCATATTTGTGTGAAATTCAATAATCGTTCTATCACCTGTGAAACACGGACGACACTCCAAAGCTTAGTGGAAATTCAAATCATGAACGCAAGCCAATTGAATAGTAAACCCCAGTGAAAGAATTTTCAGCGTTTTTAATACAGGGACTTTCAATCTTCTTTCAAGGTAGACCAAATTGAAAATTGTCCTAGAATGCGTGGGCCTGTTGTATAACATAAAAAGGTTCACAGGTATGAAATTTATTGTGAACACTTGACTTTTAATGTTGCAACATAAAAGGTGAGCATTTCAATATGAGGTTTGCCATCGTTACTCAAAATATTTACGTAATCTGGCTCAAATGTAGTCGTTCGTATCTACAGACTCGATCCAATCGTTCATCACTCAAGTTGGCCCAGTATTTAGATTTTGTGAGCTTCATCCTCGAAAAGGTTTGTTCGCACAGATAGGTACAATTGACGAGCGAGAGCATTGAGCGGGCAACGTCTGGGAGGTTTTGAAAAGCTTATTCTGGGAGCGCAGCGTAGAATTTTCCGATATCCTTTTCCTGAAAGTTGCCTTTGTAGATGACATCTAATTGCAGTACAATGACTTCCATTTGAACACCAGGAGTTGACTCTTCAACTGATGCAGCGAAAGGGTTTTGAAAAATCCTGATGTTCTAAGATGCTCTCCTCAAAATCTTGAAAATGGGTCTCAAACTGGTCTCGCACCTGATAAAATTTACCGCAAATTCACTAGTAAACTCCTCATTATTTTCGGATTTAAGGTTGTTGCAGGCTAGCAAATGCATCAGGTTTTTCATTGCTGTACGTGTTTCGAAAAGAGTCAGTTTCATTTTAAAGCTTCGATGAGGGAGTATAAATCAGAGATCAAGCTGTTCGTTCCTTGAAGTTTTCGTTATGCACATATTACGTCCTCCACCAGAGATAACACCTTTCAAACTTTTATAATCAAGATCCTTTTCCAAAATGGTGTTCTTTACTTTCTCAAGTTGAAAGATGAAAAGCTCGGGCGGGCCGCTGTGGTTGAAACGCGGAAAAAACCTCAATTTTAGAAATGCAAGATTTTAATGTATCGAACCACGTTTCTGTAAGCTAACATCCTGTAAAACTCAGATATAATGATGGTTTTTCACTGAAAAAATGCGCCAACCTATTTTTACCCGTTCAAAGTTGAAATTTTGAAGAATCAGCGGATTTAGAGTAATATGAATTCATGTCAGGAACTGCGTACAGTTTCGTTTGAAAATTAAGTCGAATGACTTTTTTGCTATAAAAACACCCTATATTGCACCGCACGTACCCTCCGGGTCAACAAAAATAAAAAATATGAAGCATTTATAATGAAAAAACAGCAGTATAATGTTTATTTCATATGTTTTTTGACTTTTTAAAAAAGCTCCAACAGTCTCCAACCCAGTTTTGCGATTTTTCAGTAGTAGACACATTGTACTTTGTTCCCTAAAAATGTCATTTTCGTCTGTCTGCGTCTGCGGTCACCGCGACGTTTTATGTCTATAAAGTACCAGATATCTCAAACCTATCGGTGCAGGTCTCTACGCCCGAAGGCGCAAAAATCACGAGACAATCGGAGAGATCGATAAAAGGAGCAATGTATAGATAAATTTTATTATTCACGCAGATGCACCATGTATGACCATGTATTGTCGTAAAATTGTATTCCCCCCCCCCCCCAATAAATGGAGCGTGATTACAAGTGGAATTTGCTGCACGAACACTTCAGGAATTCGTCATGATGTTCTGTTTCATTAACACAGCAAAAATTGATTAGTCACCCAGTTTTTTCCACAATTGTACAGCTTGGAGGTCTGGAATCCGTCGGAATCACTGAAATAAAAATCTTAAAACAAAAAACCTAGCAGGCCGATATTTGAGTTAAGAACAACAGAAATGTGGTTTTTGATATTTGAGACACTTTTTTGAAAACTACACACACTGGGTGGATCAGGCTGAACCTAGATCCAAGCGACTCAGCACGCAAGAAAGTATGTTTAATGTCACCCAACTTGCCAATTTAAAAAAATTACCCTATTTTTAAGCGTTTTTCGCAAATTTTTTAAATTTAGCACACTGGACGGCAGTGGATCGGACTGAAAATGGTCTCGATCGACTCAGCACCAAAAAAAAACCATGTTTCACAACACCCCACATGCCCACCTTGCCAAAAAATGAATTTTATGGAATTTGTAACCATTAAATTGTAAATTTGGACCACGAATTGCCGGCCAATTGGGCTGGCCAACGAACCTTACCTGTTGATTGCTGACACCGATTTTTTAGCGCAAGAACGAAATTTTTAAAGTAATAAATAGAGCGTGTCGGGGGTTTTTCCGTTTTTAGGCCATTTCCAACCAGTGTGGGCCGGGAGTCGTATGTTGGAGACTCCTGTCTTAAAGTGATCACCATTTTTGACATTTAAAACGCATACTTACACGACTACCAAAGAAACAACATCAAGAAGTGAGGCGGCAACATAATTTTATAATGATTTTCTGGCGTACGGAATTCGAAGTAGATTGTGTAGGTGTGGCATTGGTAACATACATGATTGGACATTTGAAAAACGTTAGTTAATTTAGGTTGAGTAAATTCAATATTCCGCAATATCGCTGTTTATAATTGATGTTCCGACCTCCGTACAATTCTGTCCATTACCATTCAACGAAATGCCTAATGGATCAGATAACTCGTTATGGAATAAACTAACGATACAGCTGAGCAGAAAACAATTCTCCGGACTCACGATCCCTACGCGAGCAAACATCATGATATAAAATGACCATCGCCTTTTAAAAGGGCTGAAACATCACGAGGAAGTGTCTGTCGGCGGCGGTGATAAGAGGAGATAACCGAGCTACGGACGCCCATGTGAGGGAGCGTGGTCGATGGCATATGAGGTGTGTGTGCGTTTCTGTTGTTGAAGGGGAATTGTGAGTTGGGACAGCTGATGGGCTTCACGTGCACGCGATACCCACATTGCCGGCAACACGATTTATTTATTTACGCACTTTTTCAATACTTTTACCCTCCACGTCGTAAAAGATAAGGGAGCCGCACCCGAATCGTGTGTACCGACTACGGTAACTGACCAGCGAAATGTGAGGGAGTTTGACCTGTCGAATCTTGAAATGTTTATTTTGTATTACGAGACACATTCTTGGCTTTGGTATAATCAGGGATATACAGGGTAGCCAAAATTTAATGGACCAGACAGTTATCTCCGTAAATTCCGAGCTTAAAAAAAAATTCAAATGATAACTTCACTAATTTTTTTACAAAGAATTCAAAATTTGAATAATTCAAATATCACAATTTCGCGCGTTTCGCACGAAAATTTTACCCCTCAACCAATAATCTTGTCGAGAGGTCAAATTTTCATGAAATCTTGAGCAGAAGCCGAATCTGCAATAAAAATTTGGGTTCCCATTTGAAATAACAAAGTTGATGCGCAAATCGCGCATTTGCGCACGTACGCAACGCGCGAAGTTATGATATTTAGATTCCTTGTTAAGAATTAGTGAAGTTGTCATTTGCATTTTTTTTTTTTTTTGGCATCGGAAATTTTACGAAATTATTTTGCGTGGTCCTTTTAATTATGTAATATAAATTTTGTCGCGAGGTTCACTGTACTAACAATATTCGACACGGGCGAGAGACAGCGCGACACATAGGTACCTAACTAAGGCGGTCAAGATCAGCGAAATAGGTATTACGATTGTTTACACTTGAAACCAACGCTTCACAGGCTTAGAAAACTGTTATTAATTCGATGGCACACGGATAAACGTACAAGATCGGCTGGAATGCCCATTGAGCAGTGGGCCAGGACAGTCTGCTTGACTCGAGCATTACGTCATAGCCGGGGAAAAGCCAGGACATTTTCCAATATGGCACACCCTTGTATCTTCCCACCACGGTTGTAGGTACATTTAAGGAGGACAGTATGAGTCAGCAGACGGGTGACGTTAAACGATCCATTCTCACGGGCCCGTTGCTAACGTCCCCACAAGGTCACGTACGTTAATTGCATACTAAAAGACTCGCTAATATGATCGCGGAGCTGGGGCAACAACAATCCAGCTTCAAAACCCACCTCAATGTCCACCGACAGCATTCACGCGAACCGACCGGCGTTACTCAATGCCTCGCGTGCTCCCTCCCATATAAATTTAACCAATTGAAAAAGTCCCCGAACGGAAGGGTTCCGAGGGCATTTAAATGAACATACATCATTCAAAAGTCAGCAGTAATTGCAGGTGCTCTACCAACGGACTACGGTGACGGCCTCGCTCGTTTCCCCAAACGATAGGTTTTTTTTGTCCTTCTTGTTTATTGCTCTTACCTAATTCAGTCAGACTACATACACAGTTTATGTGAGAACACAATGGGTTGTGGAGACAAACAAATTCGCTTCAAAACATAATCACCAGTTATGTAGCAGAGGAACAACTTTCTAATGTGGATTGATATAGTTAGAACGCTGCTAATTATTAAAAATAGGTTTATTATTAGAATTTTGTGTTGCATTACCCTTCTACGAAAATCACTGATCTACTATCATATACTTAGACCTACTCAGTCGTACATTTCTAATCCTAATTGCTTTCTACATGACATGCAAAGAGCACCATTTGTAATTCAACACGTTTTGTCGATTAGGAACGAAATAAGACTTGGGGGTCCTTCAGCTGATCAGTGTTGCCATAAGGAGAAAGGACAAGTCATTGGAAAGGCGCTAGTTATTGAACACGACGCTGCATAGGTATTGTTTGAATTAGTAAGAATACTCAGAATGGATGATACGAGATATTCAAGAATAGCCCTCTTAGCTCTGATATCCCTGGACAAAAAGCCGACGAATAATCCGAGAGTCACTGGTTCACTATTGCACTGGTAACACTACAGTGGTTGAAACAGATGCTAATGCCTTAGCTGCATCTCTCCCGATCATGCTAGAAACAGCCAAACTTTTTCTACTGGATCGCGACTTATCCAGCCTATCCGAGTCAAGATATAATGACTCCTTCGTCCATCTCTACTCTCCACACCCTGGCTGTCGGGACTACCTCAATCTAGAAGCACCTATCGTCTTCAAGCGGCTCCTAGCTCATATCCGGATGATGGGTTCTTATAGTTCTTCACTCAGAACGGGAAGGAAAATCTTTAGATTAACCCAAACAGAAATCTGTGATGACTGTTCAAAACATATCAAACTATCTTTTATGTCCACTTGAAGGGTCCCTTGTACTCAAGTGCGAGGAAGCCATGTGCCCCTATCTTCTCTAACCAGAACTCGCCATCTCCATTATCCGTTCGCCGAATCAAATCGTCCTACAACGACTTCATAACTTCATCACCTTCATCTTTAAAGTACGCAGCCTCTGCCTGTTCGACGCATGAAAAAAATAAATAGAATAATAATCGAAAACAAATAAGTTAATTAAAATAAAAAAAATAAAAACTGTAAAAGGAATAATGATAAATTTGAAAAATAATAATGATATAATACAAAATAAACCAACTAAGAATAAATAACATAAATTATATCTAACTATTATATCGTGGGGTTCCGGGTAAAATGACCAAGTAACATTTTTTTCTGCTATTTTTGTCATTCCGGTACTAAGGAACGTTGTCTACTGTGTGTTGTTGCTAAGAACGTTATCTTCAAACTGATGTGCAAGAAATACTTGAAAATACATTTTACCTGCCTGACCCAAAGAGTTTTATGTGACCAAATGGCATTTGAACTCAACCACAAAACACGAGATGGATTATAAATATACTCTCGCTGGTGCATGTAAATTATAATGCCATTTGATCACTTTTACTGTGTAAGATAAGATTAAGTGAAAATGAACAATTAAAGGTAATGGATAACCTTTTCTAACACAATAGGTATATCATTGTTATTAGAGGATAAATTAACTGATAAATTTGTTAAAAATGATCAAATAGAGTTTTCCGAAGCTCTTATTTAATCTGAAGTGAATTTTGAAGCACGATATGAGAGGAGGGCACTATAACTAACAATAAAGAAAAATCGAAACATAAATGAGACATCACACAACCAGTGTTCGAAAGAAGAAAATAGGTTAAACTTCAGATCGCTCCCCTGTAAAATTTTGCAATGTTATTACTTGGTCACTTTTACTCGGAACTCCACGATATTATATCTAACTAAATTATATCTATTATTAGGTCAACAACGCAGTCATGTGATCTATTCAGTCAAGTGATCGATTACAGTCAACAAATCTGTTGCTAGAGAGTTATACTGTTTAGTTCCAAAAATTGCTAATAGAGTGCATTGGCATCGATCATTCATTGCTCATTCCCGTACAAGATATCTGACACGTAACCCCTCTCATAGTCATCAAGAATTGTTTCAAATTGACCAGATCGTAAAAGATGATAAAATAAATAATATACAGCCCAAAATTTGGAAAATATAAACATTTTAAAGTATTTCCCCCCTCAAATTTGCTTAGAAAACTTGTCACTACAATGGTTATCATCAAGTCCTTCAGAAGAAAACACGATTATTCAAAGACCCTAACGGTTGCAGGAAAAAAATACCTTCATGCACCGGGGGAAATGGCCAATTTGATTGATTTCCCTCAAAAACAATTATTTTCGACGGACAAATGCCTATCTTGAGAGAAAATTAGTCACAGATCCGTTATCTAGAGGTATTATGGTCTCAAAAATGTGAAAAAAATTATGATCGATGCACTTTCGTTTGAGGGGATTTTGCGCGGTTGGAACCACTGTGATTTTGAATCTACTCATCTTGAAACGTACAGTGACACAGTTTAAGGGGGGTTACACAAAATGCTAGTTAAAACTAAAATGACAACCAAATTAACTGTGGAGAAGTCAAACATGGCCCTTCATCCTCAAGCCAAACGATCCTCAATAGTTATTTGGGTTGGAACACGATGGTCTGAATTAGCTGGTGCTGACTCTCTAGCAGAAACTCTTCGGTGAAACCAATCAATGTCCCCTCCGCGGACCGACTTCCCATATATTACTACCAGCTCGTAACACCTAGAACTCGGTAGGAAGAGAGAAATAGAGAAATCTGTCTTGAGGAGGGAGATAGAGAATTGAAGAGTGGACGGGGGGGAGGGGGGTACGAGAAAATGTCGACCCCCTTCCAGCACACCTAGACCCATCTCAATTTAACCGCTTTTAACGCCATGTTGGTTTCATTAGATTACCCCCCTGTCACCGGTGATTGTGATCCAGCGCTAATCGATAAGGCGGAAAGGACTTCGATATTTCCTTTCCACAGGCAACCGCCCTGGATTGAATCCTTATTTTCACTAACCCAGGGAGGGTTGCTCTTCCCGCAGCTTAATTTCCACTACAACCAATAAAACGCCCTCTCCCCTCCCCTCCCCTTTCACGTTCGACTTCATTACGGGCCGAATCTTCTCTGCCCAAATCCACTCAGGCCTTTCACGAGTATTTCACGGTTGATCCTCACATTACTTCCAACAGTAGCTATATTGGATCACGAACATACTCCCAAACCGCGCTTAATTTCATACGTGGAGATGAATCCAAGTGTCAACTTTGAGTACAAATAAGATGGAGGGTTATCAGTGATTTTTCAGGTAGTCAAACCCCAGCAGGAGCTAACGTTATTATTTGAGAAAGTGGGAGGCGCAGCACTAGGCGATCTAACCAATTATTCCCGAAGTAAAAATAGCTTTAAGTTGTGAATTTTCGAAGGACCACCAGCCTTAGACTGGAAAAATATATTGATTGTAGATAAATAGGTAATTTTGTACAAGAGAGAAATGCAAGAACGTTTAAATTGAAAAGATGCACGTAATAAGATAAACGAACGAGTGAGACATTCTTTACCTACCTAATCCTAGTCTATGCGCTAGTCTATGGCGCTAATCCGACCTTCACGGTGTTGAGGAGGTGGGCGAACAAGGAAGGGTCATAGTACTGAGACAGCCATAATTAGTATTCTGGATGATTGTAGGCGAGGCATGGATAATGGAAACATGTTAATTATGGTGCAAACCACAATACCATGATATCCTTTTCGCTATTTTTAAATCCTTCAATTTTAAAATGAGAGTATTTGCGTGGTTCGAATCTTTCTTGACGGGACACAACAAATGAGTAGGAGACTTTAGGGTTCCTGAGAAACTCCTCCCAACAAATTAAATGTTCCTATTGAGGAATTGAATTTAGGCCAGCTCACTACACTTTCCTCAACAATCCAAAAGAACTAGTGATTTTCTACTTCTTTCTAGCGAACAACGGAACTTTTCTATAAACAAAACAACGCAATATGACTAAGTGCTCCATATCAATTCATCTTAATTCACTCGAACCGACAGCCCTTGTCACGTGAACCGCTCGACACTCCCAAGGAAAAATTTTCCGGGGTAGCAAGTGACAAAAAAAAATCTCTCGGGCCGGGCTCAGGAATTATGAGAATTCGCGTGGGAACAGGGAGGATCCTATCTCACGTGAGAAATTTCGTGAAAGTGAGCAAATCATTTATCTAGACGACGTCAACCCCTGGGGCCTCTCCCGGCGCCCGAAAATACTACCACGGCAAGAGCTCCATCCGATAAAAGGTTAACGGGAGTTTTTTCACACCAGCACCCATCCGAGATACATTAATTTTGCCAAGTGACTTCCAAAGTTTATGCTACGATCTTTCTTTCTCATCTTTTCTTTGCTCGGGAGATGGGCCCTATAAGTTAGGAGGGAGTGTAGGGATCGAAAAAAATCGGATATTTGGAGAGGGTGTAATCCGCGGAATTGTTTATAGCCTTGAAGACAAGTAGGTGATGAGAGAGGGGTATTGACCGAATTGGGTCACGCTGAATATGGAAAAAAGTTCCTATCACGCGGTACGACCGAATGCCGCGGGTTGAACCGTGAGATCTTAGAGAATGAAGGACAAGTGAAGCGTGGGTAGGTGTTTTATTGTCAAAACTGCAGTTGCTCCAGTCGTGGGTGCCAATGACTTCTTCCATGTACAGTGAACAAAGAATTCATCACCATTTTCACACATATTTGTAAAATAACTCAGCATCTTTGAATCAAATGGAACCAAACGCCAGGGAAACCGTTCGAATTATTAGCTTCGATGATCCAAGAATGCTTGTATACGAGAAGGGAGACCTCACCATGCACAGGTCTCACAATCACTTGTCCAGTTCAATCTCTTATGGTTACAAACTTTTAAAAGCTTTCTTTTTCTTTACCTTAATCCAGGCCATCACGTCAAGATTCGCCGTTTCGATATCTTTCAAAAAACTAGTAAAGTTTTAAAGGATTCATGACGGTGTCGTCATATCATCAGTGGTACATTTAAAAATACATTAGCAAGCACAAAAAAGATACAAACTGATCAACTTTATGAATAATTTTTTTTCTGTTCGTATTGAGTTTTTTTTTTTTAAAAAATAAGTTTTTTTCTTCATTTGGCATTACTAAACAGCAATGAAATCCAAAATATAGTGGATTTTCCAAATGACGACCAACTGAAGTCAGCATGTGGTGTCTTGCCAGCCAGTTCCTTGGACAATCCATGAAGATGTGCTTCAAAATTTCATCTTCTCTGCCACAAACGTCACAACTCGAAGAATCCCTGATCCAAATGCGATACAGTTGCGCCCCGCACAATCCGTGATTGGACCGTAACCTATTGATCGCCCGAATCTCCGGCCTGCTAAACTCGAACTGCGAGAACCACGGTTTTACAGACACTCGGGGGTTCATAAGACGATATTGGACTCCCACTCTTACATCATCATATAGATGTTGCCAATTTATTTTCAACTGTCTGTAAGCACATGCATACATATCACTGAACGGCAGCCCCACGTCCAAGTTGAGTGAGACAAAGAGTCTGCAACCTCGTTCCCTGTCACTCCAGCACGCGCCCTCGTCCACACGAATTGCACATGTTGGACCCGAACTTTCTAAGTTACCTAATCCACCAACGGACAAGGAGATGAGGGAAATATTTATGTGTACTTAGTAAACAAAGAGCTTTTTTAAGGCGTCTAGAATTCAATTACAAGATAGCAGACTTAACAATTGCCGACTTATAGATAGATAATGTACCACAGATCACGTCTAATAAACAGATCAGTGATCAATGTAAAAGTTGTAAACAGTTGAGTGATTATTTGCAGCGTTCTTTTACTCCAGTACTTTTCTTGCCTCCTCTAATCTCACGGAAAAATAGCATTACATTTAAGGGGAGAAAAAATGACGCTGCTACCGCTTCTGGTGATGCAAGTGAGTAACGTGTTACCGAAACAACCGGTTATTGTAACAGGTAACTGATGGATAACGATAAATGGATAACTAGTAAAAAGAAAATAACCGTTGAGCCCATCAAGTTCAGCGCTTGAAGAAGGTTTTCAAATGTAAATTCTCTTCTCTCCTCGTTCGAACTTATTGTGGTATTTTGGGGGTTTAGTGTGCCAAGTTCAACTTCGTGCTGACGGGCTTTTTGCATCAACAGTTGATTGGCAGTAACTCAACAGTTAGGTCCCCTGAAAGGCAGCAGATACGGTATTGAATTTCAAAACGACTACGATTTTTCGTGTTTCCCTGCCGTTGCAACATTCTTTCGTTTTTTAGTTGGCGTGGTAAAAGCACCGATAGTTAGAGACTCCCAAACTGTTATCCCTGATTAACTCCCATAATTAGCCTTCCGCGGAGCTGCCCCCAACCAAAAGGGGTAAAGGCGCCCGTGTTTACACTTGCCACTTTCTTCGCCGTTGCGTGGCCATCCCTAACTCATGCCGCTCCCCCTCCGCTCCCGTTAACTCCCAAGTCCTATTAGAAGCACAAACTTGCTATCGGCTAACTATCGTGTCTGCGGCCCTCTCCTCTAACAACCTTAGAGCAAACATTTGTTTATATTTTCCGCTTTTCCCAGGGGGTTCATTATCATTTTTATAATAACCTCCACGTGCCGTGTTTGGATAGCGGAGCCCAAATACCCCTTTTTCTCCAACTTCCTCTCTGTGGCAATACTCGCCTGAGTAAAAGTTCGGTTAATTTAACGGCCTGGGAGTATGGGCCCTTTCACAGCTTTTTCGGCAATTAAACGCATAGTGAAACGTTAGATAGCGGCGATAAAAATCGCTACACGTGGCAGTTTTCTTCCACGGCTTGAAACAAGATACGTGCATAACAGCCTCGTCATACCTTTATCCCGAAACAGTCCATAGCCGCTCGGTTTTGCGACACGGGGAAAGCTAATTACGTCAGTGCTGAATCGGTTGATTCTAACGTAACAACCCGATTGTTAAACGATGCCACTTCCTTATTCGTGTCTGATTGATCTCGAACTAATCGATGGGAAATTCGATTAGTAGTAGCTTGTGTGTTCCGAGTCAATAGTGACTGAGCCGCAAGTGAATTTGACCATAGGGCTCTCAGATGCCAAGCGAGAATCCCTAACAACGGTGAACACATGTGCAATTCGCTAGTCATCCGCGGATGACAAGCTTCGTTTGGTTGGATTAAAAACTTCATTCCACTGTTAACACACCGGAAAACACAAAATTTCCAATTGAGGATATTTCTAATATGCCGAAGCTGTAAAAAACGGCATCATTACAAATAATAGTAAGTGTACAATAATCAACTAATTCTAACTCTGACAGACGGCCATAGCCCAAAGTCATTCCATGTATTTATTCATTGTTATTGTTTTTTTCGAATTTCAAATACGTGTATTTTCTTCTTCTTCTTCTAGTGTTATTGTGAGACTCCTGGGGTCACTTTCAGGTACAGAAATTTTAATTGTAATTTGCTACGGATGAATTTCTATGGATTTGAAACCGATCCCAGACGACTTTGTGTCCAAAATTACAGGGAAATGTCACACCACCTGATCGCTATGGCAGCTCAGAGATCTTGTAATGTGCTTGAAGTGCCAAGCAGACGTTTTTTTTTTTAATTTTATTGTACCAAGTAATAACTTATTATATACAAAATGGGGATAAATATTCAAAAGTTAAATACATCACTGAGTTTTGTACTTTCTGACTGATGGTTCCACTCAACTGCTTCACAAATAGGCAAGATCAAGTGATTTGGTACGCTTTAGTCTACTGGTGATGTCACTTGCGTCAAGGAGATGGACAGCTTCCTCGTTGACGTGATATCTTAGCCGTTGGAGATGACTCACAGCTTGTCGCTTTACAGCCTCGCTAACTGTTTCGACCTGAAGTTCAAGATGGAGACGTTCATTTCGCAAATACCATGGTGCATTAACAACAGTTCGTAGCACATTATTTTGGAAACGTTGGATGAGATCTCGATTTGATTGAGCTGTACAGCCCCACAGCTGGGCTCCATAGGTCCAAACAGGTTTCAGGACCTGGTTGTACAGGTTTAGCTTGTTCTGGATCGACAGCTTCGACTGTCTCCCCATTAGCCAGTACATTTTCCTGAATTTCAGTAGGAGTTCTCCCTTCTTTTTCTTAACATGGGCTCTCCACCTGAGCCTGGCATCGAGCGTCATACCGAGTTATTTAGCTTCGTTAGCATACGGAATAACTTTGCCCTTTAGATAAACCGGTACATAGTCAATTTTTTTGTTAGTGAAGTCGACGTGTACCGATTTATTTTCATTAATTCTGATTCTCCATTTCGCTGTCCACTGTTGAATGCAGGATAAGGACCTTTTTAACTTTGTGATGGACTCAATATTATTTTCTCCAACAGCCAGAACTGCCGTATCGTCCGCAAAAGTAGCAGTAGTGTTCATCTACATTTCTGGGAGATCACTGCTATAAAGGACATACAAGAGTGGCCCAAGAACAATCCCTTGTGGGACCCCTACAGTGATCGGCTGTGGCTCTGAGTAGGCATCTTCTTCCTTTATTCTGAAGTAACGATTGGTGAGGTAAGATTGGACCCAGGCAGAAGTTGAAAGTGGTTGTGTTTCATATTACGCCAAAAATTCGAATTCCCAGGGCAAGAAAATTATACGAGAGAGGGAATATATCAAAGGATGTTTAGATTGATGTGCACATGAGATAATACAGGGGGCGGAAAAAGCAGTTATTAAACTTCCCCTCCGCAGGATGAATCGGATAAGACGTTTCAATATTTGTAAAAGGCCCGACAACCTCCTTCCACCCATAATTTTAAATTTGTTCATTAATCTTTGGCGATGTTGGTAGATCGTACATCATTTTCCGTCCCTGATATTAACTAGGTGGGAAGGCCAGGTTCCACTTTGGACAGGTGGTGAGAACGTAGGGCACACAGAAGAGATAAGCATCCCCCTTCAGCATCCCTTAAGTGTGGATAGTCATTCAGGTGAACCCTCCGCCGCCTTCCCCTTCGTCTTCGCGTCTTCCAGCTCGTTTTCGCTCTTTTCGCCGCCCTTCGTCCGCTTCCCCTTTCGTTTGGGTCAGTCACCCCGCGTGGAGGCAGATCAGTAAACATTTACACACCCGCCCCCTTTTACACAAGCGCCACCTTCTTCCCTCTTCTGTTAACAGTAATAAATTCGGTCGGACCCTCCGTCACGTTGCAGGCACCGAACTTCGACCATTTCCAAAGGTCCACCTCCAGAAGAAAGGTGGAAAGTATGATATTTTTCTATATAACCACTAGTCTAATGGCCCTGCTACGCAGGTTAAAAAGAAATAGGTGAATAACACAATGAGGGAGTATAATAACAATATGCAAATTCAAAAAATCGTATATCCCAAATCCCCGAGGAGAGGACCACGTCGCTTGCCCTGGGAGACGGGGCCGAGAATTCCACCCGCCCAGCGTTACCACCCCCTGAAACGTCGACATACTCTGATAAGCTCGTTTTTATATAGTGTGATATATTTATAAGCATTACAAATCGGTCAGTTCATGTTATACAATACCATTTCTCAAACATTTTCAAATACATGGTGTTTGGTATAATAACGACGAAACTTCAAAGAGGATCGATTCAGCTTCTAATTTGCAACAACTCTTACCTCATAGCAATTTTTCTAGCCAATTTTTCTACATTAAAGTTTTTGTTTCGTATTTTCGATCTTGCTTCACTGAAATGGTCTCAACTCCCTTAATTTACTAAATAAATCAACATTAAATTATACTATTGAAAAGAACGTTAAATTTTCTTCAATTTTTACTCCATACAATTTTTTCTCAAGTCATAAATATCTGGACATCAACATTAGATTGAATGAAGCCAAGTGCACGTTGACAGTACCAATCGGAAAATCAACTACATCCCTACTTTCCTCAACAACGTGGTAATTCCCTACGCGAATGAAGCCAAATACCTGGGCATGACGCTTGACGCTAAGCTCAGGTGGAAAGAACACGTCAAAAAAGAAGAAATCTGAACTCGTGTTAAAACTTAGAAGAATGTACTCGCTAATCGGCCGGAGATTCACCATGACATTTTGAACAAGCTGCTATTGTACAATCAAGTACGAAAGCCAGTTTGGCAGTATGGAGCGCAGTTGTGGGGCTGCACAGCTCCAACCAATAGACAGATAAGCCAACGTTCTCAGAACATCGTTTAACGATGTATCACGGATGCACCGTGGCATTTCCGAAACGATGCCCTCCACCGTGAACTTCAAGGTAGTGCCGTCTATTTCGTGGTGACTGTGTAGAATCAGTAGAACTCACATCGTTGACTGACCACCGGAGTAAATACGGGATCGTTATTTTAGATCACACTGGACAATATTTTAATGTATTATTTTCATTGTAATATAACAAAAACGCATTTTAAAAAGGTAAAAATCGATTTTTTCTGTTAAAAAAATCGATTTTAAATAAAAATGCCTTTAAAAAATCGATCTTAAAATCGATTTTTTAAACAGTAAAAATCGATTTTTCAAAAAAATCGATTTTTTGTTGCCATTACTAACCGTGGCATTTCCGAAACGATGCCCTCCACCGTGAACCTGGAGTTGACACCGTGGATGAAGTTATTAAAAAGCGTGTTATTACTGCTCACCTTAACAGACTCAAATGTCAAGTAAATGAGGAAGCTGTCAAACTTCTGAATGAACAAGATATAACTCGTCGCCTTAAGCGAGTAAAACCACATGAACTTGTGTAGGAAGTGATTGTGAAAATTGAAGAGACAAGGGACTAAGTTGTGTACCTTAACCCTGAAATATATATTCGTAAAATAGGTTACTACTTTACTAGTGCAATAAAAGAGTTAGAAAAAAAAGTCACGTCGTACATGGTTTATTTCAGTTTGGAATTTCGTCAACCTACTAGTTTTGGTTTATTATTCAATAATAAACCATTGTAATCGCTCTTGAAAAAAAAATTTCTAACCCCCCTGAAAATTTTATGGTTTACGTTTCAAATGGTGTAGAATCCAAATCTGCAATAAAAATGTTTCCGTCCGTCCGCCGAACGCACGTTTTCTCCCAAACGGAAGGAGCAAAAAATCTGATATATTTCAGGAAAATCCATATTGGTCCGACAACGCCCCAATTCTTTAGCCAGCTCTCTCACTTAATTTAAAGTGCCACTTGAGGGTTGTCAAAGTTTTGTGAAATCCCTAAAAACCTCAAAAAACCAAGGCGGCCTAAATCTGAACTTTTTTTGAAACATTTTCCATGAGGAATCGAATGAGCCCCTCCCCTGTATCTCAAACCGTTCCCGACGTATGGTATGATCTTATGCTGCAAATTCTTTCACTGGGGTTTATTATTCAATTTTATGAATAAACTAAGCAAAACAAACCCGTAGCGCATGGGTTTTGTGCGGGACTCACAACCACAGGTTCTCGGGTTCGTTTCCCGCGTTCGGCAGGAAAACTTTTGCCCCACATGAATATGGTATACACACTTGGACACAAGAGAAACATTTTCCCCCGCAGACACACTTAGGCCCAAGACAAAACAAAACGCTGTATGTACGTGTCACAAGTGCCATAAAATCGTAAAACCATAAAAAACGCTGCAAATTCTTTCACTGGGGTTTATTATTCAATTTCATTAATTTGTCTTGCATTCATAATTTGAATTTCTACTAAGCTTTGGAGGGTGCGTGTTTCACAGGTGATAGAGCGATTATTGCATTTCAGGAGATATGCATAGAGCACGTAAATCCGTTGTCAACCAAAATACTATTTGGATTGATCAGTTGATCATATTTGTGTGCCTCCTAAAATTCAATGATCGTTTTATCACCCGTGAAACACGCACACTCCAAAGCTTAGTAGAAATTCAAATTATGAATGCAAGCCAAATGGATGAAAATGCATAATAAACCCCAGTGAACGAATTTGAAGCGTTTTTTTAATCGATTTTCAATGTTGCCTCACCACTATACGATCTACTGTGAAAACTGATGAGCTCTAAGGTAAAAACATCTTCCTATCGGTCAAGTTAATTTCTGTTTTAGAGCAATTTTTGACGGATAAAGTGGTGTTCAACGTGGAAAACGAGAATTTTTTTAAACGAAATCAGCGTTTTCGTATGAGATAATACCTCTGGTGTTCGATGAAATTTAAGAGGAGAAGAGGGTAAAACGACGAAATCGTTCTCACTGAATCGAATGACGCATTTCTGGAACCCTCCGAACGATTAAAATCGAAGAAAAGAGAAGAGGGGAGGAATTTGAATCCGAAAGAAAAAAAATTGTAATCCCTAAAAAAAAGTTTTTAGCTGTTTGAATTGGACACAAAAACATCGCAAATATTTTTTTATCATTTTGGTATTTGTTTTTTGAGAAAAGATTAAAAAGGTTGTACTTCAGATCACTTAGTTTTTCATTTATGAATTACACATCCCCTTCCTCCCCATCTTTCTGTCATTTTCGTGAACGTTAGAAATGATAGATTCTAGACGAAAACGTTCAAAACAACAAAATTTTGTACGGAAAAACGTTCAATTAGACAAATTTTGAAAGATGAAGTTAGCACTTTCTATTAAAGAAGAGTTTAAGAAAACAGTCGAATTGGCAAAGTTTTGATGAATTCGATATATGATGGAATCAAATCAGTATTACTTTAGAAAGAAATATGACGCTTACATGAGTTTTCTGTGATTCTAAATTGTTACCGTTCATTACTAAGTATTAAAATAAACTAGAAATGATGAGAAACAATAAATCTCTTGTATTCGTCGAGTTGTTATTCTGGCTCTTGTTGTTATTAGATTAGGTTTAAGTGTTATCCGATCAATTCACTTGTCTAATTGATCTCTGTATTTACTGAAGGGACAAACTATTAGTTCAAATTAGGCGGCTCACCGGAAACCGTACACTAATTGTGTTGAACTAAACCAAATCGTATTGACGTTGAAGGAGGATACCGGCTCCGGGAGTCCGTTAGAAATGGGGTCTCATCAGCCCCTGATATCAGTGCTTCACGCCCGCTCCTTGTTTGATAAACAATCTCACTGATAACGTCATGTTACCAATCACCTCGTAGCAATCACTCTGTTCCGAAAGCGTCGCTTCAAGTACGTTATTTGACAAATGAAACCGGATAGACTATAATGAATAGATTATATTGAATCAGGAGTTTCGCTACTCGCCACACTGAAGAGCCGTCGAAACTATTGGTAACACTCATAGGTAAGGTTCATAAAAATTTTCAATAAAGTAACAACTTCTCTGATTGAAGCAGCTATAATTTGTTCTCTCAAGATTTCCAAGCCGAAGCAAATCATCAAATGTGCATCATGCGACGATTTCTTCTGACCACTGATGATCTGTGGTTATTGACCCTTAGTTCAGCGTTAAAACCCAGGAATCATTTCAGAATGCTTCAAAAACAGATTTTGATGAAAAGAAGTTTTGAAAATTTGTACCTGTTTCGAAATTTTCAAAACCATTGCAATAGTGCACTGCACTACTGCAATAGTTCGCAATTTATTATGTCAAGTATAGTTATGGTATTATGTTGATTGGTTTATTTAATAGACCAGTAGATTTGAGGGAAGTGAGCGGTTAACGTTGTTTTCGGTTCAAGTAACAACCCCCAGGTTTTCGGGCTGTGTTGGTCAAACAGCACACGATCGCGGGTAATGTAGGACAAACTGAGAACAATAAGCTAGAGAGAAAGTGTAGGGAACGAGGAAGAGAGGGGAAGACGAGGGTGGTTAATACGAACCTAATTACCGAAGGAGACGGACGATAGAGGTTCGGGGAGGGCGTGAAACGGGTAATTGGGAACGAATGGGCAGAGCCCGTGAATGGGGCGCGGGGGTTGGAGAAAGGGGTGGTTGCGCTTTTGTTTCCCGGAAACAACCCCCGTAGCCAACGGAGACGGAGAGTATGATGAATAGGAACAATAACCTTTGTTGACAGGGAAAGTGGCGTTGGTGGGGGCAAAGCCCCCTCCCCTGACTCTAATTTCGGCTGAAAACCGCGCGAGAAAGCCGCGATCACGGCCGACCCGCTAGTTAACTGATCTATCTTCGGAACACGGAACTGGAATGAACAAGATTCAGTGTGCAATGACAGTGTATTATACTAACGATCTGTTATCGGTCGAGTTCAAAGAAAATGCATTTAGGTCTGTGTTCGTTTGGGCAAACTCTGAAACGACTCTTCAGTGAATAGCTGCGCAATCCAGCAACAAGGTTGATACGAGATGGGTCGGTTTGTATTTGACATATGTATCAGCTACAATTGGAACAATCAGCATGAGTTACACAGGCTGCACCTGCATGGGATGAAACTTCGCCATGAGTTGAAGGTTTTCCTTGAGATGTACTCTTTAAGGGCATCACCTTAGGGATTGGTAGGGGCTCGGTTTTGGGATCTGCAATCCCTTAACGTTACGACATATAAAAGGTGCTTGAAACAAGGAAGAAACCTGAAAACACGTTTAGTTTTCAAGTTTTCTAAAGCACAGGCCGCAACCAAACTTTTCTATGCCTTGTTGGTGATGAGGAATAAAAGTATCAAGATGCCAAGGAGCAAGCAATGTTGTCGCTATGAGCAACCCTTCATTTGAATGATTCCGAAAACTCCGGATAACCTTATAAGAAAGACCCAATCACGGTTATTGGCGACCCTCTATTTAGATAAATTATCTTTCTTCGGAACACAGGAGAAATTAAATAAACACGAAATGTGAGTTCACGTGTTCACATGTATTAGAAACCCCACAACAAAACTCGTCTGGGCCTCACCTACCCAAGGAATCTTTGAGAGCAATGAGGAAACAAGTATTTCGGGGAACGGAGTGACCATATTGTTGCAAAGAACAGTTATAACGACCTTTTAGTTGAATTGTAGATCCTTAAAACATATTCTGTTCAAAATATTCGTGGAATTACGTTCCTCTCGTAGCAGTCCAGAAGCCGCATGTTTAGGAGTGTTGCATAAATAAAACGTACAACACATAGCATCACGATCAACCAACAGTTTTCATCATTGGCGATTCAAACAGTAGCAGCGGCTGAATTCAAGTTGTAAGTTTCGTTAAGTTTGGCTCCAGATATTTAGAAGTAATGAACTCGATAGGTTGGCACGAATCAGAAGTTGCTTCATGAGATGAACACTTTAGAACTGAAATCGTGAACAAGTTTTCGAAGTACTCAGAGAAACCTGAACCAAACATCAATCTCAAATTTGTGATTAGTTGTCGTGAACAACGCTGAGCCAAAGACTATGACGGACCTTACTCAAAAAGTCAAGAAAATTTACCAATATTCCATTATTTGTGGTAGCAATATTTTCATTTTCTTGATTGTGTTCGCCAATGTGGGTAGTTGGGAAATATAGTTTAGGTCGAAACAGGTGAAATAAAGACTTTGTTTTCGAAGCGATGATTGGTGAATTCTGAAGTTATATTCAACTATTATTTGAAATTGAAAAATCGTCCATTAAAAGTACTTAACACTAATGAGAACTTGTACGCAACGAAATGAACATTACACTCAGTAACTTCAAGACGGAGGGAGAAACTTCAACATTTTTGTCTCTGCGTCAATTATTTCGAAGATGTTTGATGTAGTCGTAGAATGTACAGTTTAGTATTTCAATTATACGCGCCTTGATGAAATCTTTAGATCAGGGGTCTCCAAACTACGGCCCGCGGGCCGGAAGTATTTGGTCCGGCCCACCGCCCGCGGACGTCAATGGACAAAATTAGGCTACCCCCAGAAAGAAAAGTCAGCCATGTGACCCAGCGAAAGCTATAATGAAAAACTAATAATCATGCAATTAAAAAAATATATTTAATCATTAAAAACTAAGTTTTGGCCTTTCCTAATCCTAAGGCCGTTCCTAAGATCATACTTCTACAGGATCATTTCTGTACTAGATCTTCACTTCATTAGGCCTAATTTTGAATTTGTCTATTTCGTCTAGGAGTGCTTAAAAAACATGTTTTCAAGCCTGACTTTCAAAATTTTCCATTGCTGAAAATTCAATTTTTAATATTGTTTATTGAACAACGAAAAAGTAATTACGGAATTTTAAAAATACAATCTAAAAACTAATTTTTTGTTCTTATAGTATGCCTAATTTTGGATTTGTCAAACTCGCCTAGGAATTCTTAGATAGACTGTTTTCAAGTGTCTAATATTCAAAATTTTCCGGGGGAGAGCCCCCTTCAGCTTGAGGACTAGCCCCCCAGACCCCCGCCCCCCTATAGGCCCGCCCCACAACTTCCACATTATGATACGGCCCATGGGGCAAATAGTTAGGAGACACCTGCTTTAGATTAACATTGGGAATCCATACATACACTACAAGAAATGGCTTGGAATCCGCCCGCATAGCCGGACCGTCTTGCGGGTACTGTATAACCAATGCGCCGTCGAGAATGAGGATTGGAGTAGGTGCTTCAATAATCATTTCATCGTATCGATGATTATTCTTCCTTTTCAACAATTGGTTTTTCCTTATAAATGAACGGTTGAGTGTACTTATTAGTGACACGTACTAACAGAGTTGGTTATTGAAGGAACTGCTTCAATCAATTCGTCCATGACGGCGCATTGGTTATACAGTACCCGCAAGACTGTGGATCGCAAAGCGACTTCGGTATCCAAGTGTTGAGAAAATTCTACAATCCAATAATGAAACCTACTTAATATTGAAACTGTAATACTTTGCAGTATTCTACGTTAAACACACGTGATGTTAATGCAATGCACAAGTTCTCAGTTTCTGCCCCACAAAAATCGGTTATCGTTGGTAATGAATTCACTAAAGTCACACCACATGTCATGCTTAGTAGGAGTTTACAATTTGGCATTGTGGTCATATGAGGCACGCCAGCGAATTAAAGGCGCCTGAACAGCACTTGCTAACCCAAATAATTGTTTGAAGTACTAAAGTATTGCCTTAAACCTCCATTAATCGGTGAATCATCATGCTTGAGTTATTTGAATATGCACATACTGCGAATAGTTTGTGTAGTGTGATGTAAGTTTCCTTTGCCATCACTAGTTTTTATTCACAAAAAATTAGCAGGGTGGACCATGTTCCTCGAACTGTTATCTACGCAATCGGTTTTGAGAAGCAGTATACAGGAAATGCTCAGTGCTGCCACGCAATTTTCGATCGATAATAGGTATATTAAAATAGTGATTTTATTACGTTTTCTTAATTCTTGTTTTCTTATTAGGTATGGGTGTCCCACGAGTTGTTCCCACCCCAATCCTAGAATTGTCAAAATAGGAGTAAACAAAAAAAAATCTTAATTTTTTTTACAAGGATTTCAAATATCATACTTGCGCATTCTACGCAACTGCGCAACTATGTGCAATTGACACTAACTTTCTTATTTTAAATGAGAACCCCCATTTTTTTGCAGAATCATCTTAATATGAGAGCCGAAAGTCGTCATAAATGATGATTTTTAACGCAAAATAAACTAATTTCGGCCATTATTACGCAAAAATTGAGTCGAATCAAAAAACGGATAGCATCATGTGAATCAGCCTTAAAAACCAATGAAAATTAGATTTACGGGATACTATCCGTTTCTTAATTCGCCTCAATTTCTGCGGAATGACCAAAATATGTTTATTGCACGTGAAAAACCTTCATTTTTGACTTTCGTATTAATATGATTTTTCACTTGATCACTGACGAAGGTTCCAATCTCCTATTTGTACGTTTTTCAACCAGACCTTGAAAATTAATCGCCTTAAAAATCTGAAAACAGACGCCTAGAATTAAAAAAACGGACGCGAGATAAACAAATTTTGGTCATTATTCCGCAAAAATTGAGTCAAATCAAAAAACGGATAGCATCCCATGAATCAGCGTTAAAAAACAATGAAAATTCATGTGCCACAATTTACAATTCACCATCATACACCATTTGACAATTCTGGTGTTGGCGCAACTTTGCGTGCTCGCTGAACCGGTTTCGCACAATAAAAAAAAATCAAATTTTCATAAAATCTTGGGTAAAATCCGAATTTGCAATAAAAAATGGGGGTTCTTAATAAGAAAGTTAGTGTCAATTGCGCATGGTTGCGCAGTTGTTCAGAGTGCGCAAATATAATATTCCTTGAAAAAAAATGAAGATTTAGAAAAAAAATGTTTGTTGACCCTTATTTTGACGATTTTAGGAAGTGGGGGGGGGGGGGGTGGTAACAACTCGTGGCACACCCTGTATATGCTTTGTTTTTAAATTAAAATAATATTGAAAATTGTTCATTAAAACAGTTCACAGGGAAAAATCAACAGCGAATGAAGTGTGTTCTCGCTGACAGCGATGCCTTCAAATGGGTGGATCGACTTATTGTCGGTCTCTGTAGCTCTAATTGTATAGCGATTACAGTAACGACACGATCTACTTGAAATCTATACATACTCCCGGTAATTTTCTGAGAATACGATTTTGATTGAAGCTGTCCCACATAAGCAGAATATGAACTTTTCTGTTTAATAATTAGTTTGAGCATATTCATAGTATACCTACAATAACTGATGGAGAGTTAATGCGAAAAATCCCTCATGAGTGTTATTACCGAATCCACAAACCATTCCCGAGACATCGTAGAAAGGCATATAATATAAACACAACAAAGTTTCTGTTCTTTACCCGGTCGGGAACCGCGGTTAAGAAGTTTCAATCGCCAAGCCAGCTTAGCTCCGAGGCGGGAGGTAAGTCCAAAGCTGCTAATTGAAATGCGCCGTGAAATAGGATTAGTGAGCCATTTAAACCCCGGCTGTGTCTGTATGGCGGGATTTTGATAAGAAAATGATTGATGTTCTAAGCCTCCCTCCTCCAACCCCTTTTCCCGCCATGTAACATTCGCTACAGATTACACTAGGATGGGGAAACTTACTATTAACAAGTTGAAACAGCTTGGAGCCCGATTATTATTAGATTCACCCTCCCGAGTTTAGTTTAAGCTGGTACAACACGCAGCCCCACCACAAATATACCCATTTACGGAACGATTCATCAAGAATCGTAAAGCAGTTCATCTCATTTGCTTCTGGGAACATTTCGATCCCCAACGTTATTGCAGTGTGGAATGCTCAAAGTTCAACTGTTTCTAATTCCCATAGATGATGTAGAGGGAATATGAATGCCGTTAGAGAGTTAACGGACGTCAGTATGTCGAGTTAATAAGTTGGCCGGGATTCGCCATGAAAGAGAAAAAATAATGCTACCAGAACACGGTGATAATAATTATTATTCGGGTCATTTCAAAATTTCGGTCACATTTATGTCACTGATCAGTATTGCCGTAAAATATCAACTAAATATAGTTTTGTAAGTGTTTTAAAATGGTCTCCTATGTGGATGTACACGTTCTATGGAAAAATAAGTAAAAGTTGTGCGTACAAGACCCAGGAAAAAATACCAAAGTCCGTATTTCTCACTCCCTACAGCTGTCACTAACCAGAAGTATACAACTTCCATCGTCACTACTCAGCGAAATATTTATTGGGGCTGTTATATCCACTTATACTATGAAAGAACATACCATCTACAATGGATGCCTCAGGAAAAAAATGGGGTCAAATCAAGTAGCCTTATCAGCCCATTATTTCAGTGTCACACGGTTTTTCCTCACTCCCTACGATGTTTCGAAAAGTAGCCCTCAACAGGCAGGAAAGGGTGTTTATGAAGTTGCTTCTGTTTCGTTGACATCCGTTATTCAAGATGGTCCTAACGCTGGTGGTTGGATTTTGCCTAGACCTTCCCAGTCAGTTCTACCGGGAAAACGATCCCTGGAGGCAGCAGTGTGGGTTTTTCAACTCTCACTCCCTACTCCAATAACATTCTGACAGTGGCAAGTGGAACTTGATCGCACTTGTTGGCAATTAGTGTAGTTGTTGGAAGTTCGTAGACAATATTCTGGTTCTACCAGTTTCAATTGATTTGTGGCTAGTAAAGGCGGTGAAAGGCGACCTATTACAATATCCAAATAGCCCCTTAAATTGTAGGAGTGAGATCTGCTTGTAGCAAGTGAGATATTGGCAAGGAAACCTTAGTATTTACTGTAGCCACAATTAAGCTAATTTGTGCCGTTTCATTCACCTAAATTGAAAGACTTGAGCGGCAATTCCCATGGATGTTGGAGGCTCAAGAGGGGAAAAATAGTTGTATATACCTCACTCCCTATAAAAGTTTTTTCTCTCCAAATCAGCGTATCAGCTGCATGGTTCAAGATTACGTGTGCTCACTTGGGTAATATGCCGAGAAAACCTGAGTGATTGATTAGAAACAAGAAAATTGATCAAGTTTCAAATTTTTTTTTTGTTTTTTGTTTTAGAAAAGTCAATACCCAAATGTGACCGAAATTTTGAAATGACCCATTCGACGACGTTTCGGTCCGCTCCTGTGATCATCATCAAGAGGAAAATAGTACTGGTTGCTATGTCCTCGTAGAAAGCATTGTCAAAAAGTTGGTAAACAAGAACTACATCGGTTGGCTATCATTTTTTTGTAACAAAGTTGATGTAAAAAAAACGTAAGAACCCTTCCCATATTATACTGAATAAAGGCAGTAAATCCATTCAACTACAAGAACAATAAATGAGAAAAAAAATACACGAGAATTACGAATTATTATAATAATACAAATGAGATTTGTTAACTTTATCAAAACATTCTGCGTTGATAGATATCTTCAAACTTCGTTGGAGGACAGTTTTGTCTTTGGAATCACAAAATGAACACAAATGATCGAACACACCAGTCCATTTCAATCTGTACTCATGTTTTCTCAGACATCAGGGATTTTCCCAAGATTTGGTGAAATTACCAGTTTCCCTTTTTCCCGCTATTTGAATCTGCTGTTTAGTGACTTTGAGTGTGGTGCTCATTCATCCAAATCAGTCGGAATCATTCATTTAAAAGGGTCATCTCCATTTACTGAAGGTTGGCGACCACATTCCTAAATCCCTCACGATCTCGGGGAATAACCGCGCTACTTACTGCAGTCCATGCACGTGTACAAAATCACCGCGATAGCAGTTGTCATCCCACGCCACGTTTTCCGTTATTTATACCCATCATGATCAGTTGACGCTGCTGACATTTAGTTTTCCTCAAGAAGTGACTAAGGAACGTAGATTTTCTTGGCCTTCATTGTAACTAATAGCTCGTGAGATGGACCGTTGTTGTCGAGAATACACACGCTTATTACGAAAACGCTCAGTGCAGGAAATTCATGATATACAGTGAATGATCCACGTGGCAATGGCATCTGTATTTCTCACCGTGAAAGTCAACGACTATTGGCGTACATTGTTTATGACATGTAATTAAATTCAATAAATTGAAGATAAAATGAATGATTACTTTAATTCAGAGGATTTTAGCATAATCCGGCTTTTATAGAACCTGGTATTTAGTTGGTTTTTATTTGAGAACTTACTGAAGTGAACAACTCGCTGCTCTTTAGAACAAAAACAGGAAACTTGAAAAGGTAATTTTTACTGTGATTTTCTTTAAGCAAAGATATGAAAGAACGAGTCAGTATCGTATTAGGAGACAGGTGTTTACATCAATTTCAGTTTCTGCAACTAAACCCAACCCAAAACCCAAGAAATGAGAGATTTCTCTACATGAGGTGGTCAGAGGAAAATTTTATCTGAAAAATTACGGCAGTTATCCTCTTCAAAAGGCCTACATACGTACATACGGCATTAAAATCCAGTATTCGTTCTATAGGATGTGATTCGGATTTCTAGGAGATCCACGACCATCCCGCACATTTTCGAATTTTTAAAGCGATGTACACTCAGTAAAGAATGTCTCCGTACACCCCAGGTATGTGTCATTTTTTTATCACCAGGGCAGGCTAATTCAGACATACAGGTTCCAGCTGATATATAAAATTATTTTTCTGATTGAGAATATCGAACACAAGAGCCATTTGTTTTAGAAAAGGGGAAGAACAAAGTCTCTAAAAACAATTAGAGACAGTCTGATGTGATAGAACATCATCAATCAAGACTGCCCCCCCCCCCCCCCCGCAATAGCAACCACCAGAGGTCTAGAACCATAAAAATTACAGGATCAGCATTTTTTCCGGTCACGGTCATGGACCCCTCACAATACAGGGAAGTCTGATAGAATTGATCCAGGTTAGTGAGCGTTAATACAAACATGGGAAAAAACAATAACCGAATACAAATCCGTTCCAAATCATTCTATGATCGAAGATGGAAAAAACATAAGTTATAAGTAACACTTACTTATACTTAGTGTTCTTAAACAACTTTCACAAACAGAATTCTTAAACAATTTTCATGATTTGTTATGGTTAATTTTCATGTATTGTATTGTTATGGTATTGTTTGTACTCCAGACACCTGCGTGGCACGAGTGATCCCAGATACCATCCAGTATGATTCAAAAACTCGTCGATTAGATGAAGTCCTATTTGTTGAAAGTTATCAAGCAAAAAGGAAGGCTCACTAGCTATTAATCCATCGTTGGAGGTCGGTTTTCTAGAGTCTTTGGATTGTACGAAAGCTTTTTTGACTTTATAAAAAAGAATACGTGTACGTTTGATGAAAATTTAGCCTGGTTTGTTTAGTTGGAAAATTATTTGACTTGAAAGACCTATTTGACTTATTTAAGACGTTATTAAACACATTCTTAAAATTAGTATCCAATTTCCCTAGGGTCGTGAGGTGCAGCTGTAATATTCGTGAAAAGCCGAATGGTTGTATGGATATATTTTTTACTGAGTGTAAATAGCATATTTTTCTTCGGAAAATCGATTGAAAAAACTATTACTGACTATGATTGTTTTGTTTTCTTGAAACGTATTTTCCTCAACAATTCCTACGTTCCTCGATATTCTCGATTTCTTGAGTTCACTAGGTCAATTCTCTCGTTGCTGTGCAGATAACTATATCTAGCTATCTCTAGAGAAGAGACTTTTATCTCTGCATGGTGACACGCTACACCGACTTATGTGTTGGTGGAACGTGGAGCTCATATGGACTAGGTCGGGGTTTTCTGGCAGACTACTGTAGCGGAGACATTTCCCAACGTCATCATCCTCTCTAAGCCTCACGGTTGTCTGCTCTTCCTTAAATCCTTCTTCGACTCTTTCCTCGGGGAACCTCTTAGAGACATCTTGCCGAGTAAACCGCCTGATTCGACCTCTCAGCTCCCTCAACGCTACCCGCTCCTCCATCGTGGCGCATCATTGCTCCTTTTCCCTTCCTTCATCGGTCTTTCCTCCCCTCTTCCGTCGGTCGGTTTCCCATTCCACGTGTTGATCCCGTATCAAAGGTCGACTTCGGGCGATTGAGCAAACGGGCGTTTGGCATTTACGCAAGAGTGCGTGGTGTTTGCTTATCCGACAACTGTCACACCAGCAGTGATCCCACCCACGCTATCCGCACTATCGTGCCTACTCCATTCTTATCTGTATACCGTACAACGTGTTTACCCCGGATGCAGCGTTGCTAAAAAAATACACTGCTCGACAAAATTAAGGGATCACCTGAGAAAAATCGTGCTCGCTGGAATCGGGCGTCAAAAAGTATAGAGATCATTATTTCTCCACCGAATTGGATCTGTCGAAAAGTAGAGTAGTCAAGATAAAAAACCAGCTGAAGAACGAGGCGATCTGACATTCCTAAAGAAAATGACAAAAGAACGCTTTTTGTTTAAAAAAAGTGAAAACGTCGTTTTAAAAAAAATGAGCTGTGGAGTGATCTCTTGACCGAAAATCAAAAAAGTATAGCTCATTGGAAAGCTCCATCTGTCCTCTTTAATATGCAAAAAAGAAATTTAAAATCGGTCGGATGGTTTGGAAATTAGAGTCAAAAATGTATCGAAAAACGTGGTTTCAAAATGCCACAAGGCGGGACAAAATTAAGGGATCATTGGAAAAAAACACACGAAGTCCTTCGAAAAATGTTTCTCCACAATTTTACTGAAAAAAATTAATTTTCGGAAGAAAAAAGATTAAAATTTTAAATTATGGAAAAATAAGGAGAAGAGAGTATTCATATTCGGTTTTATTGTTTTACACCTTGATCTTAGCGATGGTCTGAACAACATTCCACAAGGAACTATCCGAGGAATCATCGAGGGAATGCCTCGAAGAATTGAAGCATTAATCAACGCAAGAGGAGGGAATACAAGGTATTAGTGAGCAAACCTTACAATGTTCTTTTTTCTTACTGACGCAGTTTCCCTTTCAGTTTTTCCCAAAGATTTCTTTATTTTAATTCTGCCATCAGGTGAACTTTTTTTTACGATTGATGTGATGTTTTCATTTCTTATTGATTTCATTAAAACTTTTTTCGAAGGACTTCGTGTGTTTTTTTCCAATGATCCCTTAATTTTGTCCCGCCCTGTGGCATTTTGAAACCACGTTTTTCGATACATTTTTGACTCTAATTTCCAAACCATCCGACCGATTTTAAATTTCTTTTTTGCATATTAAAGAAGACAGATGGAGCTTTCCAATGAGCTATACTTTTTTGATTTTTGGTCAAGAGATCACTCCACAGCTCATTTTTTTTAAAACGACGTTTTCACCTTTTTTTAAACAAAAAGCGTTCTTTCGTCATTTTCTTTAGGAATGTCAGATCGCCTCGTTCTTCAGCTGGTTTTTTATCTTGACTACTCTACTTTTCGACA
Source organism: Creontiades dilutus (assembly GCA_031894815.1). Classification (NCBI taxonomy): domain Eukaryota; kingdom Metazoa; phylum Arthropoda; class Insecta; order Hemiptera; family Miridae; genus Creontiades; species Creontiades dilutus. Next base: position 229,661 of record JAVIWC010004021.1, read on the forward strand.
GATCCAATTCGGTGGAGAAATAATGATCTCTATACTTTTTGACGCCCAATTCCAGCGAGCACGATTTTTCTCAGGTGATCCCTTAATTTTGTCGAGCAGTGTACTTTGGTTCTCTACACGTGCGATAAGACGTTCTGTGGAGAAGGTGCATCTAGTCTACGTAGGGGTGGTAATCGATAGTCATATGAAGTGAGGCATACTTGTGAATTGTTTATGCCAACAAATAAGGAAATGTGTTAAAGTCATGGTAATTAAGGAATTAAGTACTTATCAAAGAAAACTCTCGAATGCGTTTATCCGTAGGGTCTATAGGTGTTTGTATGTGAAACGGAACCTTTAGATAATCCAAATTTCCCACAACATCATGCTAAAATCGACGTGAAAGTGCATACTTTTCTGTCGGCTGTAGTTCATAAAACGTTTTTACCTAAATCAATGAGCATAACAAGCTCATAGAACAATACAAAGTGCCTCTTTGATTCAGCTCCAACAAGAGAGACTTTCACTTAGTGCCTTCTGCTAGACAAACATCAGACCGTGTTCTAGTCAAAACAGTAGATAATTGTAGTTAATTTGTGACAGATGTCTGTTTAAAAATACACCTTCCTAAAGCCGTTTTGAGACACGCACAGTGTATGTACTATTCGTTACTGAGATAGTGACATTTTTCTTATCTTTTGGTGTTTGATTTGGCTGGTTCAGCTTCTAGTTTAGTGAATTATGGATGTATTGTAAACGGTGAATCAATAGCGGGAGTTATCGTGAAAAAAAAAAAAATGGTCGAGTCGTTCACTGCCGGAGTCTTCAGAATCCCGCCCCAACCCCTTCAGTTTGTCCGAAAATCCCCAGGTCTTCTTCACAAAGGTCAAAAGCCCACTTCCCCCAACTTTACTAATAAAAGTCATCACTTTAGTTAGGTCGTTCTCCACAACTTCACGGGCCTGTAGTAGTCCAAAACTCGGGAGTCCTTCTCCCGTTATAGCCTCCCCCCCGTCCGCCCACGCCCCCAATCCGTGCTCTCCCTAATTCAATTAAAAGGAGCTTTCACTTCTCTTATCCTTGCTTTCCTATCTTGATCTCCAGTATCATCACTTCATTCGATATTTGCACGATTTCCAACGCCCCCCCTTCGTCAAATTCGTTTTCGTTGCTTCACAATAACGTTTTTGTTGACTACCGACTGGCGGTTTCGAGTATGATCGAAATGCGGTCACATGCACTTGAAAGTTTCAAAATAATGAGATAATGGAATGTACACGCTTGAAGCCCCTTCAAAGATCTGGGACGACGAGCATGCAACACTTAGGGGATTTCTCCAAATCCAGAAACCTTTAGGTTTATGCTCAGGATTAGCATTTTCAAGAATCGAAAAGGGAGAACTACCTATATCAATCAAATACCTGAAAACGATTCTCGTGGGAGACGCTTGGATCTTAACGGTAAGAGTTGACTGTGACACGATTCCATCAAAGTTAACTAATCAGTTGAGTTAAGCGTTCTTATTGCTTCAGAGTCTACTAAGGTAGCGGAAGCATTATTTTCACTTTCGGAATGTGAAAATTTTTTTGTCTCCAAAATCAAAAATTCCACTCGCATTTTGCGTTTTAGACCTTTATGAAAAATTTTGGTTCCGTGTCTGTCTGTCTGTCTCTCTGTCTGTCAGCAAATCCTTGTTATGGGCAAAACTACACGGAGTTATAGTCCGATTTTGATGAAATTTTCAGGGATTGTGCGGGTTGGGGTGTAGATGGTCGCCTATAGGTTTCATGACCCCCGGATCAATAGTAGCCTCTGCGCATGCGGAAACGTGAAATCCTTGTTACGAGCATAACTTCGGGAGTTCTTGACCAATTTCGATGAAATTTTCAGGGATTGTTCGGTTTGATGCGTAGATGGTCCAATATGAGTTTCATGACCCCCGGATCAATAGTAGCCTGTGCGCATGCGCAAACGTGAAATCCTTGCCAGAAGCATAACTCCGAGAGTTCTTGACCGATTTCGATGAAATTTTCAGGGATTGTTCGGACTTATTAGGCATATTTTATAGTTTGTTCAATAGTTGAACATGCCTACCTTTATTTTCTCAAGTTATGCTCCTGCATAACAATAAATTTACCCTAATTCAATATTTACTTCGCCTAATTGAACGAAGTTCTTTAGTCAATAATAATTTTCAATGATCTATACAGTCATGTTATGGATACGAGGAAGCTATGTGCCACACCCACTTGTTTTTAACTGTCTTATATTATTCCATAATTAACTTACCTAATTAAACTATTACCTATGAGATGAAGTTAACGTTCACAGTGATTATCCATCACTCAAATCTGTAATTGTTCAAAAACGGGTCCCATTAAGTAAGCGTAAATGTACACTAAATTCCGAACATCGGGTTTTGGATCAACGTCGACCAAACAGGAAATAAAACGTGTGTAAATGGGGATCAACTCTAAATCAAAAGCTGCCTCTCAATCGATCCTGATCCCAGAGTTAAATGAATACTTGAGGGTAGAGGATGAGAAACTGAAGGTTTAGACTCTTCTTCCAATGATAGGAAAAAGAGCTTTGAATGCAATGTGTTGAAAAGTAACTCATGTTTTCAGTCAAAATTTTGCCAACTCATCTCGGTGACGAGAAGCAAATAATTAATTGTATTGTAAAGTGGTGTAAATCTATTTTAACCTAGGATTTTGGAGGGCCAGCTTAGCCACTCTTTTAAGAGTTTTCTGTTAATCTGGCCTCTCTTTCCCAATGTGGTGTAGTGGATCAACATTTGAAAGGTCGAACATAATATTACATTAAAGAGCATATTTCCGTTGGAAACTAAAGTTTGGCTAATATTATATCACAAAGCAGACCGTTCATCAAGTTGATTCAGTGACATTTACCGATACGCAAGGTTATGGTAGCTTAAGGTTATTACAGTTGATAATGATGTGGAAGGAAGAATGAACTAGTGTTATGGTGAAGTACTCACCAACATTGAGGCTGAGTAAGCAGAAACTGCAATGAAATAGTGTTTAGTCAGAAAGCACCAACCTGTAACAAAAAAAATGACGCAATTATGAGCTTTATAATGGACTGACAAACAGGATGATGTATCAATAAATGTTCACTACAGTGAGCAATAAAATAATTTGAGACAACAGACTCAAAATTGTTTCATTAGGGAATTTTATACGATACGCAATTATAATAATAATTATTTTGTTTTTAGTAATGTAATTATTACAATTATTGTACATTTAGACAAAACAGATGAGTAGATGGTCCACAAATAACCATAACAATAATGGTTATAATAAACTATAACCACTGGAACAAAATAAATCCATTCGAATGGGATAGGTTTCGTTTCTGTAAAAATCCACCCTAAGCAAATAATCGACATTTCTAAACCTGATGGTGACCCTCCAAACCTACTACCACACGAGCAATTACGCATTATTACAAAAATAATGAAACCCATTTGTTAGAATTGGCAGCGGTTTCGAAGTGCAATCATATCTCACTGCAGGATTGTTAAAAGCAGATTGCTGAGGTTTGTGGAATCATTTGATGGATTCATCCATCTTTCATAAAGTGACAAAAAAAAAGGTAGAGTAAAACGTGTGGAAACTAACCACAAATTGTACGAAGAGAAAGCTGACATAAAAATATCAACAGATAAGCTGATATAAAATATACTATACATACTCGTAGAAATCCACCAATAGAGCAACAGAAATTTGACGAGATAAAAGAGAACGCGAAGTTTCTCTTTTTCGCAAATATATAACGTAAGTTATGAAAAACTGGATTTTAAAAGGATTTACGTTTGAAATCAAAGTGCCGCTGCAATCATATTAAGTTGTTCAATTGTAACAATTTACAACGTACTACATTTTAACTGTGATCAACACGTTCATATTCACATGCGTGTTGACATTATTTTTTCTGTCAAATCAGGGGTGGTGAATGGATGAATTTCAACCAATAACGAACATTGTAAACATGGTGTTATTTCAAAAGTTTTCGATAACATGATTTTTTTAATATTTCAGCCTTTTCAGAATTGATAAGTGATACCGAGAATTCAGTCCCAACTAGACCCTAAATGTGAGTTTGGACCCAAGTTTCTTTAAGTTTGTTGAATATCGATTGTTTTTGCTCTTGTTGGTGTTAAAATGTCCGTTAGAGTTCCGAATCGGTCCCATTCGCGTTGCAAGGCATGTGAATGTGTTTCTGATGGCAATGAACGAAAACGATTCACAAAAACGCTCATTATTGCAAAAAAATACACCGAAACTGAGGAGGCCGGCGGCCAAGTGAATAAACTGACAAACGCTTTTTGATCATACGCCCACTTTCTTACCCACTTCATCAACCCTTGTGACATGTTATGGCCACACGATCCGACAACTGGTTACTAAACGGCAGTAAGTCAAGGCAAAGCTTCCCAAGTTGGCAGACGTAACGGGGACGAAGACAGATGATCGCTCCCGACTCCTGGAGCCCGAGTTCTCTGTTCTTCTAGTTGTTTCCTTCACTGCTCCGTTCAACGCCGCCTTAAGATACTTCCACGGAAATTTATCTTTTTCGTAAGTTCCCCGAGGACCCAGGGTCTTCAAGTTACTCTTTTATTTACACTACGATCGAAAGACTTCGTCAAATAGTCGTTTTCAATATTAAGAAATTTCGTAAAATCGCCTGAATAGTTACGGGAGGAATATATTCGTCAGCCAAAGTTACAGTCCTTCAACATGACCATATGATGAATTACTCGTCGTATTTTCAATACTACCATTCAAGACCTTAAAATGCTCCTAAAGTAGTCACAAATTTCTGCCACTAACAAACTACCTGTGAGCATCGACAAAAGTGCGAGAAGCAAACCAATTGGTTGCGAAGGATGGCGCCGTTTATGAAGTACAAGGATGCTTTGGAGATTCTGACTTGTCCTTTGTTGTGTGTGAGATAGGTAGAAATTTCTTTATTCTTCACATCTATCTCTCAACTTGGTACATTACCTAAACTTTGGTTGCAACCAAAGTCTCTCTAATCACTCTCTAATAACTTATACCTGATGTTCAAGGTGAGGTAATATGTGAGAACTTGTTACCTCACAACAATAAACTAGGATACACGAATCTGTTGCTGATATCCAATTAACTCTAATCTTGTTACTGGGTTCTTGATCCATTTGAACACTCTAAGTTAATCATACCGAATAGCAGTATTCATACGAGGAAGAGTCCCTTTACAAATTAGCCTACCATTCCCAGATTATGGATAAAGTGATATCCAGACCCAAATTTCTTACACAATTAAATCTGCAACGGCGAGACTTGGTGCAACTACTGAGATTGAGAATAGGGCATGGACAGATCAACTAGATGTTTCTCCAAGATCGAGCTAGTTGAAACAACCTTTTGCGAGTTCTGTGAGGATCAGATAGAAGACGAAGAACACAAAATGTCAACATACCCGCTATATTGGGAAGAGAGGAAAGCCTTTGGGCTACTGAGCTACTACCATAATCTACTATCATGTGGAAAAGAACGAGAGCCTGCATAAAATACAATGGAATACTACAAATGTTTTTCGATTATTTTTCTAGAAAAGTAATATCTCTTTTTTATATAAACTACCTATTTTGCGGATTTAGTCATTTTCCCAATTAATACCGCGAACTTTTTCTTTTATCCCTGCTATTCCTCGATTGCTGTTTAAAAAGTGCCTAACGGTATTTTGCTTCCAAACTGGAATTTATCCATGAGATCGACGCGGAATCGCAAATTTGACCATACCATTAGAAAGCTGATTAAATTTGACAATTTCCAGCACTTTTTTGGAAGTGCAATAAAAATAAAAGTAATTCAAAAACTAGCAATTTGTTTTAATTTTCAATGTTTGAACTGCAATTGCGGTCCTTAGGGGTTCGTTAATGATGATGAATGTTGATTGGCTGTAAAGGAAATGCAACGCTGAATCCGAAAATGTGGTCAAAAGTAGAAGAAAGTTTTTTTAAAGGGAAAAAATGTGGGTTTTTATGTCAAAAACGTGGTTTTTTGAGAAAAACCTTTAAAAAATCATATCTAGAGAACGGGTTGAGTGAAGTTGGCGGGGTTTTACTATATTTACGATGCAGATTTACAGGAACAATTTGTCGTAATTTATCCGCTTCCACCCTGATATCTCCCATCAAGTTGTGATAATTTTGAACGTTTAGTAGCAGATGGCATTAAAACTGAACAGTGGATGTTAGGATTACGAGCAGTAGATCTTTTTACATTGAAATCGTCCAAGTAAGGTGTTATAAAAAAGCGACCACCCAAATAATAACTTATGCTGCATTTTATGGCGGCTTGATGATCAATGTTTCGTTTAATTTATTAAGCATATTCAGAGCCATATAGTTTGTGACTGAATCCCAAGAAATCCCGAACATTACTATTGTCATCCAGCAGTCAAGAAATTCATCATACCTCATAAGCAACATCGAGAAAATCGCAACAAACTTCAACATACTGGATCCATGGACCTGATGATGCTTCATAAACTAGGCGAAACGTTGGGTTGAAGGATTATCTTTTATCGACTGAACCTCTAGAGATTGCAAACATTCCTGCTAAATAATAGCTATTAAAATTTGTTCAATTGGGCGCCACCTAAAACATTCCACGCAGGGTTTCAGGGGAGATAAATCTTTGTCTCCTGAGTTTCGAAAATTCTTCATGAAATATTATGAAAAGGTCAAGAGGGCGGAAGGGACGGGGCCGAAATGATTAATTCACCCTCCGCCGAAAAACACACAGTTCGGGGGGGCTTGAGGGAGCGCCTAAACGCGGATGAGGGAAGAGGACTGAAACAACTGGCGCCCAGCGGTGGGATATACAAATAGAAGCAAATGATTCAAGGAATGTCCGGTGTTATCCCCCGCTCGGCAAACTTCAAGGGAAAAACCGACGTGAACAAATAGCGGTGGATGTTTCAAGAGGTAATTCATACGGGAATCATTTTTAGAATTCCACGATGTTAATTCACGGGATGAAACCGCTAGGGAGGGAAAACATTTGACGAGTAGCAGCTTCACCGTATCTGGATATTTGGGTTCATCCATTCTCGGCGTTGAGGACTCGAAGAACGAAGAAGGTCTAGAGGACAGTAAAAAGACTTTGGGTATATTTTAGTCAATAACAATCCTTTGTAACCTAGTAGCATACAATTTTTGAAACCCCTCTCAAATTTAGTACTTTTACGTTTCAAGGTGCTTACATTTCACCTCTACACTGTCTGTCAAACGTATGGGCCAAAAATGGACATATGCAACATATGCAACTTATGCAATGATGTAAACAATCCGATCTTTCTCGTAAGGCCTCACTCGGGGTATAGTTAGTCATGTCTGCCAGTCAGCTTGTGATTCCCTAACAGAAATGGATGCTTTGAACGAAAAAGTTGTTAAAACTGCGGTTTTCGTTTTTTTTTCTGATAAAACCACCTGAATTCAAAATTCACCAAATTAACTGTAATTTCTAAATCTAAAATTGATCCTCCAAACTTCACAATGACACGAGCAATCGCGGGATATTCAAAAAATAATAAATCCAGGATCACATTTGGCAGCGTGTTTGTTACCGATAATATCAAAACTCCTGAATACCTTAAGGACGAAAATCAGAATGTCTGTACGAAAATCATTGAAACTAGCCGAATTCCTAATCCTTCATTCGGATTTGGTGAAACTACGAGGCAATGTGAGGGTTAGGGTGTGGACAGTTTCCTAAATAATACATTGCTGTGACAGATATGGATAGCTCTCCTTTCCCGTTTCTTAAAATGACTACACCTGAGCATACATCTGAAGCTGTTTAACTCCAAGAGTGCCCTGTGGGTGTAGTAGGAGGTTCGTTTCAATCCATCAACTTTAACTTCTTGGAGACATATGAGTCCGAGTAATATCCACGTATGATGACAAAACTCTCGGTCGTTATTCCGTTGAGATGAAATCAAAACCGGTGACAATTCTAACACATGGATCTATTATTTTCGAATAATGTTCGATTGTCAGTGTCATTGTGAAGTTGGTGGGGTCACTTTTAGGTTCAGAAACTGGTTATTCGCTATCGGAGGATTTCCACGAACCTGAAATCTAGCCCAGTTGATTTATCGTCCATAGTTACTAATAAGAGAAACTCGCCTGTGTCAGTAAAACGCCAAAACCCGTTTTGATCAGATCTAGTAAAAAGCATATTAGCGCGTGAGGCAATCGGGTAGGCTCGAAAACTAAGACCATCGAGACCACAGTAATCTCAGCATCTCGATCAATGAACCCTAAGAGAAATATTTGAAGATTAAACTATCAAAATCACAGGAAATTTCCATGTAAGGAGGCAGTTTTGCCTTTGATTCACGCAGAAATTAGTTCCGTGTATCGAATGAGATCACTCGGGTTGCACCACGATCATCCGCTCTCACAACATTTGGAAAATTGGGCAAGTAGACGTTCGGGTTGCAGAGATTTGAAAGTTCAACGGGAGGTCTGAGTTAGACTGCATGGCTGGCGACACCCCAAGTAGCACGGTTGGTTCTAAGTTATTGCACTATCAGTAACGCCATCTCAGGAACCTTGCTGTCTTGCTGAATTTCAGGGTTTATCTATTTCAGAAACAATAAACCTTTGTTAAATAATTTGCGGCATTTTTCCTCTGATGGCCTTTTATGAGCATTACAGATTTGAATCTTGAAACGCTAAATGCTAAATATTGTGAGAAGGGGAGGGGGGGTGGGGTAATAAAAAATGTTTGCTATACGATTACAAAGGCTGATTAATGAAAATAATAAACCAGAACAAAAAATGTTCTAAAGCCGGGAGCCATTTTTGATGGAGTAGACCACTAATTAAATTAATGGGGATTGGAACATTTTGCCTCCAGCTCCTTTCAGTTTCACTGTAAAACCATTATCATATCTATAACGACCAAACGACCAAAACTCCATTAAAGTCAGCACATTATAACAACTTCAAAACAGTTCACCCGACTAAAGCTATCATCATTCTGGCAAATTCTTGATTATTTATGTACACGGTCCACGCTAAATATTTCCCAAATGACATCGGAACCGTATTAGAAGGCCACTGACAATCGGCCTGCGACCTCCCCCGCCGCCATTCAAAATCAATGCAGCATTAATGTCGATTAAATTCCAATGTCCACATCGCACCCGCTACAGCGCCGATGCAAATATTTGTGGTAACGATCAGTGCGGGCGTCACGCGATAAAACAGTTGAGAGCTAAATCAAATCATTAATTTGTGATTTCGGGCCGAGAAAGCGAGAATTACTTTATACAATTCCATATTGTAGTCAATGATATGGAATATCAACGCTATGAAGTGACTACAACTAAAACCCATTCTAGGTACAACGTTTTGCTCTCACCCCTAATATGAAAGTTGACGGTCAACAATAGGACGCAATATTTTGAATTCATCTCGAGTCTTGATTATTAGAACAACATAGCCTGAAACCCGGGGAAAGGATCCGAGCAAAGCCAGTTTGAAACATTGAATTCGTTCTGAAATTCCATCCCTCAAGAATGTGAACGGCTGGTTAATAAAGGACGATGCACAGTTTGAAGTGATTTCAGCTCTCTTCGAAATCGGTCACAGCACTGGAACACTTCCTTTACAATGCACACGTAAATATACGGATATCTGTGACAGAAAAGGATCGTTGACACATTTCCATATAAGAGATCGGAATTCGTCGATTTGAAGGGTGCGCAAACTAGTTTTGCTCAAACTGTTGATATAAAATTCAAGTTTCTATGCAATGAACCCAATTATTCCACGAGGATTTTGTCCACAATTTTTTGAAAAAATTCATAATATAATAGGTATTATCGTTTCTTATCCACGAATGAAATGTACGCTTGATGCAATCGATTCGTTTTTCAAGAAATAACTCAATAAGTCAAAAAATGGATTGAGCAGATACACCTTTTCTGCGCAGGAGGATTATCAAATACAGAAATAACCTACCTAATTTTTTTTAAAAGTCGATTTTGGAAGCCTACGTGCTAATCTTAAAACGTAAACGAACAAAGTTTGAAAGAGTTTACACGATTTCTCTCGTTGGTTGATACAAAAAATTGCGTTGTTGAAGATAGTAAACCAAAAATAGAAGCAATTGTCACACTTGCTAGTTCAAAACGAACATTTATTGTGGAGCTAATGTATGGAAGTAAATATGGTGGCTTGTGATACACTGGTAATATATGGTACAATATATGGAACTCGGTAGTATAGTTTTATCAGGTAGAGTAGGCTATTTGAAACATGGAGCAATAAAATGGTGGGTCACCACGAAGTTGAACTTATGGAATCATATTTTGTTGTGATTCTCTTCTAGAGTTTACTTAGAGAACATGGAAACAATGAAATGAAAAGCAGTGATTCAAGAATGTAATAACCTTACGCTTTTCATACGCACGTGTACGTAGCGTAAGTAGAAAGTAGAATGTGGAAAAGATGGGGGCGAGTGGAGAAGGAGAAACCTCGTATGAACCGCAATTCTCTATCAAAGTCAGTGGTCTGGTAAATTGGGATCTACAGGTCCAGAGGGGGCAAAGCTCCTCCCGTTCTCGTCTTTCCATGTTACGAAAAGGCGAAGGCTCCTTGTATTACCGCATGGCTTGTCTCGGTAGAGGCGGAGGGTTTTCGGCAGTGACGGACACGAGGGGGGTGTAAGGGAAGATCACAGGGAACACGCTTCAAAGCATACACTAGACGGCACAACGGACGAGGGCGAGGGAGGGTAGAACCAGGCGAGGGTGCTGCTATCTGACGTCGAGCTGACCAAGCAATCTGGTTTCGCCGAAATGATCAATGGTTCATGTGATAAGCTTCACCCACTTCAAGGGCCCCGGTCTGCACAGATAAGGTCGCGGATTCCCAGCTTCCCTCTAAGCTTCTCATAATCCTATCATCGCTATCTACCGACGATTTCCACCAGTCTCCAGTGATTTTCATCATTCCCTCACTCATTTTTCTGCCAATCTTCAAGAAACAGAGTATCTCCATTTAGGTGAAACACTCGGAACATTTGGGTTTCCACATTTATCAAAGAGTTATCATGATATCTTTCGGCTGAATCCATTCATCTTGAGGCTATAAATACTGGGTATTTTGCTAGAATTCTTCAACAAACAAAGAATCACATGGAACCCCGTACTTCAAAAGAACCAAAGAGTACAAAACCATCGAAACTTACAATCCCTTAGTCAACCATTCCCAGTTACAGTCATGCCTTATTGACTACGTTTTTGGTTTATCATTTGCAATACTAAGCATTTGTGAACGAATAGACAAAGTTTTTAATAACACTCCTCATAATTTAGTCATTTTACGTTCCAAGGTATGTAGATTTCGAATCTGCAAAGTCCGTACGGTCGCCTTACTGGGGAAAAAGGCCTTGGAATCGATGTTAAGAGTCCGTTCTTGGACTGCATTTAGGTCTAGTTGGTCCTATTTTGTAGCCAGAAGGCGCACAGATGCTGTGGGCCAAAAACTGCCAAAAACGGGACAAAAAAGGCAAGTGTTGTGTCATTTCCAACTAATTTACTATTCGTCCATCCATTGTGGGAATTAATCACGGATATCATACTGCGACACTATCAAATCAGAGTCATTCTTATGCATTCTGTAGAATATCAAGGCTTGAGCAGGTTATGGATTGATTCAGCAGCAAGAACATGGAACCCACATCGATAAATACCCAATGCTGCTTTGATAGCAATACGGAGTGAGATATGAAGAGGAATAGAATCACTTCTGGTTTGAACCAGTGACGGGAGGGAGGGGGGGGGGGGGGCTGAGACGTACCGAACATACCAAAATATATAAACCCATTGGCATTTCAATTATATTGCTCAGATCTGAAATCTAGATGCATGCACACCCAATGCTGCTACGAAAGCAATAAAGTGACACATATTAAGAATATATCAACGTTGTACCAAACAAACAAAAATCAATATTTTCACGGTCATTACAATTATACTGCTTATAGGATGATGGTACGGAATTAAGATCCTCAAATTTGGTACTATCCACCCAAAACAGCAACACTACCTGCCATCTCACCCCATCTGGTCCAGTGCATCCGAGATGTATTTATCGCTCCAGTAGCTTATCAAAGAGGTTGGCGTTTTTAGAAAACCCGCGTCCCCGAACGGAGTTTCCTTAAAGGTCATGGGACGCTCGTTCTCCTTTATACGCTCAAACGACTGGAATCGGTCCAACCCAATAACTCCACTATCGCTGAACACTTAATAATTTGAAGTCGGTGATTAATCAGGACCTCCTGATTTTGTGCTGTTATGAACATCAACAGAGTATACGACCACGTCAACCCTCGCTTTTTGAAGTTACATAGAAACGTCTGCAACAATTTGTTACTGGTTATACATCTTTTACTAGCAGGAAACTAGTGAGATTATTACAAATAAGTCAATAATCCATGCACTCCTCCTGTACGAGGAAGATGTGTCAACTTCGCTGAAATATTCAAAAATCAGATTAATGTTTCGAAGTTTGCTATTGCTAGACATTGATTCAATGAATTGAACTACTACTCGCTGTCCATTCAACTGTTCGCTCACCTAAAGGCTTTGATAGAAAGAAAGAACATTCACAGTCAATCTGAAAGCTTTGCATATGGTAATAAATAAATTGTGACGAAAGAATCACCTGATATAAATGAAATTGAATTCCGTTTTCAAGAATTCCTTCCAAGAGCTTGTGAGATACGTACTGCCATTGAAGTTCTGCAGAAATCGTACTCGACATTCCACCAAAAGCTCTATAACCACCCGTACCCACTAGCTGCTACCACAATAGATGAGACCCACCAGACCTGGTCATGGCGAATGCAAGACGAATCAAATTGAAGCCGTTTAAACTCAAACGGCATGTCGGTTGGGATCATCGGGATCCTTGGAATGAGAACATCCTCACCTTCGAATTTTACTTCGAGTAACGTCGCGTAAATCACATTATTCATCAATTCCCTTATCACCAAACGCTTTTTTGCACAGTTTTGGTTGGTTTATGTGTCAAAGCATGATTACTTCGGAGCCAACCTTTAGTCGTAAATTGTGCGGTGCCTGGCACATCCAGGGAGTTTGAAATTCAATAGGACATTTAGTGGTTTCATCTGCGTTTGCTACACAGTCAATTGATTTGAAAGCATGCATTGCACCGGTATTCTCATTCTGAATTATGAAGTTTAAGTAATTTACATCTTTAGTCTTAGCCTCTGAAATTGCTCGCTCACTCAATCATTAATTAATTATGTGGTTAGAAATGATGTTTCGGAATACTTTGTTGATGTTTTCGTCTTTTGGTGAGACAAAGTTACAGAAATTCCAAGGAAATTAAATCAATCCGCTTCATTCGTTGACAGACACTTGAACATTACCAATAGTCAGTAGTCAGAGAAATCTTCAGGAGCAACGTGATAAAATCCTATGTCCTTCTCCTGATTCTAAGCTATCTACTCACCAATTGAGTTATAAACAGTAACTATCACGACTTTCTTTTATATAAATATATAGATAAGCAGAACCGAAATACAGTTGTGCAATAAAGTTATATTGAAATTTTAAAAACGCTGCAAATTCTTTCACTGGAGTTTATTATTCAATTAGCTTGCTTTCATGATTTGAATTTCTACTAAGCTTTGGAGTGTGCGTGTTTCACAGGTGATAGAGTGATTATTGAATTCCAGGAGGCACACAAATATGATCAACTGAACAACCCAAATAGGTATTTTGGTTGAGAACAGATTTACGTGCCCTATGCATATCTCCTGAAATTCAATAATTGCTCTATCACCTGTGAAACGCGCACACTCCAAAGCTTAGTAGAAATTCAAATCATGAAAGCAAGCTAATTGAATAATAAACTCCAGTGAAAGAGTTTGCAGCGTTTTCCTGAAATCTTCAGATTTTCTGATTTTTCCTGAAAATTATCAGAATGCTTCAACCCGTGTATCGGCTACAAAGCCTTTTAGGAGTTCACTCCAGTATACGTTACTACATCACTGATATCAACACAAAAACGATAATAAACCAAAATAACGCGAATGTTGGCACCATAAATCGGGCCATAGTTCGGGAATGGTTTGACCTACTGACCTGGGGAAGGGCTCATTCAATTCCTCGTGGAGTGTTCTTCAAAAAGAGTACACATTTAGGCCGCCTTGACTTTTTTTTAGGTTTTTAGGGATTTTACAAAACTTTGACAACCCTTAAAGGGCGCTTTAAATTAATCGAGAGAGCTGGCTCAAGAATTGGGGCGTCGCCGGACCAACATGGATTTTTCCTGAAAATTTCAGCTCTTTTGCTTCAGCCTTTTGGGAGAAATCGTGCGTACGGCGGAATGACGGACAATTTTTTATTGCAGATTCGGATTCTACACCCTTAGGAACGTAAACCATGAAATTTTCAGGGGGTGTTCGAATTGTTTTTTTTTTCAAGAGCGATTACAATGGTTTAATATTGAATAATGAACCAATATTATTGAATAATAAACCAATATTATTGAATAATAAACCAAATAGAAAAAAAGTTACTTGAGCAATTGTGATTTCGAAACATTAGTTTTTTATTTGCTGAGAAGGAAAGCGTAGGTGGGCGGTTTATTTTATCGGGTAGCATGAGACATTCCAAAATAGTAAACTTTGTCAAATATGTTTGCTGAGTTTTTTACTGGGCGTAATAACATTTATCATATGGAGTTCTACTTCTACTGTGAAGGTAAAATTGAGTATGAAGCTTCGAGAACTTGTAGTAGGCATCCAGATAATTATTCCTTCATTAAACGAAACTCCGTATACACCTAATAACCCGAGCCGGGGATACGGCAGTCATTCCGAAAATTAAAACGAACCCCACATTCCGAGCTAAATGCTATTCAGATTGGCTCGGGGAACTAGTCAGCGAGAGAGGTAACAAGAATTGAATAGCCCTACGACGTGATAGCAGTTCTCATTCCAGCCCCGAAGAACAGAACCCCAAAACGGCTAAGGGCGCCTGAAATCGCTAATGGGGAAATTGGGGGTGTAGTTAGCGACAATGGGAAACCCAGAAAGCAAACACTCTCGCCAGCGACCTTCGGGCAGGTTATATCTATGCGAGAAGCACAAAAGGCACTTAATTCGAATATTATCTGACGAAACATTTTAATACGGGGCCCCATCCCGCTAATGGGGATGCTCAGCAAGACAAAAGCTGTTCCGCCGAGTGGTAGCTAATGGGTGCTACCTTAACATTCAGTCGCCTAATTTGTGTTGGGAGCCTTCAATAAACCAACAGAGGGAGAGAAACCGCCACTTCCTGAAATTCTGTTCGGATTAATGAGCTTTAACCGCGTTTCCTTCGATAACTTGAAGGTAATGTCAGTTAATTTCCGAGTTAGGTCGGGGGTCCCGGGATAGTTGCTATAGTTTTGAGATCTTTGGTAATGAAGTAAGGAATTAGCGGCTTCATCAATTACGTCCGTCTCGTTCGGCTTTGTGATTCCCTCGGGGTCAAATTATGAGAGATGCGGTCTTTATTCTTCGAGTCGCCTCGAGAGCTGTTCCATACAGAACGTAACATGCCGCGTGGCGTATATTAATTTTAATAAGAATCTCTGACAACCCTACCACTCCACGGCGTAGCAAATCCTAACAAAAAGATTCATTTCAGCTGCTCAAACAACAAAGTGTTACAAAGAGTGACAATTAGGGAATTTTAGAAGGAAAAATGATCAATCTATAGATACAACACTTCAACGAAGTTCATATACGTATATCTGTTGTTGGACACCATCCTTCGTGAATTACAATCGGTGCTAGCACCAAATCAACGGATGATCGAAATCTTCAGCCAAGCGCCTCGGACTGGGATATCGCTGGAGAGGGAATACTGGACAGGTTTTATTCCATCGTCATCGCTATTCGCAGCCCTCGAGCTATCCAATTAAGCAACTTGGTGCTTCAAGATCCAAATTTTACAACTGGCGGCACCAGCAACAGTAGCAGGAGCTGAGGATCAGCGGAATATCAGTCCAGGATGAGCGTCCACTAATATGCATATGCAAAAAGTGTCCAGACAATACAGCATCTTTCGTAGGCAAATCAGCAACCTTAAATCTGTGTGTGAACGACCACAGGTCTCTCAATGACCAACAATGATCAACAAACAAACAGAAAGAGCACGCCGATGGGTATTATGCGCAAACCGATCTCCTGGCCTCAGCATGAGTGACTAAAATTAGTCTAGACTAAATAATCATTATCGATCAACCATAGATACCTTCAAATTAAAACCATACAACCACAACACTGAATCAAGTTAACTAGTCTTTTCTTTGTATGTGATCAAGATTTAATCGAAATGTAGGACAACGATACTCTTCTCGATATATCTATCAGATACAAAGACTCTTTCCACCGCCAAAATCGGTTTCTGCAAGTAACAAGTTATGTTCGTCGGCTAGCTCATTCATTAGAAGGTTTCTCAACTTACAAGCTCAAAAGTCCAAATTATTATATAGAGAGAGTTAGAAGCGCACAGTACCTAGGGGTAGTGTTGGATGAGAATCTTGATTGGAAGGCCCAGGTGAACGCTTTGGTGAAGAAAATCAGGAAATTTGTTCACATATTTCATACCATCCAGAACTACTTCTCGAAGAGCACTCTCATTTTGCTGAATAAGGCCTTAGTCCAGTCTGTACTTGGTTTTGGCATTCTCTGTTGGGGTAATACGTACAGTAGCGTGCTGGAACCAGTTAATATAGTGCAAAAAGCTATTTTGAAGGTGCTTCTAAAAAACCCGGAGGTTCCCTAGTACTGAGCTGTTTGACGAGGCCAAAGTTTTTACTATGAAGCAACTCTACATAAAGCACGCTCTGTTATATTTCCAGAAACATGAAATATTGGATACTAACGAGCCGAACTTATCCGAACAGAGAACCCGTGCAGTGAGACTCACTACCCAAGCAGTGATACCCATCCCACCTAGCCGATTAATATCTACGTCTCGCCATTTGTATCACACCTAGCCATTCATCTTGCGGACAGTACCGGCCTTTCTAGCCCGCCCTCGTTCCGTCAGCAGATCCGTATACAAGAAGACCGTCTTCTCGTACCTCGTAGCTGCCATTTCCTCGGAATGCGATGCCATGATGAGCAGTATTTATACTGTTTGATGACATTTAATTTTTTTTTTTACATTATCACATTATCTTTCTGTTTTTCTTTTAATAATAGGTAAATAGGCATACAATAACCTAGTTGCTGATGAAATTATTGTAGATAAATTGAGAACCTTTCATGCAATTATAATATAGCAATTCACTCGTGCAACTCCCCCCCTTGGCACGGATCACTGATCTATGAGGGGGGTAGTTTCCATGACGGATCATGATTTAATTTTTTTATATAAATGTAAATATGGCGGAAATACATTATTCATTCATTCATTCATTCATATTCCCAAAAATTTATTTTGAATGAAGGCAGGTGTTTTAAACTACCAAACATAATTTCAGTGGTTCTATTCGCGTTTTTCTACTTGGTGTTTTGTAGGTGTTGACATTCCATTCACCTGCTCCACTGGTAGATACGATATTATAAAAAATGTAGGTAGCATTTTCAAGCCAAATGAAAACTTTTCCATATCAAATGATGTACCTATCGTAGAATTGAGTGGTAGCATGATGAGTTAAGGAACGTCGAGGGCTCTCCAACGAAGATGTTAAAGGTTACTTAATACCCATGGCCTCGCGTGCAGAGCTTCGTAAGCTATACGTTTTGATATCATGTTCTTTTTCGTACAAAGGGACTAGCAACTGAAAGATGTTCACGGAGTTAAACAAACAAAGTCATCCAATTATCTTAGGACACCTAGATGTCAGTTACAAAATAAGAGATCAGTGGTCAGCTGAATACCCACAAAGCTAATTTCGTTCTTAATCGACCTAACGTGCTGAAATGGCCCTATGGGGCATTTTTAACGGCGTCTTGACAAGTGGACAAGACAAAATTTGGTGGTGCAAGGTGCCGGGTCAGCATCGCTGTACCATTCACAACGTCTTTGATTAGTTTTTTGCACATTTAACGCTTGTACCCGATCCCTTGTAGATTGGCATTTTTTAAGTTAAATTTAGGTATTGACTACACACTCGGTTTTATAATTATCTACACTTCAGTGATCTGCGAAAAAGGGCTATCTGGGCTTCTGGGGGTAGAAGAATTTGCAGAGTTTTTATTCGATTTTCAGATTCTACACATTTTGAAATGTAGAACAGCAAATTTTGAGAGCGCTAAAGTTAGAGGGAGTCACATTCTTCTTCCCCGATAACCATGAAAATTGGAAGGAGGACATGTTAAATAGGTGGTTGGTGGATTTGACGTTTGCGCATGCGCAGACTGATATTTTGATCTCAAAGGGATGAAACTCATAGGGTACCATCTACAGTCTAACAAAAACAATCCCTTCAGATTTCATAGAAACCGGATGAAAACTGTGGGAATAAGACTTGTTACGAGGATCTGGAGACATACCGACAGACAGACAGACAAGAAACGAGAGTGTTATGGAAGATCTAACGAAAGAAAAAACCAATAAAAACTTTGATTTTGGAAAAAAAAAATTTTTTTCATTTCCATAAATGAAAACAGAGCTTTCGCTACCCGGACGGAAAATCAATAAAAATGTCAAAAACGGATAAAACTTATTGGCATGATTTTAGAGTTATTGATACTCGTACAGCGCATTAGTAGCTGTTTTATTTGAGCACATATGCTGAACAGTCCGTTATCCCTCGTCTCTATCCGAGAACAACGTAGGCGACTTTAGGGCCTAAATATTTGCCCGGCGGCAAATTAATGTGTTTGTATTCCAAGAGTGTGTGGAAGGTGAGCGGGGCGGGACACCGGTGAAATCTAGTGTGCAAGTTTGCCGTCACCCACCCGAACGGGCCGCCATACAAATAAACACAAACCGTTGCATTAATTTGCATACTTGAGGCGCCGCCGCCTCTCCCTTGGGAGGGTTTCGCTCGGGCAATTTGCTCGAATGGCCTTCAAGTGAAGCCGCCCCCGGGCGCCGCACCCCGAGCGGAACATCCCCTTTCCGAAGGGACGTTTTGAAAGGATCGGGCCTCCGGTTTTCACGATAATGGCACACGGTCGTAGTCAGCCCATATAAGTAGCTTCCCCGCTCTATTTTGATGCGAGAATGAGGGAGAGGGATGGAGGAAGGGAAGGAAAGAGAAAGAGATGAGACATAGAGAGGATAGAAGGAGCGAGAGAGAGAGAGAGAGAGAGAGAGAGAAATTTAAGACTCACTTCAAAACATCATGCTACTATTCAAATTTCAGGTTTTTAAGTTAATTGGGACAGAAAATAGCATTTGGGGTCACTCAGCCGATCAAAGTTTTCGAAGTCAAACTGTGGATTTTCGAAATTCCAGCCCTTACATTTCACGCTTTAGTACTGACTGCGATCATTACCGAGAATAGACTCCTGCAGTCAAGGAGAAACTCTCACCAGAGGTCTCAGTCAATCCTAAAGGGTGAAATCGAAGGGATGAAATTTCAAAAAGCTGAATATATAAAAATTTCGGAATAACACAATTGTTTTTACGTTGGTTATTGATAAATGGACCTTAAATGAGCCCACCCTCACCGTTTTCTGTTCATTCGTTCGCTGTCCCTAAGCGCTAAAACCTTGACACTAAACAACAACATTTACGAATGTGATTGTGAACGTGCTCGTGGCATCATGTGAGGATAAAAATCAGCCGATATAATTGAATCGAAACTTCGTTTCACGAGTTCCTTTTGACATCGAGTTTTTCAAGTTTTATACAGGGTGTCAACAAAACAGGTCTGACGTACTAGAGGGGTCGATTCTACAACTAATTTGCAACAACTTTTGCCTCTCAGCAATTTTTTTTTAGAGGCTTCGTTTTTGAGTTATTTACGATCTAAGATTTTTTTCGTGTTTTCGACCTTATCTCCTATAAATTGCTATAACTCCCTCAATTTACAAGATAATCTCAAATATGAGTACACCGTTGGAAAGAGCAGTAAATTTCCTTTCGGATTGATGCCTCACCTTTCCCGAAAAGTGAGGTTTGAGACATAAAAAAGCTCTCTGAAAAGCTAATTTTACTTAATTTGGGAAACCTAGAGTTTTTTCAATCGGAAATTGAACTATGAGAACCAATTTTTTTTAAGATACAAGAACGGTAAAAACTGCGCTAAGATCTCACCTTTTCCAACGGGCGGATTGGTCTATTTTATTATTATTAAAATTAGAATTTTTTTTTTTTTTTTGGACAGAATATATATTGAAGCTCGGATGAGGAAGGTTTCGGAGTGCCTCCTTTCTTATTTGACAGGCTTTTGTCTGGTCTGATCCAATAGCTTACCTGTTCCAGCCAGGGCAGGAGCCCCATTATCAAGTGGTCTGAAGTGCCCTGAAATCTACAAACTGAACATAATGAGAAAGGCTCGGGAGTGCCACTATTCGATTCAGCGTACGAAACACCACTCCGTACCTCACTGAGCTCTCCCAACTTCCAAAGTTTTGATTTCGTCATTTTCCATGTAAAACCCGATTTTTCTCGAAAAGCTCATGTTTTTCAGCATTCAAACTCAATTTCCTCGCCAGGAAAATTTTTTAAGGACGAAATTGACTAAACCGTTGGAAAGCTGAGATCTTAGCGCAGTTTTTACCGTTTTTGCATCTTAAAAAAAAATTGGTTCTCATAGTTCAATTTCCGATTGAAAAAATTCTAGGTTTCCCAAATTAAGTAAAATTAGCTTTTCAGAGAGCTTTTTTATGTCTCAAACCTCACTTTTCGGGAAAGATGAGGCATCAATCCGAAAGGAAATTTACTGCTCTTTCCAACGGTGTACTCAGATTTGAGATTATCTTGTAAATTGAGGGAGTTATAGCAATTTATAGGAGATAATCACGAAAAAAAAAATAACTTAAAAACAAAGCCTCTAAAAAAAAATTGCTAAGAGGCAAAAGTTGTTTCCTTTAGTTGTAGAATCGACCCCTTGAGTACGTTTGACACCCTGTATAATGCAGTTAGGGACAAGGGACGCGTAGGTAGGTGTTTTATTTTACCTCCTAGATTTCAGTTGTTCTGCTCGTAAATTTCCATGTTGTGTCCATATACAGCGTACGACCATTGTATTTATTGAGATTCCAACTGGCCCCCTGGGTTCTGTAATAATCAACGTAGAAAGCTAAAGTTCGAATGGTACTTTCTGTGGGACGTTTGAAATCTGTAAGTGGCATCACACCTGGCCCATCAAAATTACTTCATTTATTTCTTAATTAATTTATTAATTTCAGTTATTTTTTTATTCCATAAAAGTATGGTTTGTGTCCTTTTTTTCATGTTCCTGTGATTCTGTTTTCATGCTATTCTTACATTAATTTTTTTAGGATATTAGTTATTTGTTCCCTTCGTTTTTGAAGAATTTTCTTTCACTTAGAGACTTGAAAATCGAAAACTGATTTCATAAATATAGTGGGTGTTCATTTTTCCATGTTCTGCAATTCTTCTTCATACACAACCTAGTAATTTAGTATTTGCACAGGTATCTACTCGAACAATCCATAATTTCTAGAACTAATTAAACATTTATTGCCATAAATGTTAGAATTTATCGAATTTTGCGGCAGTGTCTTTGTAGTTTTGCACACTGATATAGCTTCCTCATTAAGACATGATTTTTGAGAACTTGAAAATTTAGTAAAGAGACGGAAAATCGAGATTTGTTTGGGGGGAGTAAAATTTACGTCGAACGTTTCCACTCAGCATATATTGCAGCACGTTTCCATTCCAGGAATTAATGATTTGATTAATGATTAATGATAATGAATCATCATTAATGATTTGAAGATCAAAATAATTTTCTTGATACACTATCAATCTTGCTCTACGATATGCAATCAACAAATATTGCATTTACATACCATTTAATACTTAAATTTAAATTTTAACAGAACATTGCCCTGTAGTCTGCCTGTGGCAAAATGAATTTTCCAACTTTGCGCGAACATTGTGAACCACCGATTACAGTTATTGTCCCGGGATGTCGGGGATTCTTCAATACATATCTAAAGATGAAAAAAAATGGTTTGCGGATTTTCTAAGATGCTCACAAAACGAGCAGAAGTTTAAATTCGAGTGTCCGGAGGTTTTTGTCCTTAATCTGCCTAACCACACTATGTGGTTGAAATGAAAAGTCGGGAACCCTTGTTATCTTATCTGGAGGTGTGTGGTGGGGAGATTGGTTGGTCTAAGAAACGGTAATAAATTTGAAATGATTCCTTTATTTTAGTCTCAAAATGTAGAGTTTACCGAGCTTGTTTCGTTGGTATAGTGGTTTTGCTGAAAAACATCACTAGAACTCGAGAAAAGGTGAAAAAAAAAACAAGTTTCCAAGCACTGTCTTGTGTTTTTGGCCTGCCCTCCATACGGGCAGGCAAAAGAAAAATGGGCAGGTAAAAGACTACGTTCAAGCAATTTCTTAATAATTGTCTTTTTCATAGCTATAATATAGTGAAGTTAAATTATTGGCAATAATGCATAATTAAATCAGAACATCGTACCTATTTGAAAGGAGATTAAGTATAATTACCAATGGTATCGGTCTGCTGACCAGGTGCATCTCTCAAATTTCAAGTAGTAATTTCGCTGAATATTTCTCGTTGTTTCCTTTTGGTTTATTATTCTTTTAAGTATTACACCGTGCAAATCCGAAAGATGTTTGTTATCAATAGATTACGTTTGTTGCCTCAAAGCCTGCCATAGGTGTCTTTCGTCTGCCAATCAATTTTCATTATTAATATTTTAATAATTAATTAGGTGCCTTACAGGGCGGCCTACCTTTGAAATACAATCCACATAGTATAAAGATGACCCCTGATTTTTGGCAGAACTCAATTTCAGGTGCAGGTTTTCTGAAAACGAGTGGTCCGGATTCGCCCTTTCTGGGAAAATGACCCCTATACATTCCGTTCGGTATTCATCTACAACGACTGATTCTCGTGAAAGGGTTATCTGAATATAATAGAACCATGTGTTGAAATTTGCAGCTTTTTCGCTACGCGATGCGACCCAACCCGTCTATAGTGTGAGGTTACTTTTATGTTGCTTGCAAACCGTAGATTGTGTCGAGAGAATGGAATTCACTCGGTTGGGACCTGAGTCAAGAAATAAATATTATTCTTGGTAACCTATAACATTGGTTTCAGTTCTCTGTGAGAAATTTTCATGATGTATTACAACCTGGTTTCTTTTTTTATTACAGCTAATAAACTGCGGTCAGGGGGGAATGCGATATGTAAGGGAACCGATGCAGTGAATAAAGGCATTTCCTGTTATCGGGCCGTTCCATCAATAAACCTCTTCGTCTTTTGTGCTATCGAGGTGACGCAGTCGGCCGATAATAGTCGAGGCGGCGGGTAGGTGGGGCGTAGAAAAAGCGAGATGGGGAACCAATGGGGAGGGTTTGTATGAGAGAGAGTGAGAGGGATAGAGAGCGAGTGTATGTTTGAGAGAGAAGGGAGTTACATAGCTGACGGGCGGATCTGGGGTGTTACTGACCTACCCCTATCGAAGCTGATCATGAAAAATGAGCCCCGTACACACCCACTAGGTTGCTATCATCAATAGCCCTCCTCCTTCACCCAGCTCCGCTGCCCGAGAAAGGAGAGCTGATGTAAATGAACGCACTGGAATGCTTTGTCTGACTTGAAAGACGCCCTTTTTTCCATAAGGAAAAGAAGAGAGACGTAAAAAAAAGGGGAAAAAAGAGGTTTGAAGAGGTAGAGAAAGGATTTCCAACAAGAGAATGATTCCCGGTGAAGGACTCGGATTGGATGTGACAGGTGTGCATTGTACCGTGCGGATTGGGTAACCACTTTCCTTTTTTCCCCGCTTCCCGTTCACCTTCCCATTTTCTCGGAGGAAAAACCTATTCCTATTGATAAATGGATGCCCTCTTCCGGGGCCGCGTGATTAACGGACTCCGACCTCAAACGTCTGTCTGCGAAGAGGAAAACCCGTGAAGGATTTCCCGAGCAACGCAAGCTCCCTGTATAGCATGACTATCGACAATAATATATCGCTTGAAGCCTTCAAACGCCGGGAGTATTTTCTTTTCTTGATAACCCCCGAAAACCTCTGCGTGTTCTAATGAGATTACATTGAATTCCTACCCTTTCTCTTCCTCGGCAGACCATGGAAACTTCCATTACTCCCCGACTATCAACCCGCGTTCAGATATCATTTTCCCAGAGTCGTTTTATTGCTCCCGCAACAGATCCCGAGTTTCTATCTTCAATTTTCGTCGGGCGGCCATTATACTGCCTAATCCACCCAACCCCATCACGCCCACCGAGCGTTAATTGTGAAAAGTCCCTGGCGCCACAAAAAAATCCCTGTTTTCAATTTTCTTTCACAGTTGCGTGTCTTTACGTCCATAACTTCTGCAATACACAGTTTTCTTTCTGTTTCACTCAACGGACTGGGTAATATTCGCGTTTTGGGCATTGAAGAATAGTCAAAAGAAAGTTTTTTCTCGGGGTTTCCCTCTCATCGAGATACGAGAACGTTATAGTACCGGTAGAGGAGTGGTAATGGTGTTCAAGCACGATAGCCGCGAAATATTCGTTGTATTACAATACCGAACGGAAATTGCAAATGAGGGCTTATACTGGAAGACTGGAGAAGGTTACTGTATTTCCAAGCTCGGAAGCACGATGAGTTCAAAATTTGAAGTTAACAGGTAAAAATCATGAGATCTTTCGGCAAGTACCGGATACATAATTTTCCCAAAGCTCTGAAAGAATGGGCACTTTCCAGCAGATGATCGATGTGGGATCGGAAGTGTAGTTTTGGAACTCCCCTCATTTTCTCTAGTGGCTCAATCTTGGAGTCTAAACACAACCTTTCAATGCATATGGGCTACAGTGCAAATATATGCCTCATAGTGGTTGAGGATCTCGTGGTTGACAGCCTTTCGACTATTTAGGGGGAATTCATAGACAAAGCCTAGGTTTGAATGTGCACTCACACTAGGTTGAGTGGAGGGTCACCATCCACTCAGCGGTATGGATTTATATTTGAGTGAGGTGGTTCACTAGGCGGTTAGGGACGCTCTCGGATTAAATGAGTGATACAGCGGGAGATGCCTCAAATGGACTTCTAACAAAGGAGGACGGAATGATGAATATTCGCAGAATTTGCAGATATTCTAATTTATATGGTAAAAGAGATTGTAGCTTGCATATTCGATACGGTGATGACCCTTAAAAAAGAGGCTGGCCTCAGGACCAAAGTATGTTGATAACCCACCTCCACACAATTAATTGAAGAGCTTTTGTTTGTTTAATTTGAACTGTGAGGGTACGTAGGAATAATAATGTTGTAATTCCTTGTGATTCATTGATATTTTAGCTCGTTTCTTTAGAGACACATAGAAATACCATATATATAATGAAAAGAACTGCAAAAACCTAAAACCGTTTCAGGCTTCTGTTGATGATAGTGAAAGTAGAGGAATCACAAAACTGGTAATGATGTTGAGTAGGAGGGGTTAGGCGATCAAAAGTGGAAGCCAGAATCGACTGTAAGTGAATAGACTAAGGGTGGAATTCATAGACAAAGCCTGAGTATGAATGTGCATTCACACTCAGCTGAGTTGAGGGCGTACTCCGATTAAGTGAGTGGTGCAGTCCCCTCAGGGAGCACTCAACACATTTTCTTGGCGTCTCTGATAGCAGGTTCTCCGGAAAGTTTTCCAGTTTCGTGGGAAAGGAACGAGAAAATTTCCCTCTTTCCGTTCCTTAATGGTTGGTAACAGTTCTAAAGGATTACTCTTGTCCCATGAAGTTAGCGTCATTTCATGTTAATTCATTTCTGTTGTGCCTACCGTATTGAACAATCACGGAAGAATAAATTATCAGGAAGAAGAAAGTTTACGTTACGACAACTATGTAGCGCAGGATGTGAAATTGTATTAAAAACTCATTTTTTGCCCAATCTGTAACATCTCCGATTTAGACATGAAAAATTACATCGGTCATATGTCCACCTAAAGCGGCCCTACACTGAACTGTCATGGAAATTTTCAATCACCTGCTGGCAGGTTCTCGGATCGATGGTGGCAATCGTTCGTCTTATTTCTTCCTTCAATTCCGGGATCGTTCGAGGTTTAAATCCCCATCCTGTTGAAACCAAAATGGGGAAACTCGCAAAACCATCGAACTCCTTCAACAAAATTTTCCGAACCGCATCATTTCACTCCGAAGGACGAAGGGAGTGGTCAGCAAGGTCCTGCGACCTCACCCATCTCGACTTTTTCCTGTGGGGCTTCATCAAATCGAAGGTTTATGTGGATAGACCTCGAACGATTCAGGAATTGAAGGAAGCAATAAGGCGAACGATTGCTACCATCGACCCGAGACCTGCCAACAGTTGATTGAAAATTTCAATGACATGGCCTTTCAGTGTAGGGCCACTTTAGGTGGATATATGCCAGATGTCACTTTTCATGTCTAAATCGGAGATGTTACAGAACATTTTCAAATAAAAAATTTTCAGATTTGGCAAAAATTGAGTTTTTTATTACAATTTAACATCCTGCGCTACTTCTCCAACCCCCTATATATAGTTATGGAATCGACAAGTTTGTATTATTGAAAGTTTGAAAAAAGTGACTGAACGAGTTTAGTTGGTACGAAGAGGCCATGGCTACTTAAGTTGTACACCACACAAGGGGTGATGTGATGATCCAAGTGTGTTGGGAAGTTTGTTCTGGAGTTCATAGTAAAGACAGGAAAAGCGCTGTTTCCATCTGCCGATAGATCTTCCGTCTGAGGTGTAACCCAAATCGTTCCACATTCCTGCACTACAAAGAACACTCACTACACACTAAATGTGAAGAGGTCGCGTAAAATCGTAGACCTTGTGATGGATATGGTTAGTTGGCCCCTTCCCGATTTCAGAATTCGACGCCTTCGGAGATGAATCAGACGTTTCCAAGCGTCTGGTTCATCCTCTGAGCGTGGCGGAACATTATCAATGCATCCAGCTCATTTTAAGGGGCAACTACACCATTCTATAACCTCACATGGTAGCAGATCGTAAAGGTCCCAAAATCGGAAGGAGGCCAACTAACCATATCCATCACAACCTATAGCTGTTTCAGCACCGTTCTATACCGGTAAGTGGACAATTGAATTGATTTGGACTCCTTAAGGATATGAGAGGGTGACTATCAAATCACCATATTTTTGGTTCATGAATTCCGTCGAGTGTCCGTTGCAGATGCTCACTTAGTGCACCCTCAAGGTCGCCCTCAAATCACATGAATCGCATCGAGTCCATGGTTCCCTTCAACGCTACTCTTAAGGGCCCACTTACACTCAACTCCCGTCTATGCCAACCTTAATTTCTTTGACGGTCATTTCCTAAGGGGCGGGTGAAAGTAGGGACGTGGAATGTCAAGACTGACCACATTAACAGAATTTCATTTAAAGAAGTAATATCGAGTACGAACACTGATTATGAGTGCGCTAACTATGAAATAGCCCACCCATAGAATTAATAAAAACCGTTCGACACAAAACAGTCGAGACCAGCAACATTGTCAATTGCATCAATTCATCCAACTGTATGCAACACGAGCGGCACGAAAGATGAATAAATTACACTGATGAGCGAGTTGAACAAAGGAACCGGAGAAGTCAATTAAGACCAACTGTTCGGGAGAATAGACAATTTTATCCCACGACCCTGGATTCTAGATGGTTAGCGAATCTCATCTTTCTACATATAAACTGCGACAATTTTCAACAATTGTCTCTTCCATTTAGCTATTTTAAACTAGCAATGACCTTTCGGTTTTCTGACAGAAGTAACGCGCGGTTCAGATAATTCGAAGTGAGATAGGACTTGATGGAACATCCGTCCAAGAAGTCCATTGTTGTTTCTCATCAGCTGATTTGAGAGCGAATATTCAACGCTACCAGACAAATGATTTATTTCACCGGCAACTGACACTGCAATTGTTGATTCAACTGCTCACCACACCACGTTTATGTGATGTAAGAGGTTCATGTACCGCCAAGTTGATGGAAGAATCTTATCAGTTATCATGTTTCAGAAAGCTCTGATTTCGTCTGAGCAGACACGAGAGCTCCATATTTGGTAGAATATTAATCAAGTTCATTTTCCATTCAACTGCAAAAAGGTTTTAATGCTCTCGCAGATTCAGAGCTGACCTCTTTTTTTTTAGATCCGAACATTAGGCCAGTGAAGTGATGCTGGGATTCGCTTTCGCGCTGCAGAGGCTCCGACGCCAGAAAATATCATTGAAGCAGGGAAGGGGCGGGAAGGGAGGCGGATGGCTGCAGTTTGTCACGCGAAGTAATTGCTCCTCGGCCGGCGATTTCCGTTGATATTTATGACCTGCCTACGATCGGAAAAGCAACTTCGCCAAACATTCACTGGAGTTTTCGAACGTTTCGGACGATAACCTTTAATTAGCGAGCCGTCCAGATCCCGTAACTCAACATCAAAATTGCAGAGTTAACACTTGACAGACGACCGAGAGAATCTAATGTTTCAGCCTTCGAAAAACTCCGCCCCTCCGTTCAGGTGAGCAACCTTTCTAGTAATGGCCTTGTTGAATGAGATTTCGTTGAATGAAATTCAGTGAGTAAAACAGGAATTAGACTTCTGTCATTTCTCAAGTACAATCACATTCCATAAATCCCGATCATGAGGCATATTTTATTATTTGTCAAAGCAGCATTTTTAAATTTCAAGAAGGCAGGCAAATGCTTGATTTCTGGCTTCCTCGTTAAAACATAAATACGCCAGAAGTGATGTGTCCCTCGACAGTTCATGCCTTTTATAAACTTCAATCACTTTCGTCAAAACGTCCTTTTTCCTTCTGTTCTTCCAACGAAATCGATTGGATTCACACACCGTAGGGAATGATAGTGTAAATGTGAAATAAGAAAATGGAAGATGCAAAAGGTACAAAGAGTACAGAGCAGCAGAAATTCCACTCAATCGCCCTGATTGGTACCAGCCCCTCCAAACGGACCAGCAGCAAGAGTTTCCACCTTCGGCTTTCAGGGCTGTTGACAATGGAGGCCGATTTCAGGTCGTGGAAACACCGCTTTCTGTTGACGGTGGTTTTCACAAGTTAAGACATCATCAAACTAATTTCCTGCCGTTTCGGTCCAAAATATAATATATTTCATATCACATAGATGCCGGATGAAATTGATACCTGATGGTTGGGGAAACGTTTCAAGACATTTAAGAATACTTCACAGCCGCAAGAGTTTGAAATTGGGCACTCAATGCACATGAATGAAGTCCGGCAGGAAGCACGGGGTTTTATTTCCATAAACAAGGTTGGGAATTTTCTTCTTTGAAATCAGTTTCACAGATAACCGCTGGGTTTACCTGATGACAATGAAACAACTATCTACTCCGCACATATCCTGGGAAATTCATCGAATTGGATCTTATTTGTAGGCAGTTGAAAACAAGGGGTGAAAACACAAACTATCAGTCACGAAATCAATATGATTCAAGTAGTAGCAAGACGTTACTCTCAAACAAAAATGTTTAAGCCAATCATACAGGAAATCAGGTAGTTTTACTGCCTACTCAACTGGACAATCCATCAAAAAAAGAAAAAAGAAAATGGAATAGGCATTTCAAATCCATAATTTCTGATGCTCGGCACTGATCCTTCTACAATACCAGCACAGTTTAATTTTAAATAAATGATAATAACACCCAAGTGCCTCCATTTAGTGAGTTGTTTAACAAGTCCACAGGTCTATAGAACCAGCCACCGTTCTTCCCTATCACATAGACCAGTCATTATGAAGATCGGTCGATTCTAGTAGGTAATTTCCAGACAATCGTGTAGAATCTACGTCTACGGAGCCTGTGTTTCACTGTTTCTCAAGTCTTCCAGTAAATATTTAGTACTGTATATCTGAGGCAATTTTTTGAAGAGTAGCAGGATAACTTGCAGTAAATGGTGAAACTGACAGTTCCATACCGAATGAATTCTGAAATGAAATTGCACACCCAAATGAGTTTCTTGTCTGGGTAGTGCACGCATCAACTGCAAAACAACTTTTTCCTCTCTTGCCTCCTCGTAAGCTTCTTAGTAAACTATCTTTCGACCACCCACCAACTGCCTCAAGCTAAACTACATTTCACTTCGTATCCTCGGTCCAAACAGAATCAGGATCCTACCAATGACTGAAGTTTGAAGCTTGTAAACTCAACCCTACTTACCGTTCGGGCGTTTCCCCTGCACCAGCGGAAGCTGCTTTACGGTAAATATTGTTCGACGTTCCACTTCCCCTCCATTGTGTCAGAGCGCGGAGAATTCCGCCGGTTTATTGGTACCATACGGGGAAATTTTCCACCCTCCACGCTCCACTCAAGTTATAATAACTTCCGAGGAAATACCCGTGGAAAGGATAACTTGTTGCGAGAAGACTTCCTAATTCAATAATTCAAACCAGCCTCCGTTTGCTAATTGATGATTCAACGAGACGACATGCCGTTCCTGAAACGTCGTGAGTGCTACAAGACGCTTCATACTCAAACTCAACAAATCATTCGTCAGGCAGCGTGTTTTTGGATTCATCAATTACCAATGGAGAATCCGTTTCCTCCCAAAACTGGCTGGTTCCCGGCACCGTTTTGAAAGCATCTGAAGACCTCCCCCTCCTGGAACCATAAAGAAAAGCTTACGGTAGTCTTTTGTTTCCTGCAAACCATAGTGAAAGGGAAGCCCGTATTATTCCAGCCGTTTATCACTTAATGGAATGCTTCAGATAATTGACTCTCTGGTATCCCTCTCCCCTCCCCGCGAGTTCCTTATTCTCTTTCCCGCGCCATCTTCCTGCTCTCCGGCCTTCTTCCTCTTCGCCTTTCAAACGACAATTAAGCAATTGAGTTTTCCTTCGGGGTTCACTCAATTTAATTAATTTCCCTGTATTAGTCCTCATGCTAACACCCGCCTCCGCGCCGCCTACCCTGTCACTTCTACCTCCCATTTCACGGTACAGCCATCCAACCCACAGGGGAGTTTAAAATTCCAGTTTTTTTCTTCATTGCCTTTTTTTCCGTTCTCACCCAATTTTCTAGCTTCTTGTTAAGGCTGTTTTAATTACCTTTCACGTTCTTGCTGGGGTTCCTTCGACTTTTTTCTCCGTTTCTTTTTTTTTTTATCTTTTGGGAGGAATAATAATTTCCCCGGTCCACGGGATAAATAACTAATGGTGTTTAATTCCATTAATTAAAAATAACCACGATGGTTTTCCTTTTAGAGTTTGATAATAACGGGAAAATGCTCGTTTTGGCGAGGTTTATCTAGTTTTTCATTTTGCACTTCAAAGAGCAAACTCCTTATGCTAAGTAGGAAACTACCGCTTATAGCTGGTATTTGTCTACCTTTATTCGCTCTCCCTTTTACAATCAATTTACTCAGTGTAAATCGTATATAAACTTCACTTTTAATTAGTTCTGCAACCTTCCTATAGTAAAACCTGAATCATAATACATTTCCCCTTTCGCCTCGTGAAAATATTACGGCAAGATTATAATTAAATTTCAAATTGTTTTCGTACTTTCACCACCGAAGGTAATTAACCGAATAAATAGATTTGAACAAACTTGATAATCTTGGGCCCGAAAATTGTGTTGTCACGGTTGGGTCGATCTTATTGATTGGCTTGAAATCCGTATTGAGGAAAGATTAGATATCAGGTTTGTTTAGAGCTCCGCTGGAATAGATCAGTAGCGTTTGTACTTCTGGGATACCAGAAAAGACAAAAATAAAGCTATGTTGCCAGAATGGACTTATATCTGATGATACTCTTCATATACGTGGAACTGGATACTATAAGATTCGAAAACTGACAGTTCACCGCAGCGAAATGACTTCAGTAGACCATGAGAAGCACTACAGTCAGGCCCATGGCTTCAAAAAGTTCGAACTCTTGAAACTTGCATTGCCCGTTTACGTTTCAAGATTTACACGTAGCTCTTCTCCAAAAGTACTTGGCCTGAGGATAGGTACGAAATTCGGCTAAAAAAATCCAACACCAATGCGGGTTGTGAATTTAACCTGATCTTTTTGACCAATTGCCCTTAAGAGCCCTACCATTATATGAGGATTAATTTTTTTTTTTTTTTTTTTTTAATTCGAAATTTCAAAACCTTTCGATGTAAGAGCGTAGTTATTTGTTTGATTCAGGTAAAAATTAGTTCCCCGAATCGAATGAAACCACTATGTTCACGACCATACGTCAATTCACCATGCAACAAATCAGTTAAGTAGGCGGTCGGGCTCCAGAGTCGAGCTGGGGAGGTCGCAGCCAGAACACGCTGTTGGCGTGAGACCAAGTATTTACATCATGAATGCAATTACTAGATATGGAAGCGCGAGGTGCCAACTTTAGATAATATGTCACAGACTACATCTGATATACAGACATGAGTGATTTGCATAGAAGGGTTGTGTAATGAAGGAATAATAAACATCTACGTAATAAAGTACAGAGTATTCCCGTAACAGGACGAATTGAGAGGGTTAAGTGATATTTTGATTTATTTGGAGTTTGTTGGAGCATTCGTCCGTTTTCAATTGGTTTAGAAGGGAAACGCAAACTTGAACAATATGGCATGATTCCGATTTCTGCTTCACAATTCGTCTGTCTTCAGTAATATTTCGTCATTGGGGTTTACGTTACTTCAAGTATGGTTATTACTCTTGTTTTTTGAAATTATATTATCAATCGTAATAGTGAACAATGTAGAAAGTAAATGGGTGTTAAAATCCTATTGCACTATTATAAATTCCTGATGGTGTGGCCTTTTTTTAATGATGGGGGGTTCGGCGACTGATCTCGGACCTCCCCGTATATTAGTTTGTGGGCGGACAGGTTAGAGACGTTATCTGAAATAAATTCGTTCCCCTTTCCAAAAAATATCTATAACCATGCTTCACTTTTGACATTTTTTCCACTCCCTCCGTGCGATCACTATGACCTTACCGAGCGACACATGGGGTCGAACCCTTAAATTCAGCTTGTAACTCGGTGGAAAGAAAAATGTCTTCGACGAGATCCAGAGCTTCTTGATATCAAAAGTTGGTCGGGAGGGAAGATGGAACCCCCACGAAGGGAGGGTTGAGCAGATTTGGGTTTTCAATAGGGGTTTTCATTGTAGAGCATGTCAAATAATTTTCATTGATTATCATCCCTCTGTCTCCATATTGTACAGCCTTCACCGGGTCCCTCTCCCCTATCATCCTGGATGTGCCCCTGGAGGCAACAAGGGTCGCAGTTCCCTAAAGGACGTTCCAAGTTACATGTCCTGTCATATGCCGGGGGTCAGAGCACCGAGGGATGTGAGGTAATTTGATTGCTTTACCACACATGCGAAGGGATCCCGAAGCCCGATATTACATAACAAGGGACGGGAATCTCGTTGACTCTTTCCCATCTTATCCCCTCTCCCCCCCGTAACGTTTGCGAATCTTCGGCAGGTTGTCTCGTATATGATTGGAAAGAATAAACGATATTACAATTTACTGTTGCTTAACAACAAGTACGTTTGGGGAGTTTTTAACACAACCAAACGTTGTTTATTCTTACTATTGCTATAATAAGCGTACCTTTCTGTCTGTCTGTACACAACCGTCCGTCTGTTCCATCGACGTTTCGCCCCCCCCCCCCCCCCTGCCAACCTAGGGACTTCCACTTTTCTTTAAATATTAGCGGAAACAGATTGTGGTAGTGAGGTTTTGCTCCTACTATACCTAATGAGCCAGCATACCAGCACCCGAAATAATAGCCATAATTATGGCAAAAACGTGCTTCTTCGTGGGTGTGAAATAGTGTTCACTCTAGGGCACCGAAACGTGGTAGACAGATTCCGTGGGGCAACAACATCGCCTAGCTAGCAAGAGGTTTACTGCTATGTGATTATACTGTCTATAACGCCGTCTCCCAAGCTTCAATTCAATTGAAGAGAACAAGTGGAAGCATTCTTGTTGCCTGTATTCTTATTTCATGTTGATAAATCTCAATTGGATTTCTTTAAGTTTCTGAGTGTGTTTGGGCAATACGTATGAGTTTCAAAATATTGCAGACAAATTTACCTATCCCAAAGTTGAATATATAGTATAAGTAGTAATATATAGTATTTTAGTGTTGTATATATACTATTTATATAGTATTTATATAGTATTTTATGTTATTTTTTCTTATATCAATTTTCTATGAGTATGGAAAGTTCTGGCCGTGAATGATTTATGGGTATGGAACGAGGTCCTATCGTTGGAAGCTGATAAAGATGAGGAGAAGCCAGCACCCGTTTTTCAGTCGAAAGCGTCCAGTGAATATTTAGGTTTGACGGTCCCGGGCAGATCGATTTGCGGGGAATCCGTGCAGAATCCGAGGAGCCGCTTCTGAACCCTCAAGATTGGAGATTGGATTTGCAGAGGTGCAGATGACCACGCGCAAAAGTCGAAAATGACGTCACTTTAAAATACGATTTCAAGAGGAAAGTGACAAAAAGCTTCGTTTGGTAGCGACGAGAAGGAACTGCCGGCGGAGTTGGGAATCGCCAGGATAGTCGCAGCCCACACTACACTTACACTCGCGCTATAAACATCTGAGTCCATTTACAACCAAATATTATGTCTGAGAGACGAGACAGAGTGTTCCTACCTAAGAAGCATTATCTGTGGATGTAAAGTCCAGTTCTGGTTGTCCAGTGATCCGCTAATACAGAAATAATGAAACTTTATGTGATAATTTGCACAATTTTCTGACTTCTGTTTGCTTCATTGAAATGGGAGTCCACAATGTAAT
Organism: Creontiades dilutus; assembly: GCA_031894815.1. Classification (NCBI taxonomy): domain Eukaryota; kingdom Metazoa; phylum Arthropoda; class Insecta; order Hemiptera; family Miridae; genus Creontiades; species Creontiades dilutus. Next base: position 264,664 of record JAVIWC010004021.1, read on the forward strand.
TAGCTTCAAAACCATTTGAGATCGCAGCGTAATGTGATGCCTTATTAAAACAGTGGAACTGGAAGCAATATGGATGCGGAGGATGACCTGAATCACTGAGCGCAACTCCAATTCAACGGGCAACTGACCCTTTGTGCCTCAGATTCATTTTATGGATTTAAACTCACCGCTTAGATGGTCCCGGAGCTTGACTGGCGGAGATAATGGTGAAATACTGCTTTAAACTGGATCCTTTGATCGGGGGGGCTTCGGCAGTAAATAATGGGCGTGTAATATCGTGGGCATCGGCCTCATCCTCCCCGGTTTTCTCCATCATCCGCGGTTCGAACACGATCGCGATACCACGACCGTACCTGTTGCACTGCAAGCGAAGGCTTAATAGACATGCAGGACGGTTTCCGATCAGGTGTGTCTGGCGGGTTTCGGTTCATTGCCTCGGCTGAGCTCAAAGCACCGTATTCGCTCTGCCCGGGCTTCAGCCGCCCTTATCTGCCGGACAGTAACATTATCTGGGGCTGTAGGTTGTTTTGAAGCTAAAAAAGAATAATTAGTACGGTGATACTAATTCAATGCATTAATTCCATCTCTGTCATCTTCCTGACAATTATAATTGGCAATGAAGGATCTAATCTTCTTCACAGAAATGTATTTTATTATGACAACTACCGAATGGTTTGCGCAGTTTTCTTTGGGCTAGGATTAGAGTGAAAACGAATTCGGAAAGCTCATGAGACAGGAAGCACTAAACCGGCTTCATTGCTCCATAGCGTTGCACAGGTAGATGACTGAGAAACCTTCCTTGGTAGGTAGTTCAATAATATCCATCCCTGTCACCTGGAGGGAGGCATCATAGGAATCTGTCCCCGATCTGGTGAACGGCAAGGGCATAAGCACATGAGGACCATCCGCCATAAACCTGCTTGGCTGCCAGATATAATATATATTGTTGCACCTTTGAGTCATTTCCTGGCAATCTCTTGTGCACATATTTCTATAGCATGGGTTTCCGCTTGATACATGGTTGCAGTCGAACCTAGAGGCTTGGCCAGATTGAAATTGGGGCCTTTGATCCCCAAGCCAACCGCCCCATTCATGACGGACCCATCTGTGTACCACACCAGTGAGCCTGGTTTAAGTTGAGGCATACCTCTTTTCCAATACTCACGGTCATTTATGATCACTTTAAAAGGTAGATCGAAGTTCATCTTTTCTAACATTACGTCGAAGGATCTGAATCTAATTTGTCCAGTATTTCCAAGTGACTATCTTTTTATAGGGAGAGCCTCATTTTTCCCATTAGCTGCATTCTGATGGCCCCCAGGTAGGCTCTTCTCTGCACATAAATGTGCAGAGGTGTGAGGTCTAAGAGAACCTCTAGTGCTGCTGTGGGAGCCCCTGCAATGCCAATACAGGCCTGCCTCTGAAGTTTGTTAAGTTCCAGAAGAGCAGAGGTTTGGCAAGTTTTTGGCCACCATACTAAAGAAACGCATGTGACCATGTTTCTGACAATTGCTTTATAGGCCCATGGTGCCATTTTGGGAGTCAACCCCCATGTTTTACTTAGCATTCTATGGCATGACCATACAGCTCTAGTTCCTTTGGTAGCTATAGATTTCAAGTGCTAGTTCCATGTTAGTTTGGAGTCTCCTGATTTTAGTTACAAGCTTTTATTGCGAACTTTCCGTATACATTTTTGGTAATGAATATCATCTATCTTTGATCCTAAGCATCTGATTAGCATATCTTTTCACGTTTTACCCTGATGTATTCGTTCTCTTGAATCCCAATAGGTAGTTAATGCACGCTCCCACTTGAAACTATTATATTTTTGTCCTAAAAATCTTAATTTTTAAGCCATGCCTTTGTTACAACATTATCCATGATTAAGTGAGCGACACAATGAACTTCCTGGTACGTCTTTCCTTAATAAATGCGTCCCCATTCTTGGTAATGCCACCAAATCATGATTTTGAACGAAAAAAAAAACATTCTTAGGTATGAGAAACAGACTTGAAGCCACAAATGACCCACGGAGGACCCTGAAATCGAAATAGAACTGTTGTGTTTTTCACGTCTCGAATGTTCACAATTCGTTTGCCTTTCCAAAGGTAAGGAGTGATTCGCTTCAGTACCACGTCATCAACGTATTATGGTTTCATGAAGAGCATTCAAGATGAATTCTCCAAAATCTGAGAACCAACCGCACCGTTTCCTCGCCAATTTGTGAAGATATTTTAACATATTTTACTGTCTTATGGTAGGTGAATGTCGTTTTAAAGGCCTCCATCCTCTCTCATTGTTGTTCCGCCTTGGCTTAGAACTGAGGTAACTCATTACCCGCGAGTTTAGAACTTCTGTTCCAGAGGCCTACAAGCGCCGGGATTCAATATTGGAGAATCCAACCGGCGTTACACCCCGTACATAACGAAATCCCCTGAGCGGCGGCTTTCAGTTGTAACAGCCGACAAACGTAACGACCGAATAATTTATTAGTTTGCCTGGGACTTGACTTTGAATAACGCAAGAGGTAGCATCGACTCGGAGCCCCCGATTCTGACGCGCTTTTCGATTCCGTTTGAGGGAAACGAACACGGAATTCCGTTTGCAGTCATTTTCTGAATCCATTTTTGGGATAATGTCGCGGTAAACGAAAGTGTTCTTTTCTTAGCGATTTCGAACGCTGATCAAACGTCAGATGATTGTAGATAGGGCTCGGATTTAGGATTCTTTGTTGAAGGCCCGAAGTTTCATGGAAGTTCATTTTGAGTGCTTTCAAGCCGTTTGCAAGCCGAACAAGCAAAATTTATTTTGCATGATTTGGTATTCCCATTTTGAAATCCGGGTCTGCCAGTTCCGATAGTTTTCTGCAGCCATGTCTCAAAAAATCTTCAAGAAGTAAATAAGGAGTGCCTCGGCCTTCACTGCAGACATGGCGAAAATTTCTGTCTACTCTGTAGGAACGGAGTGGGAACTGTACGTTTAGGTCGTCAGCAACAGAACAATATCAGAATGTACGAGAAAACAGTGGTTGTATAATGACAGGTGAAAGGGGGCTTTAATCCTATTGGTCACAGTGTGTGGGGAACAGCCAATCATGCGGTTTCTGTGAATGTGAAACAAGACACACCATTCTATTGGTCGGGGAGGTGAAAGGTGGGGGGAGGGGGTAAAAGCAGTATTGGGAAAAACAGATAAAGGTAATACAACAAACCTTTAAAAAAATGGAAAAATGAAAATTCTAAGCTGTTCTAGTCCTTTAGAAATGAACCTGTTAATGAGGGAATCTATCAAGACATATCTTCGTTCAAACATTTACCAGCTCTGTTACTTTTAATGACTTGACACTTTAATTCTACTGTATTTTGTAAATCAAAACTGCAATTATGATTGGATTCTAACAGATGATTAGCAAATGTAGACTTTCCCTTGTTATACCTGAAATCTTTATGTTCTTTTATTCTTTCCCTAAATTGTCTACCTGTGTGCCCTCCCCACTCCCCAATTAAAATAGGTTATTCTAGTCCATGATGTGTAAAATCCAGAAATCAAATTATTTTAAAAAAAATGTAAAATCGATTCGTCCACCATTCTCAAGTAGGTACTTGAGAAAAACGAGATTTATTTCATAAATTTGAATATTTTGAATTTTGATTGAAATATTCTCTTTCCCAAGTAGGCCGAAATCTACAAAGCTTATCAAGTTATACCACTTGAGCTAATAATAATAAGCTAAAAAATAATGAGCGAGAATAAACGGATTCGCTGTAAAAATCTATGACTAAATTAAGAAATGATGAGGTAATCCGAGTTGGGTGAAAAGTTATTGAAACTTTCCCTGAAACTAACAAGCTGGCTGGAACTAAAGAGAATTTAGGTTGACACGACAGATACGAGTAGATGTCATCTTTTCTCATCCCTATACTTCCTTTCACATAATGTTCTAATTACTTCAAATAATTGAAAGTTTTTTTCTGTTAAATTAATTAATTATCCGTTAGTGTAATTATTTGGATTTTCTACGGTTTCTAAAACTTGTGTACCTTTCTAAAAGGCACTTGTGTACAATTTTAGGAGCCAGGTTCTTAATACAAAATAATTTTATAGCATGTGCACTGTCGTAGATGACATTCTTGTCATTTTGTTGTCATTCTTGTTGTAGCGACTAGTTTTTTTTTTCAATTTTCTAATACAATGTTTTCAAATTTGATCACGCATTAATGTACTCAAAGTTTTATCACACTTGTTTTAGAGACCAAACATCATTATTTATATGGTGTTGGAGTTCCTGGTTAAGAACTGATCTTGAAATGGGATTCAAATCTTTCTCTTTCCCAAGTATTTAAGAACGGAATTTGAAATGACAAACAGGTTTGTATAGATTGTGTACAGGTCTATACACCGGCAAACATATGAAGAAAAAAACGATAAACATGATTTGTTCCCCGAATTATCTCTGGTAAAATAGGATTTGCTTCAATGTTTCTAGAAGGCAGAAACGTTAACCGGTTCTTCAAGATAATTCACATTACAGTTCGAAATTCTTTGATGAGGTATGTTGAAGAAAACTTGAGCGAGAAATATTGGATTAACGGTAAAAATCTATGACTAAATTAAGTACAAAGATGTGGTAATTATATTTGAAAGTTTCTCCAACTTAACTGAAAACTCCCAAGTCGGCTCAAACGGAAGAGAATTTGGGTTAATTTGGTTTTTGTGACTGAGAGATTTCATCTTTTCTCATCCCCACACTTCCTTTCACATAATGTTCTAATTACTTCGAGTTAAACGAATTCAATTCCATTCTAATACAATTGTTGTTGATTAAGTTAGAACATTAGTTAGAGAGACAACTTTCGGGATTGGTAGTAAACTTCCCTTTTCCGGGGAAGAAAACTTGTCCCTCCTAATTCAAATATACTCTTTTTCATTCCATTAATCAACGTAAAACTCCACGGAGCCATTTCGTGACCAATATTGTAATGGGTGGGGCCGGGGGGCAACAGAGTCTCTGCAGACGATATAAAATCTAACGGGGGTTGAAGGGTTCAACCCATCTCAGTGGCAGCATCCCTATTCAATTAGGAATAAAGTTTCATGCCCCGGGACTTCAGGAATAAAACAGTGACAATAAACTCGAGAATCTGAAAGGACGGGACGGATCCCATTTGGACGAATTAATCATTTACCCTAATCCTCTTTTCGGCTCCTTAATCGGTCGCAGTAATCGTAGATTTATCTGTAGTAAACTGAAAGGAAACATATTTAGATGAGTGTAACTGTTTTCGGTCACTATAATCCCGCTGGTTTTGAGTGAGTTGTGAGCAGACACCGCTAACAACTTAATTCTAAAATTGAGCAGTAAATTCATTTTCATCTTCATCAATATAATTTCTGCATGTCTCACAACCAGTCTCAGCCAACACGTCCATGGACATGTTCTAACAATAGCTTTCAGCCCACTCATTGAGCATAAACGTAACTAAAACAAAGTATATGCTTCTGGTATGCTAAAATCATCTGAACCAAACGGGGAACGTATAATAATTCACTCTTGTTCCGTTTGTGAAGTTTGATGTAGTCCAGGGCTTGTTCGGACGAGGAGTCCTAGATACCTTGGCATCCCACTGGGTGAAGATAGGGCCAAAAGAGTCCGGTCTGGTTAAAAGATTAAGAAGTTTTATGTAATACAGTAGGTACCTAATTGCAATCCATCGCGGTTGTTATTATAACTATTCGAAGGATACAGCTGTGTAACCTTGGTGCTGTAAACACCTGAGATGGAGAATATCAGAGATTCGTCTCAATATAGAAAAGTTATGATTCTTAAAAAGTGTTTCCATTCACTTTAATGTTAATACTTTTAATGTAAGAAGTAGTAGACCCTTACATTTTATCCTCATATTTTTCGTATTTCATTGTCTTCAGCAATGTCTACCTTTCAGGTGGCAAGACTCATCTGCCACACTCTGGGGTAAACAGTACTACACTTCGGGATCTCGTTATCAGGGATGTGCGCTAGACTTTACACCCCACCCCTTGCAGGTTGTCCAGAAGTCTACCTTGAGAGTCATCCTGCGCAGGCCCCCACGGTTTCCACGGTTGCGAGGCATCACTCCACTCAGTCGACCAGCCCCACATAAATCCTTCCCAGCCATTCTTCTAAAAATATCCCGATTACTTCTGCATTCTTCGACAGCAATATAAATGCGTCCCATTAGCATAAACAGGCACAAATTTGTCTCCATACCTCGTCTCTCAAGGCACGACCCCCCTGAAATGCTGCATCTGACACATCTGACAAATTCTCAAGATCTGCCTTCAAGAAAATATCTACATGACTGATTCATGTGGATCCAATAAACTGTCAGCGACTTTTTAGAACACAATCATAGGCTCTCACTAACTAAAATTCGGAAACGTCACCCAAAAAGAAATTGGCCTTCCTGTTTTTTAGTAATTTCACTCTTCGTATTTTACCCCACCTCCATGTGAAATCCATTATAATGCAGCTTCATACTATTAAAGTATCTCGCACAACCAACTTGATTCGCATTCGCTTCAAATTTCCACGTGTCAAGTCGACACCCACTACAATACAACCGAACCTTCAAACATTCACTTCCTTTCTCTAAAACAACAAGACAAACGCTAACTCATCGTTTCTCCTTTACGTGATATCAACAACCCGAGTGACTCTCACAACTCATTCATAAACTTCCAAAATTACCTTCCCGCTACCCGCATTAATGCCACGTCTGATGCTCTTTGTAATAGCCGTAAAACGCTCTTGAGTGTTGTCGGGAATGTACCGTGTATTTCAAGCCCCTTCCGTTTTCATTTTCTTCTGAATAATTCATCCCTAAATTTGTTTGTAATTCTCTCATGAAGACGAGAGGAGGGAAGACCCTCCCCCTCCACTCAGACGTTGCAACTTTGTGTTTTTTTTTCTCTTTTTTTCCGTTTTACCGGCACATTTATAATGGAAGTGCCGTTTCTTTCCTGGCTCCCTCCGAATTTCCCTTTATGGTTTATGGATGACTCCGATTTAACTCGCATAAAAAGCGAATGTGATTGCAGTCTTGAGACGTATATTCAACGAATTAGATCCACTTCGTCATCATCGGTCGGTTTATCGACTCTTACCCTGTTCGAATATTCAGCAAAGTGAATGTACTCGTTTTGTTAGAAGTAGCAGTTGTTAGGAATGATAAGGTATACAATTATACAATTATACTAGCCAATGACTACTGTGTTGCCCAAGGCACAAGAATTTGCATATATTCGTTTGCCAGGCCTATGGATTGGTTTCTGTAGAGCTTTTCAACTAGTATTCTTCAACCAGGAACGATGCGAATAATAGTAACACCATATCAAGTCTATCGAATGAAAATATACTGTTCCAATCGGACTACAGTAGAATCTTGTTCTACCTCTTCAATATTCCAATTGCACACTCAGAGGTATACGAAAAACTTCAACGCCGAAGGATTAATAAGAAACTTCCTTTTTGTCACGTCTAGAGGGGAAAATTGTGGGCCTTTTTTATTGGAGCACGTTTTAGACGATCCATGTTACTCCAGATTTGCCGATATTTTCGGTCTCCATTGTTTCACTGCCCGGGATTGGTAGATGATGGGGTTTGGAGTTCGAAGCTGCATTGGATTCAAACTCGGGACACAGATTCTTCGTGTTCCAGAAGTGGACGTGCGCTAACAAGGTCGGTCACTCCGATCAGCTTGTTGGATGTTGATGCTGTATCTAATCTCAAATTGAATCGGCCATCACCCAGCATAGAAGAGCAGACAGCGATACGGAGGATAAAACTAAAAGAAAGCAAGTCGGTGCATGGCGATTTCACCAATAGTAACACCATGTTAAGTCAGTCGAATGAAAATTTACTGTTCTAATCGGACTACAGTAGGATCTAGTTCTTCTTCTTTAAAACATTCATTTCATACTCAGAGGTATGGAAAAAGCTCCAACGTTTGGGCTTTCATAAGGAACTCCTTTGTTGTCACTTTATAAGGGCGAAATTGTTAACCTTTTCTAATTACCTGGGTTGTCTATATTGTCAGTTCCCATGGCTCAACTGACCTGGGCTGGAGGGATTCGAACTCGGGATCTACAGGACGATTCTTCATGTTGCCGAAGTCGACATGCACTAACAAGCTCGGCCACTCCAATCAGGTTGATGATACTAAGTCAAATTGAATCGGCCATTATCCTGCATACAAGAGTAGAGAACTAAATGGAGGGTACAACTACATGAAATTAAGTTGGTGCATGTCGATTTCACCAGCAAAATAATTCCATGAGCTCCCGCTCGTCTGATGGCCAAATGATTTCCAACGGTAACGAACCCAAATGCCTTGGTATGGTGGAAAGCTCATGTCAAGGAAAGTAAGGAAGGACCCAGTCTAAAAGATTCAGAAAAAACGCTGCAAATTCTTTCTCTGGGGTTTATCATTCAATTTCATTCATTTGGCTTGCATTCATAATTCGAATTTCTACTACGCTTTGGAGTGTGCGTGTTTCACAAGTGATAGAGCGATTATTGAATTTCAGGAGGCACAAAAATATGATCAACTGATCAATCCAAATAGTTATTTTGGTTGAGAACCGATTTACGTGCTCTATGCATATCTCCTGAAATTCAATAATCGCTCTATCACCTGTGAAACACGCACACTCCAAAGCTTAGTAGAAATTCAAATCATGAACGCAAGTGAAAGAATTTGCAGCGTTTTTCGAAGAGAGAATGTTGTTTTCTATTGATATTTTAATGAAAATGTTCTTAATTTTTAAATAAAATAAATAAATTTACACTTCTTTGCTGTTGTTTAAATTGATAAGGCCCCTTATTTGATCACAAAGTCTACTAAAACAAATTTACCTAGCGGGAAAGGTTCCTGAGACCTGTGGAAGGATCATAGTCAAGCCATTTTTAATTTTCTGAGGGGAAAATCGGGTTTTTCGGGATATTTTCTGGAAATCACATGTTTTCAAAAATCCCTAAGATGGTTTCGTGAGGTCACAAAGTAACAGGGCTTCTCAACATAGGAATATAAAGAGAAAAAAGTGGTGTGCTCTTTCCACTCTGCAATGACTTACCGTGTGACTGTCCAAAAATAGAAAAAGTTAGTAGCTTAGTTTATTTAGGAGTGACTTTCGATTCTCAAATGAAATGGACCCACCACATTCAAAATCTGTGTCAGAAGATAAGAAAATGTGCCTATATCCTCTATAGAATAAAATTTCTATCAGAGGAGCTAAAGATCAATATTTATCAGGCCTGTTTGAGTCAATCTCACAGTATGCAATTGTTATATGGGGGAGCACTTACAAGTACCTCATTTTATTTACAGAATTCAAAAAATGACATTGAAGGTATTGTTCAATAAGCCCAGGCGCCATCCCACTGATAAATTATTTCATGATTTGAATTTGTTAAACGTCCACCTATTGTACACATTAAATATGCTAAAATTAATCCGTAAACACAAAAACATATATTTTGCTGATGTGAGACAGCGGCAATCAAAATCATACAGACTCAAGTTGCCGAGAGTAAAAAATACATTTGCTCAAATGACGACAAAATACAGAGGCATGCAAATAGTCAATAAAGATTTTAAAAAATTATAAATCTAATGAATATAAATAGTGAGCAATTATTCAAAGAAACTTATAAACTGATAAAGCTAACCCTTATGAGCCCTAACAAAGCAGTTAAAATAAATGATAATAAAAGGAGTAAAATGAGCAGTTATAATTTATAATAATAAACCGTGTATACTAATGGTAGGTAAGTACATCTGAAATGTTAAATCGAATTCTAATAATACATGAAAGACATCTCCACCGGCTCACAAGGGAGCTGTCCGACTCCTTGACTCCAGTGAAATCGTCAGAAGATCAGAACGAACCAAAACCAAATGAAATCAAGTCGGTGAATGTCGATTTCACCAATAAAAGAATCGGATATGTTCTCGGTCAGAAAGCCAAATGATTCCTAATTCTAAGGAAGCCAAATACATTGGTGAGACACTAGACGCAAAGCTCAGATGGAAAGCTCATTTCAATAAGGAAGAACTCCTAAATGACTCGGAAAAATATACTGGCTACTCGGGAATGCAGTGGAGGCACAGTTCATTGCTTTCATTGCATTAGAATAATCGTTTACAATGTAATAATTTATAATATATTTTTGAATATTAAACATAAAGTTACCAGATTCCGTATCTGACACATAATTGAACACTGTTAGTACATAGGATGACACGTGAAACCGAAGGAAAATAACCTTTAACACGACCCGTAATGAAACAAGCTTATGAATCTCAGGTCGAGGTACTATTAGGTACGAAGGCAGTTCGTAAGAGAAAATACGGGGCTCTCCTTTTCCTTGAAGCAAAAAGCCGGCGCTGTAAAACCATTGTTTATCCCGTGATATATTTACATTACCGTAGGCTTCTTTAGCTTTCGGAAAAGATTATGGCACTCCGGCTTTTGAACGGCTTATAACCTAGATGTATCATTCACTCCGCCCCGGGCCGTATATTCCGCTCTAAACGGAGCCTTCCGCGGTATGTATAAAACCTCTACTTACCATAAATAAATAAATCTATTACGCAAAGTAAGTAAGTGGTTCGCCTCTTTCGTTCTAGTTTTCCGGATCCTCCAACCAGAAAACGAAGCTTCCACCTAAAAACGGTTCGATAAAGTCAAGAGCTGAGAGAAAAGGGAGAATCACGAAGTTCCACATAAAGGGCGGAGGAAAGAGTGAACTTGTGGGAATATGCGAAACAACTCACTTGGAAATTTGATGGAACTGAAACCTCTTGTTTTACGTTTTAAGACGCGTAGAATAAAAAAATCGATTTAAAAAAATCCGTCTTTGGGACTGAATTCTCGGCCTTGATCTCAGTCGATCTTAACGGGTGAAATTTCGAGAAAAAAATAGTTTGCAATAACACATTTTTAGAGAATTTTCATGGAAAATGAAGGTGTTACAATGGCTTTGATTATTACGAAAAAAAAATAAAAATTTCTTAACTGAAATCCGTCTTGAAGCATTCTGAAATTATTACTGAGTTTTAATGATTTTTTGTTTATATTTATGTGCTATTTTAGGAGATAAAAAATCTCGATGGAATTGAGATGAAAACTTTGTTCTTGCGCCAAAAAATCAACCATCCTAAACGAAGAGATGAGTTTCTTCGACACTTTTTGAGCAAGTTAGATAGGTCAAATTTCGAAAACTGTTCCAAAGAAATCATAAACATAACGAAAAATTGTTAGAATTACACATATAGTTTTTCTTGGTAGAAAATTAATCAAACAAATTTTATGAACAAAGAAAGAGGTCATTTAAGAATAGGAGCTCAATTTTATGCACAAAATTGTACTTGAATTTTATTAAATTGTGCCTAAACTAAATATAAACGCTGAAATGTCAAAAATCCAAAATCTGTTTGAATAGAACATTATCAATCATTATTTTATCATCAAGTTTTTTTCGCATTAACATTGATAGTTATACTTTTTTTGTACATATAACTGCTCAAATTGTAACTCAATTTAACATAAATGTAATAAGATATGTTAGGAAAATTCGTTCATACATAAGGTAACGGTACCGGTTGGCCACAGTTAAGAATTTTTTTCTTTAGTTTTGACAATTGTGGGCCAACAGTAGTACTGACTTTCTTCAGGACTCATTTAGAATATAGCCCGACTCTTCCCTAACATATCCATTGCCTAAAACTATCAAAAGAACAATTTTTTATATTTTTTATTAATTTTTTCTCACACCTTTATTTTGATCTAGTAGTGGCCACATCAAATTACGAAATTTCCAGTAGTGGCCACGTGCATGTCTCAGTAGTGGCCACTTGACATTTTGCCCTCCTTACGTGTTTAATATCATTAAATTCAATACCAGATGAACAAAATTGATTCTATCCAGTAGAAGCTCTAGGATACAGCCCAACAAACGAGGAAACTAGGGACGGTCATATTGAGAAGTTCACCAAAATTTCCAATGATGCGCACTCCTAGTTCAATGACTACAAGATGACATGAGCTGTACCTCCTGCAAGTTTGAAGCCACTAGGAGACCGGGAATCCGCATTTCTCAAATATAAACTTTAAAATGGCCACTAATGGACCAGTGGCCACTACCGGTGCCGTTACCTTACACCTTATATGAACAACATACGCTTACCTAGAACTGAAAGAGCACGATATGATTTGAAGAGCTGACCAGGTAATGTTAGGTTATAAGTAGAGTTTTTTGCATATCAGATTTTTTTTTTAAATAGTGCCATACTTGTCCAAATTGAGATATTTGTAGATGTTTGGGTAATTTAAACTTGCATATTCGTACACATTTTGACGTTTTTCGCACATTTGGATATGTTACACAGTTTTGCATATAAATGGCATATTTCCAAGAAATCTTTGTGTCTCTACACTGAAATACACTCTCGGGACTTTCCCCGACCGGAGATTTCCTTTAGTGTGAAACTAGCCTACTGGAATTATATCATAATACTGATAATTATGTTGGCTGTATAGTTCAAATTGTAACTGATGCCAAATAAATAAATAAAAATAAATAAATAAAAAAACGTAGAAGGGATATTCTAATACATTATAAAGGTTCATCATTGAAAATATTAAACCACAATTTATGTAACTGTATATGGAGTTCTCCCTGCAGGGGAATTGTAGGCGGCCACCCCCTCGCCGAAGCTTGATGACGCGGTCCGCGTCATTGCCCTCCCCTGTGGGCACCCCTGTTGAACATCATCAATCCGTTAATGGTGGAACAGCAACTTGTGCAGACCCAGCAAGAAAAATCTAAGAACGGGAGGAGTGAAAGTTCCGTTGGGTCATCGACCGGTTAACTCGAGCTATTGAAAAATTCAAGACCCCTCCGACTGGATCTCTTTCCAGTCTTTCGGAATATTTGGAAAATTCCCACCTATTTGATTCGTTACAACGCGTTTACTTACGTAGTTCAATATTCTTCTGAAACCGTCTGAAAAAGAGAGGAGTTAGTTTCTTCGGGGAGCGTTCGAGATCCTAGAATACAGTTATAGTTGTTGAATTCTTGATGGTTCGGGATCCTCAGGGGAATCCGACTCTCCCAAGGAGCGTAGAGAATCGCATCCACTATAGGGATATTGTTTTCGTTTCAGCGCTATTTTTTCATTCTACGAAAAAATGGACCGAAAAAAAAAAGAAAGATTCCCTATTCCTCCGTTCTGGGAACTAGTCCATTATGACCGGTAAAAACCGGGGGGATACAAATCTCCCCTTTTTCTCGCGGAATCCCCAGGAAACTTGCCCTCGGCGTATTCCCGCCTCTGAGCTTTTTCCCCTCCTCATGCGAATCCCCCAGCACACATATCATATTACGAGCATGACCCCTCTCCGTTCCATGTTCTCCCATGTTTTGCCTTCCATGTTCAGAGCGGCCTTGCGGTTCACATATTTATTACATATTTACCTTCATTCCTTTCCTCTCCACATTTTCCCCCCTTGGAAGCTAATTCCCAATTAGTTGCTGATGATGTTTTATGAGGGAGGCGGAGGCTTCATGAACTTTCATCCCTTTTTGCCTAATTAAAAGGGCTTACCCCTCCCCGCTTAAGTGCCACTTCCATTACATTTGAAACGAATTCGTTGTGCCTTAAAATGAAAGTAATCTAAATTCCTTGTATGCAACACAAACGAAACGGATATTAAGTTCCCTACACGTAAACCACTTGTTCGCATGTCGTTACGTCGAGGTAGAAACCTTGTACGCGAGTAGATGCAATAGCAATACCTTCCTAATCAAATCGATGTTAATTGATTCAATACTTATACCAATTCAATATAATTATGGCAGAAAATGCAAATTATTCCAGTGGAATCTTTTCCACAAGCACAAACTACCAGTGTTGGGTTTTTAATTTCCAATAATAAACCTTTGTAATTGTAATATTTATACCCAGTTCAAGACACGCAGTTTCAAAATCAAATGCAATATAAAAATACATACCGCCGATCGAAGCTTCTATCCCCAACAGAAAACTTTAGGGGTTTGAATATTTCGCGCTTAATTTTCAATAGTATATAGTAAAGTATGCTAGTGTGGAATCTACGGATTTGTTGAGGTCTAAGGTTGGCTAGGCTGAGTTGGGTGGAATTCAATGGCCGCCCACTACTATACCTGGTTTACACCTCTGACTTACCCGAAATTGAAGGTAATACCCTCGCTACGTTTGCGGATGATACTGCAATTATAGCGATTGGGGGAACTAACATTAAATCAGTTACCAAGTTAAATCGTTCTATCTCCTGCATTCATGACTGGACAGTGAGATGGAGAGTCAGAATGAATGAGACAAAGTCAGTGTATGTCGATTTCACTAACAGAAGGATCAACTATGTGCCAGCCCCGGCGATACCATATGCTAATGAAGCGAAATACCTTGGAATGACACTGGATGCCGAACTAAGGTGGAAGTCCCACGTCAAGAAAAAGAAGTTGAGCTTGTGATCAAATTCAGAAGAATGTACTGGCTGATGGGCCGGCGGTCAAAACTGTCACTCCACAATAAGTTGATACTGTACAAGCAAGTCCTAAAGCCTGTCTGGACTTATGGTCCGCAACTGTGGATGTGCACGGCCCAGAGCAACCGTGAAATTATTCATCGCTTTCAGAATAATGTCCTAAGAAGCTGCGTAGATGCATACACATATTTTAGAAATGACAGACTTCACTAAGAGCTGCAGATTGAATCTGTCAATGAGGTCATTCGAAGCCAAGCCATTCATCACCTCTTGAGGCTACAAGATCATGTAATTGAGGATGTCGTCCAGCTTCTCAACACAGAGGATCTGCTTAGAAGACTGAAGAGAACCAAGCCAAACGATTTAATTCACTTAGTGTGAGCATCATAAAGTGCAAATATCAGGACAATAAGGACTAAGTGATGTATCTTAGATTTCTTAATTATATTGGAATAATGTTGCTTATAACTTGGTGCAATAAAACAAATTTAAAAAAACATCAATGGCCGATTTGTTTTTGAGAGACTGAATCAAGCAGTATACCAAACATTTCAACACAGACCCGCGTGTTTTTGCTTGTCTTGGCTGTCAACATCCAAAATAATAAAACATTGTGTTAAAATTAGCAGCGTTTTCAAAAATTAAGTTAAATTTTGGATGTTTTGGTGGGTTTCTACGACTACGAGTGAACCTAGGAGGCAATGTTTCTGGCTGAACAGACAATGTCTGTTATGGTAATAATCATGTCATGTTATGGTCATGTCATGTTATGGTAGTCCGGTGATCCCTGTAAGAGGGCTCTCTAATGCAGAAATAATTAACCTTTTTGCTTTTTATTGAATCAAAGTATCTGTGACACATATATAATATATATTATAACCACATTAAATACTGAATAAAATTTTAAACTGTAGCTTTTTTTTATTACAATAACTATGTCTACTGTGTGTTGTGCTAAGAACGTTATCTTCAAAATGTGCAAAAAGAAATAGTAGACCTTCAAATGGCATTTGGATTATAAATTTATCGCTGGTGCATGTCAATTGCCATTTGACATTGACAGTGGGCAGGTATCTATATATAATTATAACAGAAATAGGTTTATCATTGTTATTAGATGCTTGGCAACACGATAAATTAACGAAATAGCTCAATTTCATGTAGATTTTCAATCATTTGACCAGTATCATTTAAAAATGATTAAATCGTTAAATGCTTATTTAATCTGGTGAATTTCGAAGCACGATTAGGCTAGGTTCAATGTTAACTACCTACAGGATAAAGAAGAAAAATGAAACATAGTCGGATGAGACATCACACAACCAGTGTTCGTAAGAAGAAAATAGGTTAACCAGATTTGCTGTTTATTATCTTGTCACACATAGAATAATATATATTATAACCACATTAACGGAGGTCTACTGAATGAAAAATAATAAACTGTATTTATTACAATAACTATGTGTACTTAACTAGTCGTCATGTCGTTATGTCGTACATGACATGACGTAGACCAGTATAGCTATGTATTTGAAATCTGATTACATTGATCATACTATGTTACTACATCCAGTTTCATGTATGCAAACTCTATTTTTCACAGCAGTTTTGCAGTAATTATATCCGGTAGTTTCTCGTAGTTTTTATGGAATGTTTCGCTACTTTTGAACGTATATTCTCGTAATGACATATTTTGACCATTTAAATGGGTTAAAACGTTGGGAATTGGGCAGTTGGTTCATGTACGTCTTCGTCATGACAGCTAAATATACAGGATATGTGTACGTTCTGTCCCTCCATCAACTGTTAACTGGAGAACTGGGAATAAAATATGAGGGGTCGTAATAATAATTATCTTCGATGGAAACTAGTGAGCGGCAGAGGGGTTGACTGGATCGCATGTTACGCCCCAATAAACCGCGTCGGGCCATGTTGATCGGGGAGGGACGCGATGAGCACTTTCGACCAGTGTATTTGCGTCGGACGTAGAACAGGGAAACCTGGCATTCTTGGCATATGTTGAAATTCGGGACAACTGAGAGGTTGTGAAATTCTAGCTGTCAACGAATCCCGAGGAATGATGATTCGAATACCTGCACTTCTTTCCTAACGCATGATAGTCATATTTGTAGAAAATACAGATCTATATAAAGAGTATTTCAAGATGTATATGGTAGGCAGACTCAAACACCCTCATTTTTTGGCCAATTGATTTAATATTTCTTAGGGAAGGAAAAACTCAAGTTGCTGTTTTGGTATGGGAATCAAAGTGTAAAAGTTGGTTAAACATCCACAACAAAGGGCACCTCATAAACCAATTGGTACTTGGGAATTCAAGTTTTAGTTGACACAAATTTTTCGGGGTTTTGCCCCAAGAATTGGGGAAAGTTTCCCAAGATGGTAGATTTGCGTTGCTTCAAGGTTAAGTGGATTAAACTAAAAACCAATTGGTAAACTTTCAAAATAATCTGTATCAGACAATATAACAGGCTTCTTTAACTTCGGACTTGAAAAAATTTGTATGATTCCAAGATCACGGGGTCTACCACTCGCTGCTATAACAATTAATTTTTATTTAATAATTCTAGCTCTTCCATAAACGTACCCAACGTTCGATTCCGTTTAATAGGTATAGGAGACGGGGAAAGTCTACTCACTAATAAGGCTACTGAAATTTGCCTATATTATAGTGCGGGGATTTGCCCCTTTTATGGTGCGTGTGTTTGCCCCATCTTCATACTTTTGAAATGGAGATACCCCAATAATGTACGTTATGTATGTCAACTGAAGATTTAGTACAGGATTGTGAAGCTGAACAATAAGCCCCATTCCTCCAAGTTTGGACCGAAAAAAGGTTAAACCGTTATTAAAATAATTATTGTAACTTAGAAGAATCGAAATACTGCACGAAAACATGGAAAAACAAGTTTAAAGCATTTTCTCCGCCCCTTCGACAAAAACTATTATAGCTGCGGAAAGCAACTGACTTTCATCAAGAAGCAACCTGGTCAACGAAATTTAAACTCGCGGATTCCCCCAAAAAAGCCCTGCTTGTCTTTGCCCCATGCGGGCTATTGCCCCCACCGACCCTACGGGCTAATAACATTATACGTAGATTGATGTACTCGTATCTAATATGATGGTTTTGAAAATGACAATGCTTGGTATAAAGCGGAGCATAAAATAGATTTGTTGTACTTGTCTTGACAAATCAGATAAATGTAAAAAAAGGCGCTTTTTCCAAAATCAGAAAGTCATAATATGTCAACAGGAAAACAAATTTTAAAATGGATTCTGCAAAAATAAAGTCAAAATTGTCGATAGGAACACACGATTTTACTGCCACGGAAGGAGAACTTGGTTCTAGTGGCATCAACCTGAGGGATGTCAACTGGCACGAGGCTCCTTGAAGTTTGGCTTGGTAATAAATGTACCTAGGTTTTCAAATATTCATCCTACTGTAGGCTTAGCCCGCCATGTTTCGCTTCTGGCAGTGTAAGGTAGAAGATATGGATATTTATTAAATATGACCCTTCAAGTCGCAAACCTTTGGATATTTTGAAAAGAACCCAAAAAATAACCAGACGTCTAAGGATTATCGGTCTTAATAACGAGGACATACCGGTCCAGAAGCTAAAGCAGGTGGTGAATGGTAAATATGAACGAAAAATCTTCTTAAAAGCGGTATAAGTGTCTTTGAGAGGTCTTAATTAAAATGAAACAACGTTTGTTGGTAGTTTCCGGGTCATCTGATCGGAATGGTCTAATAAAGAGCTTTCGGCTCTAAGAAAGAAGAAGAATCCGGTAAGTGGGTATTGCCGTTGAACTTGAGGTATCATCCTCAACACCCTGGAAAGTAGCTGGCCTATCCATCAAGGGGGTTTCAACGGATGGGGGAGAATCTCCTCTCAATTCAGCACATGTAGAAATGCATTGAGTCGGAGCATTCCAATTTCCAAGCTCCCCTCTTTAAGACGTCTAATGTAATCCAACGTTGTTGTTTGATCTGACATTCTTTTATTGGAATGTCGATAGTGTTGAAATAAGTTGCAATGGCAACAATATTTCAGCAGCCTCTTCCCGTCAAGGATTTATAGAGGTCTGGCTGGTATATTCAAGTGGATTGTCGTTCTATCATAATTCATGGTACTAAACCAAGGCTCTGTAGGACAAAGGCAGCCCTGAGACGGTTTTCGGGACGTGGGTATACCCACAGATCAGATACATCTGATATTAACTGTTCGGAAACGAGATGTGATTATCCACTCCATCACCACATTGCTGGTAATATTTCCCTCCCTTTGTTGATTCAATGTTTATTTGTGGATATTCACAACTAAAAACATTCACCTAATTGAGCTCACATAGACAAATTCGACAAAAACAACAACAAGAAACCGTGACAGCTCCATCGACTCCTATTAGTGCATTATTGCACACATTATAAACAGGTATCAGCGAATGACTACTTCGAATGTTCAATATGAGTTTGTCCCCAATCACCGTTTTGTTGGTGTGTATCAAAGTATGTTTACAGATGAATGTTTAAAGTATGAATAAAGATCTGTATGGGGTTGACACACATTCAAACCACCTTCAATTAAAATGCAGACATTTTCAGAAACGGTAAAATGTCTGTCATATTTCTCTTTCATTAACACCTGGCAGAAATCCCAAACAGCCTATTTCCGTTGGTGTGTGCTGAACTCCTGTTTTAAGAATACGAGAGACCATGATAACACAACGTGTAGAAATGTGTACAAATACATATGCTGTATGCAAACATACGAATCACTTCCAATAAATTTGCACCATGTGCTTTAAACTGTGAAATTTTTATCACATTTTTCACTCATCAGTCCCTAGCAGGATTCTGAAGCTGCCTGTTTCCGTTGAGATCCAAGATCAGTTTTCAGAGTATTATAACCAAACGTGTAGAAACGTGTACAAATATATATGCGACAAGCAAACATTCGATAAGCACCAAGTGCTGGAAGCGGTTGTACGTCTATCATATTTCTCTTTCATCAACAACTGGCAGAAATCCAGAACAGCCTATTTCTGCTGGTCTGCCTAAAGCCTGTTTTAACAAAACAGGCGATCATAATAACACAACGCACAGATACTAATGCGGTATGCAAAGATACAAACCACCTTCAGTGAATATCCATCGTTAGATTCTACGATGGTTCTGAGGAAAGACGCAACCACCCCGGTACGAAAGGAACCCTGTTACGGTGTTAACATAAAAGATCCAACTTCTAGATTAGTGATGGTCTTCTATTAGCACAAACTTTATCGAAATCAATGTTAATCGCCCATACATGATTTGCACTGTAACGTTAAAGAATCAACTTGAAAACTACAAAATCTCTCAGAAAGAAAGCGTTTTACACTCGCATTCAACCGCCTATTGAGATGGATCCGTCAGATAAACCCATCATAAAACCTTTAGAACTCAATGCGTGAGCTTCAGTGGATATGCCCCCATCAAAGCACCTGAGAGAAAAATGAACTGGGTCAGCAGAGATAAGTTTTACGATGGCTAAATATAGCTGAAGCTTGATTCCTTATTACTCCGTCAATCTGCGGCCCTGGAACTGACTCCCACTCGCTGGGATTTTATCGCGAACGCTCACGTTTTTCACCGCTCATTTTACGACCTGTTGCAGTATGAGAGGGATATATATATACAGCTTCAGACTGAGGGGGGTAGGGCGATGAAAATGAAAAAATATGGCCCGCCGTTTCTATATTTATGGAATGAAGAGATAACACGATAATGCGTTAAAAGGTGGTACGTACCGCGGTGGCCTACATTCTTTCATAATTTTCCACAACATTTGTTTGGATGACTTTTAAAACAGGTAGATACGAAGATTTCCAAAATCGAATAACAATAAATCTATCCGACAGTCTTTGCTCATAACTGACGACCAAAGTAATTTTCCTCTATCCATCACAATCTATTCTGAGGACTGAGCTTTAAAGGTTACACTAATTGTAAAAATACGCATGTAGATGTAACTGAAGGGTTTCCCTGACTATTTGGCTGATTCAGTTTCAAAGAAATGAATAAGTCTACATTAATCGGTGTACTATCTCCCATTCTCTACATCTAAACTGAGAAAACTTCATAAAGAGCTGGAGAAATAAGGTTCTCATGCAATCATGAGAACAGGCGTCATTATGAGAGAATTCACTACACCAATTATGACACAGTATGTATGATCGAAATAAATGTTAGACATTCAACGGATTTTAATAAACTAGTAGGATATACTAACAATTCCTACAATCCTACAATAACTTGAGTAAGAAATAGCCGTGTCTTTATTTTCCAAAAAGTTCATTGAACCCCGCTTCAATAAAGTTACATGTATAAATGAATGAAATAGTAGTTATACATACAACAGATCCTAGAATGGCCTTAAGTTTATAATCTAAAAAACGTCTGCCAAGTGGGTGTGGCACATAGCTTCCTCGTATCCATAACATGACTGTATAGATCAGTGAAAATTAATATTGACTAAAGAACTTGACCTTTATTTGGTCAAGAACTCCCGGAGTTATGCGCGTAACAAGGATTTCGTTTGCGCACGCGCAGAGACTACTATTGATCCGGGGGTCATGAAACTTATAGGGGACCATCTACACATCAAACCGAACAATCCCTGAAAATTTCATCGAAATTGGTCAAGAACTCCCGGAGTTATGCGCGTAACAAGGATTTCACGTTTGAGCATGCGCAGAGGCTACTATTGATCCGGGGGTCATGAAACCTATAGGGGACCATCTACACCCCAACCCGCACAATCCCTGAAAGTTTCATCAAAATCGGACTATAACTTCGTGTAGTTTTGCCCGTAACAAGGATTTACAGACAGACAGACAGACACGGAACCAAAATTGTCCAGAAAGATCTAAAACGCAAAATGCGAGTGGAATTTTTGATTTTGGAGACAAAAAAATTTTCACATTCCGAAGTGAAAACAATGCTTCCGCTACCTTGGTAGACTCGGAATTCGGTCAGCAAACGTTATCATCATCATTTATTTGCAATAATAGATTAAAGAAGGAATAGTAAATATGCATTCAACGGTTTCACTATTATTTTTCGGGTTAAGTAAATCCTTATTTACTCCTAAGAGTAAATTTTATTCAGGTTTGACCCTCACCATTCGCATCGAGGAGCGATTGATAGGGACTCGTGCTTCATCACACTGGTCCATACACATTTGTTTTTTGGTAAAAGCAGTAAGATGTAAAAGAATTCACAAGAAATTTGACTTGTAGAGAAGGAGAGTCATTTCCATATAACATATTTTGATTATGTTGCTGCATGATTTTGCCTTTCACTAAAGGCCACCCCTCTCAAACACTTCTGTACCCAACATCTACTCTTCGTTGATATCAGGATGATGGGTCCTAACGATATCTATGGCAAAAATGCGTCGGCACATATTTGGATCATGTTGCTACATAATTTTGCCTTTGACTTAAACTCACCCCTCTCTCGCACTACTACACCTACAACTGGTTGACGTCAAAATTATCGGTCCTAACGACCTTTATAGCAATATTGCGTTGGTGCATATTTGGATTACTTTACCACATGCCTTTTGCAGTACATATTTGGATCATGTTGCAATATACTTTTGCCTTTGACTTAAGGTCACTCCTCTCCTACAATCCTACACCTACACTTGGTTGATGCCAGAATAATCGGTCCTAACGATGTTTATAGCAATAGTGCTTTGATTATTTTCCTAGTCTTTTGCTTATGACTTAAGCTCGCTCCTTTCCCACACGACTACATCGAACATCTACTGTCACCTCTACACGTCTCCACGACCATCATTGAAATAGTATTTAGATTAATGTTCTACCTTTATTTGCCTTAAAATTATTCTCCCTCGTCAAAAGGCATGACTCCTTATGTATGACAAGTCCTCTAGAGACCATTCCGTACACCTGAGCGCTAAAACAAAAAACTGACAAAGAATGGCTTTCCCACACGGGGAAAACCCTTCACTCGGGAATGCGGCTCGTGTTACCCACAACTATTACTCGGGACGTGACGTTGTCGAGTCGGTTCTTAGTAACGAGGGAGACCGCGATAGGAGAGGTGGGAGAGGAAAGGTTATGTTTACCTAAGGCTCTTGGGGCGTGCTAAAGGTTACAGGAAAAGGTGACACATTTAAAGTGAAAGGTGGCATGTACTTAGTGGAATTTGTAGACAGGGGTAACCGTGAAGGCTCGGCGTCCTTGTATCCAGATATGGTTACAGTTTAACTGAACAGCATCGTGGAGGAGCAGAGTTTGCTAGGGAACGTTCGAAGAAATATCTTCAGATCGTTCACAATTTTGAAAAGTTGACTGATTCAAAAATTACTAATACTTTAATATTCAATTAAAATTCATAAATATAGTATTTTCAATAGGAAATCGAGCAAATATAGCTTTTCCGAGTCAGATTCGGAAATTTCCAAACCAATTTCAGAATTTTCCATTTCAATTGCAGAATTTTCCATTTCAACTTCAGAATGTGATCAATATCCGGGTGGGAGTGGTTTCTGAAATTGAAATGGAAAATTCTAAAATTGAAATGGAAAAGTCTGAAATTGAAATGGAAAATTCTGAAATTGATTTGGAAGTTCCTGAAATTGGTTTGGAAATTTCCGAATCTGACTTGGAAAAGCTAAAGAACTCACTCAAGTGTACAAGATTGTAAAAATCAGAAAAGGGTAACATCATCGTCCGAGAAAAGAAATTCGTACACAGTGAGGTTCTTCACTTCATCTCAGTCGTAGCCAGAGATAGGATTATTCATAGTCATGAACATGAGTATGAATAAAATCATAATGCGGAATTTGATTATGATTACGATCATGAGTAGGAACATGAATTACAATCATATTCACAAAATTAATATGGTTTTATCCGTGTTCATTTATTTAAATGATTTTGCCGAGGATCACACTTTGCTGTTATGATGCGCTACAAAATGATGAGTTTAAAAAAATAATTTTCAGACGATATTTACCTTTTTTTTGTGGTACCCTTCAGTACTGCCCGAATGCCTCATCCATAATGTTTACACTCAAAATCACAAAATTTTCTTTTTGTCATTTTTGGAAAAAATATAATAGTGAGCTGCCCTAATCCAGTAGGGCAGTATTAAAGGCGAACACCACAAAAATATGGTAGGATTGCTCAAAATCGTAAAAATATGACTTTCCCAATAAGAGATAATTTTTTCAAAAATCACTTGAAAAATTTGTAATTCAGAATGTGAACAGCACAGTACGGCAATACTAAAGGCAAAAACCACAAAAATTGGTAATTTTGACTGAAAATCATTTTTAAAACTTAGGGGTTCCGGGAAAATATCTACAAAAAATGTGAGTGCCGATAATGTTTAATTCAATTTGTGAATAATGATTAAATCATATTCAATTTGTAAATATGATTGTAATCATATTCATGATCGTATTCATAATCAAAATCACAAAATTATACATTGGTTTTATTCATATTCATATCCATGATTATGGATACGCCCATCTCAGCCCCACTCCAGAACGATATTCATGATCGTATTCATGATCAAAATCACCAAATTCTACAATGATTTTATTCAAATGCATATCCATGATTTTGAATACGGCCATCTCAGTCGTAGCTTCAGAACTGTAATTAACGCTGCACATTAATTAAGGTCACATAATTAATGCAGCTAAGCTCAAGAGTATAGCCATTGTGAATCTGTAAGCGGCATCCGGCCAACAGTTGCCATCAAAATCAACCCTTATATCTCAATAAATAACAGCGTAGGGTCTAGCAGAGTGAACTAAATTTTAACAGCCATAAAAACCTCCAGGTTATCTACGTGAGTTTTTTTTAAACCTTTGAGAGATAAAATTGAAGAGGGAAACCGTCTGGGACAATAAGATACAAATAATAAGGTCCACGTAGAAAAGCAGAGTGAACTATATTTTCTCTGTTCACTCTTCACTATAGGACGTTGAGGACGTTGAATTTCAGCAGGAATCGCTTCTCCATCCAAGACAAGCGCGTGAGCTGAATTATCTGTCTATGGCACAACGACATTTGGATGCAAAGAATTTTCAAACGAATTTTGAATTTTCTTTAGTTCACCCAGAGAAAATTGAATTTCAGTAGATAGTCTCTTAGGGACATCAAGAGACGAATGGGATGACAGGCTCTATCCTGACAGATTCCAATGTAAACTCTAAGACAGATTCCAACCCCTGAGAGGAGCCCAGCACATAAACACGGTCAAAAACTAACTAAAACTAACATGTTAAAATGAAATTAACCGAAAGGTCATTATAAATCTATTCTCCCCCTCCAACAGACTGCTAGTCGACATAATAACAATCACCTTTTGTAAATAGAATCACGAAGGTATATCAACTCATTCATTTATGCGTGAGTCGCAAAACAGGAGACGCGAAGTCGGCAAGAGTATAAAACAGCGAGAGCGGCCTATCAAGATTTTGGCGGCTGCAACTCTTTGTTTCGTCGATGTTCGTGGACACTGAAGAGCTTTTGTTGTCATGTCTCCGCTACGAAATAAAAGGTGTGACAAAGAAGTGGGAAGAAAGCTGGAATGCATTGTTTCTCTTTAATACATATTTATTTTTAGGAGTTTCGAAAATATTAAAGAAGGTGACTCATTAACTTGGCTACGTTAATTCTCATCACACTCAACGCGTGAATTTGTGAAAGTAACAAGGAATAACAGAATCGCAACACATTTCCCATCATCAATTTACTTTCTCAGTATGATATGTTCCGTGCAGTCCAGTATCAGGTCAATATGAGTATTCCTGGAATTCATCAGTTACAAGCAACGAGCGATATCTCCACCGATTTTAATTCCTCTTAGCTGCTGTTGAGAAGTAACATGATGACGTTTCGATCGATGTGAGACCAGTCATCAACAAGGGAAATGCTTTCGCTACGGATTAACTGCCAAGAGCATACAATACAACCACAGGGTAGCATACAATCTCTCAACAGTACTAAGAGAACTGTAAAAAGACTGCAAAAGAGGGTGGGCAGTCTTGATGAACATATTCTACGTTTCTTGAAATCCATCCATAGGCCCCAAGAAACAGCATCTTGGGGTCCAGAGGCTTATCCTTAGACAAGGTCGCAGGCCTAACGATCCGATTGTTGTCTGTTAATTGATTCTTAGCCGGCAAGAATACCACTGCCTTCTTTCCATGATCAACTACACAGTTCCACAGGTTCACAATAGAAACACAGTTCTTACCTCTATCGACTTTTTTCCAACAAATTACATGTTTCACCGACCTCTCTAAAGAATCTTAGCTAGTGCCAAATAACTTCTTTGGAACGATCCCAATATTGACATTTCCACTTCTCCTATATCCACAATAAAACGCTGTTTTCTTAGGTAATAAATTATTATTGGCAAACCTGTGAAAATTCATTTTTCAAACATTTGATAGTGTAGGTACCCCAACCCCCCCCCCTCTTCTTCCCCCTCCCCACGTTTGTATTGCACTCATAGCCGACCAAAACAAAATTTGAAACTTATAGCATGTTTGTTGCGTTTTCAAGCACATTTTCATGAAATTGAAGTATTTAGCAGAATAATGTTGATCATTAATTATTATAGTACAAGACAGCAAATAAAACCGTTAAGCATGCTTACCGCTTACGTGACTTTCATGGTAGTGGTAGGCTGGATTAAGTTGTTTAGCAGCACTCACCTGAAAAGAAAAAAAAAACAATTATAATCACTGTATATTGTATATTAAAGAACTGTACATACGATAAAAATACAAGTACAAATGGATAAATTGTCATTTCGGAGCAAAACTTGAAGAAATTTTGAGTTGATAAACCATTAGCAGTTACCGTTGAAATCGAAGGAGAATTTTAGTATTTCCCGATTTCGGATCTGAATAGTGAACCCTGAATTAAGAACAATCGTACCATAATACTTATTTCAAGTACAGTAGGAAATTTAAATCTAAACAATATAATAAGAGTATATTATGCATATTTAATCCTTCCATCAGGCAGCTTATTTAAAACAAATCAAAATTTTGATCTGCAGGGACAAAATAAACTTTGGGCCAATTGTTTGGGAGAAAAGCTTCGAACGGCATATCGATTCTTGAAATTCAAACACCTTGCAATGTAAACTTGGAAGGAGTTGGAAATGTTTCTTCTTGGTCGATTCATAAATAATCAACCGCATTTTCAAAAACACGGGTAATTGTAGGAAAAGGCTCTCCAGTGATTTATAAGGCTTGAAAATCCCTTACAAAGCCGTGTACAAGTTGTTTTACTCGCTGTTCACCTCGAGTGAGAACAAGTAGGAGTACTCCAACTATTTGCCCAACTTTGAGAGCACTTACTGAACAATGAAACTATAGGAGAGGACCATCCCTGTCACCGAAGAGCCGTTTCGTAAATTAACGGCTAGTTTGCGATAGTTTCGTGAGGGGAGTGAATAATTATCTCCATGTAATAACAGTAGTGAGTACCAGGCTCTTGAAAACTTAAATTTAATGAAACTTCTTTCTACAGGTTTAATCGGGTGTCGATAATCTTGAGGGTTGAATATCTCGGCAAATTATTACAGGATGGTTTCCGATTTGAAATGGATTTCCACACATGGCAGACCACACATCAACAAATATGACATCTGTGTAGTTGGTAAAGGGGTTAAAGCATGAAAAATGCATGAAACAGTTTATAAGGCGTTTCCTTTGCTCAATTTATCAGAGTGAAAACATTCCCAATCACTGTTCCTAACATACACTACCATTGAAAGGCGCTCCTCACGATCAATAACTCATTTAGGTTTAGTATTTTCAGTAACGAAAGCTTTGCCGTCGACCAAGAAAATTAAAATGTAACCCAAACTCAATATTTATTGTTTTACTTTTCAAGATAGGTAGAATTTGAAAATCGAATGAAAACCAATACGTCCGTCTGCCGTAAAAGTTTGCTTCAAACTACTGAAACAAATTTAATGAAACTTGGATCAACAATCACAATTGGGACAACTAGTTGGGACTGAATTCCGCTCGATCTCAGTCAATAATAAGGGCATAGGCAGTCAATAATAAAGGGAAATTGAAGGGCTGACTTTGAAAAAATTCTGAATATCGAAAACTTCCGATACAATACCATTAGTTTTATGCTCGTTATTGACAGGCGTGCCTTAAAAAAATCGATAGCGCCTACCCGGGCCGCTTCATGTGCGTCCTTTTCGTTATCTCTAAGAGAAAGAACTTTGACAGAAAAAATAACATAAACACGAATGTGAACGGGAATATGTATGAACATAGTAAAATCCCCTAGTTTGCCTAGATCATATCAGCTCATATTGCAATGGAATTTTTCTTCATGGGTTCCTGTTGAAATCGAGTTTGTCCAAAGTTCATATTATATAATCGTAGATTATTGAAGATTAGATATTTTTTTAAATCAGTTTTGGTTTATCATTCAATAATAAACCATTGTAATCGCTCTGGGAAGAAAAAATGCTAACCCCCCCCTGAAAATTTCATGGTTTACGTTTCAAAGGGTGTAGAATCCGAATCTGCAATGCAAATTTTTCCGTCCGTCCGCCGTACGCCGTACGCACGATTTCTCCCAAACGGCTGGAGCAAAAAATCTGAAATTTTCAGGAAAAATCCATCTTGGTCCGACGACGCACCAATTCTTGAGCCAGCTCTCTCACTCAATTTAAAGTGCCCTTTAAGGGCTGTCAAAGTTTTGTAAAATCCCTAGAAACCTCAAAACAAGTCCAAGCGGCATGAACGTAAACTTATTTTAAGAACATACCGTCAGGAATCGAATGAGCCCCTCCCCAGGTCCGTAGGTCAAACCATTCCCGATGTATGGCCCGATTTATGGTGCCAACATTTGCGTTTTTTGGTTTATTATTGTTTGTTTGTAACCTAGTGATGTCCGGCCGATAGCGTCGAGTTGTAGTGAATGTGGATACTGGAGTGATAGCCGATGTGAATACTTGTAGTGTGGTTAGTAGCCGATACACGGGTTGAAGCATTCTGATATGCATGAAACGCTGATAATATATAGGTTATTTGAATTTCTACTAAGCTTTGGAGTGTGCGTGTTTCACAGGATAGGGCGATTATTGAATTTCAGGAGGCACACAAATATGATCAACTGATCAATCCAAATAGGTATTTTGGTCGAGAACAAATACTTCGCAATTCAAATACTTCGAGAAATTCAAAAATCGCCCTATCCTTTGAAACACGCACACTCCAAAGCTTAGTAGAAATTCAAATCATGAACGCAAGCCAATTGAATAATAAACCCCAGTGAAAGAATTTGCAGCGTTTTTCCAGTATTATTGGTATTTTGATGAGAACCTTCTTTTTCGTACAAAGAGACTAGTAAAGAATGGTATTCATGGTGTTTGGAGTATTTGGGACACCTTTACGTTAATCGCAAGGTATGAAGCCCAGTGATCGGCTATAGATCCCTTGAGGATAATCTCGTTCCTAATTAATCTACCACGTTAAAATATATATGGGGCTCTTTTTATGTCATTTAGGATGTAATCATAGTGTACATATTATACGCCAAATAATGTACATAGATCAGTGATTCATATAAAGGAGTTATTATACACAGAATTATGTAATACTTTGCGGGTTTTTTTGTTCAAATGAAACTTTATTGTGGAAGGTATTCTCTTTTAGCAGATAGCGGGATTAAGAAGATTGGTGGTTTAAATAACCTATAATAACGGTCTAACACCCAGTGGCAAGCTGACATTACTAATGATTAGACATTGATAATGATTACGTAAGTAACTTAAGGAGTTGGTAGCGTTGTTTGATTTGGTGAACAGGGTGTTTTCACGAGGTGCTGCTCTAAGCAGATGCCCTAGCGGGTCGGGTGGGGCCGGCCAGTTGCCAGTGACCACTATTCGGTCCTCCTTCACAGTTGAGTCGCTAAGGGACCAGACGGACCGAGGTGCTGAAGCCAGCTGGAGTTGGCTTTATGTTGCAAGTAGGAGATCCGATCACAATGCTCGCAGGCAAAATATCAATGGAGCTACCACCAATGGTTCTCCTTGCAAAGCATCAGCACACTCATTGCCATGAACACCCACTTTGTTTGGCACCCAAATACAAGTGATGGCACCACCTAAGGCTGTTACTATTTATTATTACTTTCATTTTTCAGTAGTTCTCTCAAAATCCTATATACCCTGGACAACAGAGAAGAGGTACGGCGACTCAAGAGGACCAAGCCGCTGGACCTAGTTGTGACCAGACGCTGATTAGTGTTTGTGTCTTGCAGTGGTCTTAGATAATGAACTACTGAACCACAAAAAGTGATATTACTTCATTATAAATTAAGTTGCTAGATGGTTTGTATATTAAATCAGTTGTAACAATAAATGAATTTAAAAAAAAAATCAGTAGAAACTTTATTACGGAAGATAGTGACTTTCAGCAGATAGTGTGATTAAACCCATAATACCAGCCCACCACCCAGGCAGGCTGTCATTATTGATGATTTAACATCGACGATAAAGAGTCAGTGGCGTTGTTTGATTTGGTATACAGAGTGTTTTCACGAGATACTGCACTAAGCAGATGTCCATGAGTGAGACGGGTGTGGCCAGCAGCGACCCGATTGACTAAGATTCGATCCATACTTGACAGTTAGGTTGGCTTCATGTTACATGTAGGAGATCCTATTCCCAATGAGCATAGGCAAAATATCAATGAAGCTATCAGTAATCGCTCCCCTCGCAAGAGTATCAGCACACTTATCACCAAGAATACCCACAAGGCTTGCCACCCTACTGTGCGGCACGACCTAAGATTGTTACTAATTATTATTATTTTCATTTTTCAGTAGAAACTTTAATGTGGAAGGCAATTAATTTTAGCAGATGGTGAGATTAAGCCCATAATACCAGTCCAACACCCAGAGGCAGGGTGAAAATTATTGTTTTTGACGTTGACAATGACAAGTACTTGAGGAGTTAGTAGCTTTGTTTCATTTGGTATAACTCAAGAAAGAGCCATAGGAAATTACTTCCTTCTAGATCAATATCACGCTGTCAGTACGAAATATAATGAAATTTTACAAATGTCACGTTGGGATTGATATTCTAGTTGGTGTAATTCAAATGTACTTCCTCCCGTTTATTACGTCATCTCTTTGATTGTCAGCGCCAGGTGGGTGAGGCGCTATTCATCAACCCCGACGAGCGCGATGACGAGCCTTCATCAATAAGGCGCCTCTCTAAAAATTTGTCAAGGCCCCCGTGAGCGGTTCTTCCCGATCGATTTCCGCCTTAATTAATCAGATCACCTTCCCCTCCGTCCTCATCAAAAGCGTCACCCTCTTGCCTAGCTAACACCAACGATATCATAATAACTCGGTTATGATTGATTGATGAGAGCCGAAATAATAACTCATTCCACCTGCTCCAGTTAGCTGCTTTTGATGTCGTATGCAGCCTCCGTTTCATACCCGCCCCGACGCGACCCGAACATATAATTACTCTTTTTTTCTCGTCCAAAAAGCGGAGTCCGGGATCGTCGCGAAATAACAAGTTTTTAAATGTCCCCGCACGCTCCTCCCCATCATGTTGATTAGTTTTCAAGTTTCTTTCATGTCTCTGTATTATGCAAATGCGATGGTAATAAATTATAGAAGTATGTGATGAGACTTGAAAACTTTGGGGATTGAGCCTCCCCTGCACGGGCCTACTCGATCAGGACGCCGTTAATTATGCGCAGCACTTTGTTAAAGCAATGAATTTGTATTCCAGTTTTCAGGTTCGCGATAATCGGTGAATATCAGATGTCTGATCATCACAGCGAATTTCCGAAGAAAATGAAGTGCCGCAATGCTTCCAAAAAATACAATTTGTGACGTTCTGAAAGGAGGCTTCTGCAGTAATATTGTTATAAATAATATCCATTTGACTAGCTGACCCAGGCTCTGACGTCGGCAACTTTTAGGAAAACATTTTACGAACGAAATAAAACCATGGATCAGGGCTGTCCATAAGATTAGGCTTTCGAGACTATTTAAGCTATTAATTTATAAGGCAACAAGCGAAAAATCCTTCGCACGAAATATAAATATGAAATTCCAGCCCAAGGCTTCTCCAGTTGTCACGAATTTTGCCAGCCAACAAACTGCCTCTTAGCAACCATCACATTAAATGTTCGAGAACCAAAGAAATCGGTTGCAAAGGATTGTGCCGTTTACGAAGTAGAATGATATTTTGGGGCAGTGCACTACGTAACCATTCAAATCTGAGCATTTTCTTTTCACGTTTTGCAGCAGCTGTGGATTTTTCACTCCCTCCAGGTAATGCAGCAGGCCATCCTGTCTCTTTTGGCGTTAGGCAAACAGCTTTGGAGGAGGCAGGATTACAGTTTTACTTTCTTGGAACAGCAGGGCAAGAGTTACAGCTCCTAGGTACTCAGCTCTCTCTTATTAACAGGCGGAATATTCTAGTCATTGTTGTTCATTTGTATTTTGTTGGTTGATATCTCATTTGGAGGCAAGAAAAATACTTCATGTCCCGGTAGAATCACAGAATAGGTAACGCACCTGTTATCACACCGTCGCCGTATTGAAAAACCAGATGTCTCCTATCGAGATAGGTCCACGCTTTCGATGTGTGTTCCAATGTGTTCTGTATAGTTTGGTGGTTTGGAAGCTCGCTATGCTCGCATCTCAAAAACAACAAAAAATCTCACTTATATCAATCCTTCTAGTAAAGTATAGATCAGTTGGAAAAATAGATCAGAATGTGTTGACACTGCGTACTACGTCGTGAAAATTCCGACATGGCACTGGTATCGATATATTGATATCGTATATATATCGATGAAAGTACACATCGATACATGTGGATACCTATTCTGTGATTCAGCCTATGTTCCGCCCTTCCTTTCTCGGATTTACCTGTACACAAGATTCTTACGCCATGACAATCATGTGACAGACTCGGTTCCTGTTTACTACCGCCGTTTCAGTCAATAAATAGAATCCTAGCAGCGTCGCCACTTATTCATATTAGCCAGGTGAGTTTCGGAAAATCCTGACCAGCCTCCTCAAGCCCAACCTTCTTGGATTAAAACAGAGCTGACAAGAGTGTGATGGTTTGATGTACTGACATTTTACTCGTCAACATTCTGTACATCTATTGAATCGAACTAAGGAGCCAAAACGTTGAGGAGTGAGGGAGATCCCCTTCAAGTTAACATAAATTCACTGCTTTATGATAAATTCCTAGCTGATTCATCCATCTTAATCCGGATGTCGCGTATGTGTTCAAATATTTGTTGGTTTTTTTCCGTCTTTCTGAGGTCCCTTCTTGCTTTCTTCGGAGGTTGCTAGGGGACGCAAATCCTCAGGAGAATTGTGACAGTCTTTATGCACCCTGAACTGCAGGGGTCTCTCCCTCTTTCGGACTCATTTACCCTCGCAGAGCCACTTTCTTTTCGAGTCATCTCCCCATCTCATCTTGGCAAGATCGGCATTCGTACGGTTGACATCGTTGTGAGACATCAATCGAGAACCCGATAGTATGGACTCCCCCAAAAATGCACAATATATTCGCCTCATTTTTATACATTCCAATGCTATTTCCAGCCCAACTGCAGCATGGTCACATACATTAAGGACTAATATTTACCTAATTCATGTGCTCCCAATTCGAATATGAGAACTCGATATGCTTCAAATTTGATTCATTTGATAATAGTATACACTTGGGAAATGGAGTTACGACTGAAACAGCTTGTGTTACTAGTTCAAGGAGCACAAAAACTTTAATGGAGAGGGCAGATAATAGTTTCTACGTGTCTTCCTCATTCCCATTCTTTAGTTTTGGGAAACGCAACTGTTTAGAGGGATGCATGTACAGGCAATAACAGCATACACGCATTTATGCATTATTTGCATAAAGTGATCTGCTTTCAACTCATGAATATTTACAGATTATGACAGGAGAGCAGTAAAGGTTGTCTGGCTCATTAAATTCCCATCGTTTTGATCAACAGAGTTGCGCTATTTAGGAACCTAATAATTCCAGTAATAAATTAATGTGTCCGTTGTTTGGCATAGAAAGTATAATAGAAATGCAGGTGTGAATTCTCAATCCCTGGCTACTCCTTGATAAGCGGTACAATTTTGTAAATTAGAATTTCCTTTTAAATTTCCATGTTGCCAATCATTAGTTTGGATTGAACTGTCTTGTGCAGCACAAACTCTGGTCCAATGATATTATTGTTAATGAGATCTATTTGGTTGTTATTTGTTGAAATCTATTTCATGTCATTTGTGCCTCGTGAGCTTCCCACTCTGCCAATAAATCGTATATTGAATGAGTGATACGGCAGGTGAATACAGAAACGACAAAGGATCATGTTTTTATTAATGTTCAACCTGAAGCAAAACTATTACCAGGAACAGCTGGAATTCGAATATTGAATTGACAACAAACAACTGAGAGTTACAAGAAGAACTGTGTTATAACTTCGTAGAAGACATTGAACTTATTGTATTTCATTAGTGTTACTGCAACCTGATTCCCCGGTAGAAGTTAATTTTATTTTTCTTACTTATAGGCCATTTTGTTCCTTTTTTCTTTAGACAGCGTTGAGTCTCTGAGTAGTTGCTATTAATCATAGAGGCGCTCCATCCGTGCGGGTTTTATTTGTGACAGTTTGTGACAGTGGACGGGTAAGTTCATGTGTACAACTGGAATCCATGTATCGCGCAACAAAGAAACCTGGTGCAACCTCAGGAAGACGGCTTGCCGGCCATACGCTTTTCATTGTCTTTTCTCTCCTGCTCCAGTGAAATTCAGCACCACGTTTTCCCTTCTATATTTTCGCATACATCCCCACTGTGAGACGGATCATCAGTATTCCACTCCACCTACTCACCGGACAACATTTGACGATCTTGTAAGTATACTTCTTCCACCGCTTCTGCTTTCTCTAACATTGGAATCCTCATCGAATCCTCTATTGTAGATCCGCTGTCTGCAGTACGAGAATTGGACCTCCGATCAAGACACCCCCATCCTCACCTCTGCTTTGGGTATCGGTCAACACACTGGTCGACTGCACCTCCGTGACTACCCTGCGGGCGAAAAGATTTGTCATCAGCGTACGGTCAGTTACTCTATTCATTCCTCCTATCGCCAGGACGCAACCTACGTAGGAGTCATTTCCTTCGGACAGTTACCACTAGTCGGGAAAACTATTAATTTTCTACATATATATCCATCTATAGGATCTTGTTTTATGGTAAATACCCTAAGTTTAGGTCAGTCAGGAGCTCCTGTTTTGTAAAAAACAATTATTCTTTTTATAAGAAGTGAAACTGTGAGAAGTGATCCACATATTATTATTTTTTTTTTCTTTATGGTTGTATAATTTTTGTCATCATTAAATCTGATCCTGAAGCAATGGGTTTTTTCGTTTTTGAATGCCCCTGTTCAGGTCAAAAACAATTAGATAAGTACATTCAAGTTCGTTTGGAACAAGAAGAATTGCAACAGTTGAAACTGCTAATAAAGGGTAAAGGCTTTCCACTGAAGTCTGTGAGATACGCTATTGCAAGTTTGAGGATTTTCGAGAACTCTGTTCCACTAAATTGGTGTTCATAACGTTGCATCTAGCGATCATTCTGTGTTGTTAGACACCCGTATCAAGGAAGAAGGGAATGGAGGAGGAAAAAGAGTAAAAGCGAGAGACAAGGAGAGAATACTTCTCCGGATGGTGGTTGAACCTTTTTCATAAAAAGCCCTTTTTCCAGCTTCAACCGTCAACGTTTCTGAGCGGCTTAGGTGAGGGGGAGGGCCCGAGTTTTTTTTCCTCCTGAAATAACAGCGTTGGCACAACGCGAGTTTCGGAGCCTCTGAAGACGGGAGAATGTGCTTTCCGATAACAAACACTCGAGCAGAAAAAATAAAAATAGTAATAAACGTGCGAGTTAACGGGTGCGCTGGGTAAGGGGGTTTGATGGTTGACTCAGAAGTTCGTAAAGGCCTGCTGCCAGGATTCGAGTCTACTGCAAGTCTTTGACCAGACACGAGTTCTAAATAACCTCTAAAGGTTTGTTCAGCTAAGGATCCCGAATCAGTTCTGGACGGAATCGCGTTCTAAAAAGAGATTAAATGGAATCAGGTCAGAAATGTGTTTATCGAAACGGTTTTGACATTATTTCACAATTTATTTACCTTCACCGCTGTCTAAGAACATGAATAACTTTCGTCTTCCCATTAAAACTAATGAAGCCATTTATAGCTGTGGAAATAATGCTATAAAATGAATGAAGAAGTTAGTAAAATGACCAGAGTAGAATGAATCGAGATGAAAAATCCTAGACCTGTTAGAATGTATTCTGAACGCTTAAACAAACAGTTCGAATGAGTTCTGAGACGGCACTCAGTCAGGGTACATTAAAATGTTGTTTTACGTGTACAAACAGCAAAACAAACAAAAAACTACAAATTCCATAAAAACATTTAACCACCTTTCGACATTTATGGTTTTGGTCCGATTTCGTAGAGAAATTCACATTTTAAATCCGAAAAACATGGTGTATTATTTTGTTATGGAAATCAGGTACCTATTTAGTAGATGAATTATAGGTACCTACATTATGATGTTCCCATTATTAAAATCTGTATTTTATACAAAACAAACTCTTCAGCGGAAAAGTATTGTTGATAGAAAATAAAGAAGATATGTCAATCAAGTGCTTAATGAATCCGTTATTTTATTGGATTTTCAAAATGTCCTCCATTATTTCGGATCATCAAAACAATAACATATAAGTGTCCTATAACATTTTAAAACCTCCACAAGGACCTCCAAATCGAAAGAATTTTGAGGAAACTCCCAAGTAAACCGACGCCTGAAAAGGACCAAGCCATTGGATGAACGAAAATCATGATCATCAAAACAATAACATATAAGTGCCCTATAACTTACACGAAAATCACTATACTATACCATTAGAGTAACATCTATACTGTATAATAAACAAATCATAAATTTAGGAGAACACAATTTTTTAGTCAGAATCAAAACCTCGATTGTCCCGTAGAATGAGAATCATCCATATCACCCGAACAGCCCTATAATTCTATACTCTACCAAATGGCGTTTCCTCGCCGAATCTGTTATTTCATCTTTGTTACATACGAGCACTAATGATCAGATCATCCAGATACGAGTTGTTCTTTGAAATATCGGGCTTCTCGATTGCCCACAATGGGTATCACAAGAGTAAATAAGTCATCTGAAGCAAAAGTAACCTTTGTGTAAATATAGTTAGGTAACTAGTAAATATAGTTAAGTAACAGTACTGTTAGACGTCTAGCCTCATGTTTTGAATGAATATTTCGTTCGAAAGAGCAATAAAATACGTGCCCACTAAACTGAACCCTGGAACAGAGATAAACGCCCGAAGTTGTAAGGGTCGCGTTCTGACAATCCGCTGAAACCACATAAGTGGAGTTTGACGGCGTAATCTCCCAGTTGTCCTTCAGGATTGACCACTGCGCCGTTGTGGGTCTTCGCACCGCGAATCCACTTGTTGATCGACGACAAGGGCTTCCAACTCCCTGTCCAAAACTCGTCAGATTACATTCAAGGCTGAATCACTGAAACTCTGACGTGACTCTCGGAATCAGTTCTACGCGAACGAACCGGCTGAAGTTGAAATGACCAGTCTAGAGGTTTAGTAGTGGAATTCACTCTTACGTGGCGATTTTTCAAACTATGACATCATACAATATAATAAATAACATGATATTCTCATATTGTGATATGGTACCATATAATTTTATCACACATCTTATAGGAAATGAGGGGAATAGTCTAACTCTTATTTCATTCTCTCATTACCCTCAGAATCAGCTCAACGAAAATAAACCGGTTGACGTTGAAGTGACGGATTCATATTTAAGATTTCAGTTTAGTGATAGTTCGATTTATTTTTAGAATTAATCACACATGGCAATTAGCCAAACTGTGACACGATATTATCATATTATGATACGATACCATATAACCTTATCATATAATGATATCGTAGTGGCCTGAGGAATAATCAACCTCTTATTTATTTTCTCATTACTATCAGAATCAGTTTGGTTAGTAGTTTCGGAGGAAAACTTCGGACGGAAGGAGGATGGATTTATTTTAAATCGATTCTTGAAATTTACTTGTCTTGCAGCATACAATTTTGAGGGGGGTTAAACATAATTTTCATGGTCGACACTAAGGTTAACTATTGAAAACAATAAACCAATATTATCTTACATTAATATTACTCATGATTGCTCACAAAAATGTCCGCCATGGTACACGCCTGACTATTACAGTTTTGGTTTGAATTAGTAACTTTAAACCACAGAGAAATTTAATAGTGGTGATATCCAATGGAACGCATTGACAGTTAAAGTTGATTATGTACGTGTAAATTCCACTTTCAATTATTCGGGTCGGACTTTTTGTTAAGAAATTATGACGGGTATAACAATTCTAAAAGTAAGAAAATATTACGTTACGAACAAGGTGGTTAAAATTGTTTTTTCATGGTCGATTACAGAGGTTCATGATTGAAAAGAATAAACCAAAAACGGCCTATCCTGACCCTGACAAAAAGATATTTTATATCTCTTTTACAAATGTTGATTTTCCGCTCGGAGTTTTGGTTAATTTAACTTCTGTTACCAGTGTTCTGTAATTTGAAGCGTTTTTTTCACTTTTACCACTTGCCGGGACAAACTTTTTGGTATTCTAGCTTATATTTGTAGATTTCTTTTGAATTAAAGAGTAGTTACAACTGTCTGGCCTTATTTTAATATAGTTCAATGCCCTACGATATGTAAGAATTTTAAGAAACTAATACGTAAGAACAGTGTTTCTTTTTCATATTGCGATAAAATGGCGAAGATAGAAGATGGCGATTTTCGTCCGATACCCGGAGGTGTCGCGGACGTCGCCAGCCGTCCTCCAGAGAAATTGACGATTTCGCTCGTGGCTTCCCATTGCCTCACACATTCACGTGATATCGAGATGATAACTGTTCGATAATCATAGAACCTGGCTAGAGGACTGACGCCCCAGCTCGCTCGGACAACCTGTCCCCTATAAAATGGCGAATTTAGTCGCTAAATTGCAGTTAACACATTATCTGATAATTCGATAGACTGGAATATCGTAGGAATCGGCATGGTGACTGGTGAAACAGCGGTTTTAGGAATAGTGTGAGATACATTATTATGAAACACTAATTAGTAGAGTTCGTAATATTATCGCTTGGGCAATAGCGAATGCGGGAAATATTGAGAGGATATTTTGAAATAGAGCCCAGAAGGTGACATCACGTGTTCGTTCTAGTGAGTGGTGACGTACAACGTATTACCAACACAATAATCAAGTAATGCGCTGGAACGCTTCATTAGCCAGGCGACTCGAGCTCTCAGGAAAATTGAAAACTCGCGCCGACAACTTCAGAGGGAGTCGTAACGGAAAAGCGCGATTTATGCGGCCTGATAAAACCTCAAGGAAAGTTACCAGCACAAAACCCCATCGACAGTTCGTTGCCTCCGGGGCCTCGCAAACTTTTTACATTTATCCGAACCTAGACAAGTCCTATCGTCCTCTGGTGGGTCGGGGGAGCGGTTCCGGGGTGTTTATCAAACGGCTAGAAACCTTTTAAAACAGAGCCCGCAACCCCATTAAAATGGCAGGCGCACGCTTTGAGGATCCGTGGGGGCCTGGCGATGGCAGTATCCTATTTCCCCTCGATTTCCTTTCTGTTCGAATCTCTCTGAGAAAATAATATCCCTCGAGTTCGGCGTGAAGGGAAAATTGGTGTGTTAATGCTCGTACCTACTGCGAAAAGATCCTGCATGAACGAGGTGTTTGACTCCAACTCCTTTCTGTATTCTATACATCGGCTCTATACAGAGTGAAAAAGAACTCTATACAAAGTTCCCGTCATGCACCAAGACCGCATAAGCGAATTTTCCAAAACTTACATACTACGTTTATCTACGTTGTACAAAGCATCAATTCGAGCACTTTGACTGCAAACATTTTTTAAACTATCCGCAAAAAAACTGGTAATAAATAACATTTTTCTGTTCAATTAACAATTTTGATTGTTCAGCACATTTTAATGAAATGTAAGAACAATTTTCAGCATAAATTTGAGCTACAATAACTAAATATATTGTTGATAAACTTTAATATTAATTCAACAATTCGTAACTGTCTTTCATCACTTTTTGTGATTTTTATGGTACAATTTTTGAAATTTCACCAATTTATTGTGGTGAAAAAGTCTAATCCAACGAACTCATTCTAAGCTAATATATTCGCATAGTATCCATTTAGCAACGGGACTGTTGCCATTAAATGTTTTAGTATCCACTCTTGCGTTTAACAACTTTTGATTTGTGAGCGACCATCTGACCGTACAGTAACCCAAGTGGTCTCCGATTCGTGGAACTACTTTCCATCTTAGTCAAACCAAAAACTACTTCAACAGGGAAAGTTTTCAAAATCTCGATTTTTTAAAGGGTAATCTTTAATTATTATTCTCTACAATAATTAAAAAATGTGCCGAGATCAACCCGGAATGATGTCGGAATTTCGTGAACTTTGGTGCAATTTTATTTATTTATTTTTTTTTTTAAAGAAAATGTCCACTATTAATTTTTATATGCTCATGCGTGGTCCAAATTATGTTTTGCTATAGAACCAAACATTTTGGATTTGTAGCATTTTTTTTTTCTTTTTGCATCTCTTTTCCGAAATTACTGATCGAAAATTAATGAAACTTCAGTCCAAATTCACATTTGCGGTCTAATTGGGACTGGATTCTCGACAAAGATCTCAGCCAATCCTAAAGGATGAAATCATAGGAGGGAAATTTAAAAAATCTGAATATCAAAACCTTTGAAATAACTCCATGTTTTTAGGTTCGTCATAGATAAACGTGCCTTCAATGAATCGAATGACCCCCACATGGACCGTTTCATGCTCATCCTTTCGAACTTTCCAAGTTTCAGAGCTTTAACAGAAAAAAATGAAAGGAAACACGTATGTGAATGTGCTTGGACATATATAGAAACAATCGCGTAGTACGGTTTTTCGCAAACTGTGGGGCGCGACCCCGAGGGGGGGCGCGTTGTGTTAGAAAATGAATTTTCTTAGTAACAATTAGTTTCATATTTTTCCGAACAAACGACATGCCGATGATATGGTTTGAATATTGCCTGACGTCGGTGTTAACGCCAGACGTGGTCGACGGCAATGAAACCGCTATCACTTTTTCAGGATTGTTTGAAATTTTGAAATTGAAAGATTGGAAGAATTGGAAGATTGCATTTGATACAATAGTTAGAAAGTTTGAAATTGGCCGCTAAAGAACTTAGTTATTAATGAATAATGAATTGAATTAAGTATTAATGCAAAATCTATAAATTCTAGGCATTTTAAAGTGCTGTGTGAGGAGATGGGTGATGAACACACTCAGTTGCTAT
The DNA here is from genome assembly GCA_031894815.1 of Creontiades dilutus. NCBI lineage: Eukaryota > Metazoa > Arthropoda > Insecta > Hemiptera > Miridae > Creontiades > Creontiades dilutus. The sequence continues at coordinate 305,846 of JAVIWC010004021.1, forward strand.
GTTTCAGTAATGCTCGATGGCTTTCAAAGGGTTAAGTATTGATAAGAATGTTTGAACTGAGGAATGAGATATTCTGTTTTCCAAAGAAGAGAAGTGACTCTTTGGCAAACTATTACAAAAACGGATATTTTTTTATTTAAAATGGTTTAACTAACTGATATTTTTAGGGACTAAATATTCTTAACACTTCACTTCAAGGTAATCAAGCAATTCTAGTATCTTGGAATGATAAGGTGCAGGCCATCATAAAGAAATTGGAGCTGTGGCAAAGCCGAATGGAGAGCGACAAACTAGATATATGTCGAGAAATATGTCAGCAACGATTTGGATAAACTTAATTGGATTGAAATTCCATTTACATGCTCCTGGACCATAATTTCTAAATATAGAAAAGCAAGAACAACTCATTGAATTCACCTGTGATGCTTCACTGAAGAGTAAATTTAATGAAGCGTCTTTGATGGAGTTTTGGATACATATTAGCAAGGACTTCCCAACGCTAAGCCAAATTGCAATGAAGATCCTGATTCCTTTTACGACAACATACTTATGCGAGACTGAATTTTCACATTGTCAGCGATAAAGTCGAACTACCGTTCAAAGCTAAATATGAACAAAGAACTTCGAGTTGTTCGTTCTGCATTCCTCCACGTCTTGGGAAACTTTGTTCTCAAAGCTCATCCTTCGCACAGAGCTTTTTAATCTGAATTTTTATAGCTGAGTCGTAAATAAAGTTCATTTCTGAATTTCTCAATAGTCTAAATACAAATGTGATGAACAATGAAAAAAAATTGTTCCGTATTTTCATTACAATGAGTCATGTTATTTTTTGTATCTGCTGCGTAAAATCCTCTTAAATTGTGTTTGGTAAACGTAATAGGGAGAAAAATTAGAATGTAGGTAACTATTGTTATTAAAAATAATAGGTTGGGGGGCCTGATACTATATTTCCTAATGAAGAGCGGCGCCGAGGGAAAAAGTCTGAGAACTACTGGCATAGTATCATGTGAGGATATAACCAGCTGATATTATAGGCGCGGAATTTTCTTTTTCAAGAGAACCTTTTGAAATTGAGTATTTCAAGTTTCATGTAATATAATTGTGGTACGAGTGAAGTGTTTAATTCTGGCTAACGGAATTTCAGGTATTATTTCAATCGTGGATTCCTTCGTTGTTTCTATAAACAGTATAAACAGTAAACCTGCCGCAGGCTAGGAATAGACTCTACAACTCACTTCTGACAAAAAGCGCGTCTTGAAAAATTGATAGGAAAAGCCACGTTTTTCCGTATTCAAACTATATTTTCCCCACTAAATTCTACAGTACGAGACATTTTGAATACACCGTTGAAAAGCTGTGATTCAGGCGCATATTTGCCTGAATTTGAAGAGTAGAATTTTAGGTATTAGACCTAAAGAGTATGAAAAAAGATTGATTTTTCACCAATTGAATCAACAACACTATTTTTTTGATTCAATAAGGAAATGGAAAATTTTACGCTCTTTCCAACGGTTCAATCAAAATTGAATTCTCTTAAGTACATAAGGGAGTTATGGCCGTTTTAGTGAATGAAGATCGAAAACACGAGAAAAATCTTCAAGTTAAAATAACTCTTTTTCTCCATCCAGTTTTTTTTTCATAGCCTGCAAACAAATTATTTGTTCATAGCCTGTGGCAGGTTCATCAGGTTAACACCCTGTACTACATCACTGTAAGCATAAACATTCCAAGTCCTAACTTTCAGCTGAAATTTGAATCAGCTTGACTTTGATTGCTTCCCAACGTCAAGTATTTGGAATGGCCCACGGGGTGCCGTGCGCAGCTTCGTGAGCTACAGGTTTCGTTGCCATCTTCTGTTTTGCCTACCGTGCTGAACAATGAGTGCGTTTTTTCTTTGCTTGCTGGGTGCTCTTTTTAAGGCATCCAGAGTGAACAAGACAAGTGGTGGCCAGGAGGCTGAGTTTAGATAGTCTATCAAAGAGATCTAACATACACAGATCAGTGATTTATGTATTACGTCAGTTTTACGCATATTCTACAACAAAAATAAGAAACCTCTAAGATCACAATTTGGAGCGTTTTCTGCTGATATATATATATTTTTTTTTAAGAAAACGGTATTTATTAGGTTTGCAATGGAAGCTTCTAACTTATAACATGATATTGTAACTCGGTTGGTGAGAGAGGCGAGTTTTACGAATTAAAAGTTGAAATCAAGTGTAGAATTACCCGGTTATCTGATTAAAGCACACAAAGCTTGAAGAAGGCGGCCTTTGTTCGTCCATATCAAGGAAAACGAACCGCTGAGACTTTCAGCGGAAAATCAACGCTCCACCTCCATATTTCTAGGGAAATCCTGCCAGTGACAGTGCACTCTGGAGATGAAGCCTTTTTGCAAATATTTTAATTTGGCGCGCCAAGAGTAGGCAACTAATCAAACATGTAGCTAACTCAATTATTCCGAGAGCTCCCTTATATAAGCCCGGTTGCTTTTCCTTTCTGGGCCTCTCCCCCCTTCTTCCCAAAAGGGAAAACTTTCATCGATTTTGTGTCATATCTCCGTTACGGGCTTTAACGAAAGGCGTCGAGGGAGTGAGCTGTAATGCCCGACACACACATTTAATCACGTTTCCTATTTCCTTACCATCCGGAGGTGAGGGCTTCTTAGGAGGAATTCGTTCAGAAACCCCGTTCGCCAAACTCCTGAGAGGGAGCTTACGGGGCCCCTTCCCCGACTGCTGATTGGTTAATTAACGCCAGCCTGGCGGCGATATTGTCATAAACAGGTCCACTCGGTTACCTTCAGGGGCCCGTAACTTGAGTTTTCGTTTCCTCCCTTCCCCCTCTTCGGGTTATTGCTTGGTTTACATAGTCAACTCTTAAACCACCAAATGAATAGGCGTTTAAACCCTTGAGATTTATACTTCATAAATAGTCGATAACGTAGAAGGAGGGGAAACTCCTTCAAGAACCTACCAAGAAACGCTTTCACCCCTTAAATGGACGTCTTAACAATAACGGTTTAATATAAACGGCGATTGAACTGAAACAGGTAGCTATATAATGAATGCGTAACAAGGACGTTCGTTATCATGGTTTGAATATAATTTTGTTGAGAAAACCGAATATACAGGGTGTCTACACTTGTAATAGGCGGAAATCCAGGGGTCGATTCTACAACTAATTTGCAACATTTTTTGTCCCTTAACTTTTTTTTTACTCCGCTACAAATTCTACTTTTTTTATGTTTAAGATTTTTTTCGTGTTTTCGACCTTTCCTCACTAAAACGGCTAATAACTCCCTTGTTCTAAGAGCAATCTTAAATCTGATGATACCGTTGGAAAGAGCGTAAAATTTACTAATCGTTTAATGGAAAACGCAATTTTTGTATGTATTTTTAATTGGTAAAAAAATAGTCCAAAGTCTACATTTTAAAATTATTTCGGAAATTACCATTTTTCAAGCTGATTGTTTGCCTGTAATTAAAAGAGGTATCGTCGGGCACTCTTCAGAAAAAACTTCCTCAAACTGTCAGCTTTCTAACGGTATAATTAAAAAAAAAAAATTTTATAGGGAAGTTTTCGGAGAAAAACTGCGTTAAATGCGAAAAAACGTGGCTTTGTCGGTCCAAATGAGTACACGTTTTTCATCACATATCAGCTTCATACGTTGGAAAATCGGTGCGACCTTTTTGTTTTCATAATGGATTCACTCTCAGTTCCAATAACATTGGGTCTCATTGTTCTCTCGTCTCGGAGGAATGGGCCTATGGAGTTTGATCCTCTAAACTCGAGGTAAGTAGTGTATTCCATTTCCTAAAAGTAAGGATCAAACTTGTGATTATTTCTAAGATAAAAGTGAGTCATCTCATTGTGCACTTGACTATCATTGAGATGGCGTTATATTCTTTTCAGGAGCTAGCCGATCTGGTTTTTATTTATGGCTTTGTGAAAAAAAATTTTTTTAAGAAGTAAATTTTTTTTTATAATACAAAAGATTTGACATAAACAACTGCATTTCCATCCACCCCATCTCATAACATCAAGTACTTGCATTTTTCAAATTTTCCAACGTATGAAGCTGATATCTGAGGAAAAACGTGTACTTATTTGGACCGACAAAACCACGTTTTTTTGCATTAAACGCAGTTTTTCTCTCGAAAACTTCCCCATAAAATTTTTTTTTACATTATACCGTTAGAAAGCTGACAGTTTGAGGAAGTTTTTCCTGAAGAGTGCCCGACGATACCTCTATTAATTACAGGCAAACAATTAACTTGAAAAATTGTAATTTCCGAAATAAGTTTAAAATTTAGACTTTGGCCTATTTTTTTACCAATTAAAAATACATACAAAAATTGCGTTTTCCATTAAACAATTAGTAAATTTTACGCTCTTTCCAACGGTATCATCAGATTTGAGATTTCTTTCAGAACAAGAGAGTTACAGCCGTTTTAGTGAGGAAAGGTCGTAAACACGAAAAAAATTTTAGAAATAAAAAAAGTAGGATTTTTAGCGGAGTAAAAAAAAAGTTAGAGGACAAAAAATGTTGCAAATTAGTTGTAGAATCGACCCCTGGATTTCCGCCTATTACAAGGGTAGACACCCTGTATATTAATATTCAATATGGAAAATGAATGACCCAAGAGTATACCTACCAACCATTTTTTAAATCACAATCATCATGAAGTATTAATTTGTTTAAACTTGTCCGACGAGAAATTTACAAAAATTGTTGTACATAATATAATAATTATTACCGAAATTGATTAACTTAGAGCTTACATCGGAAAAAAAGTTTATAATAATGAACACTTGAAGCTTTACCGAAACATTCGCCCCTCCCCCCAACTCTTTTCAATCCTGCTATTGCGAAATGTGGAACTCCTGATGTATATAGAATAAAAGAAAAAAAGATTGTTAATAAAACAAAACAAACATTACAAAATAAACAATACCGACATATTTTTTTCCAAATCTTCATTCATCATAAAACTACTATAAAAATAAAAATAGGATTCCCAAAAATCAAAACTTGTATTCATGTGATAGCGTCGTCCCAAGGCAGCACTGGCTTCCAAAAATGTACACCCTGAATTCAGCGAGTACTGGACATACACAGAGGAAGTGGTGAGTGTCTTCCCTCCAACCAAGATTGTGGCCTTAAAGTTAGTGCCAAGCTCTTCGTAAAACGTGAAACTTTCCATAGCCCTCTGCCAAAACCACCGCTTTTTTAGTTCCCTGAACTTTTCGAGAATTGGTGCTGCTTGAAATTGGATTGATTCACAAGACAGCGAACCAAACCCTTATATACCCAAGCCCTTATACTATACCCAAGCCAGTGGCAAGTTGGTGGAGGTGAACCCATGAAACTCCGATTCTCACCCAAAGCAATTATTTTAGGGAGACATGTTCGTGATGTATATCCGTATGTTCCAAAACTAGTCCAAATTTATAATTGCACAAAAAATGATCGCGATAACCAGCCGATAATTTTTGCTTTGGCTCCTAAAATAATCAGTTATTATACCCTCCATTTCCTATGGGCGTTCGTATTCTTCTGTCTATTCAAACAACCGAAAGTGGAACTTAAGTTCTAAGTTCGGAAAACCTCATGAGAGGACACAATTGAGAGGTTTCTTTCAAAACAGAACGAAAAATAAATGAAAAAGTCTTTCAAACTGGTAAATGCGATTGATCGTTCGAATGCAGTAGGTATCTTGAACTCGCTCCACACACTAAAATGAATCCATGTTCTACATTCTGAAAACGTTTTTGGGAGATGACACCCAACAAATCAATCCAATATTTGGCGATTCTCATCAAAACTTGTTAAGATAGTAATATCATCAACATGAAATACTGTAAAATGATCATCGAAGTTTACCACTACACCTGCATCAGATGATAAGTGGAATTGGGCGTTGAAAGGCTCCTGTTTCCACGGTGTCTTTCAGTATTTCCTGCACAGCACAAAAATGAATCGCTGATGATGATGAAAGAGAAGTACTGACGAGAATTCTGGGTGGGACCTTCGATCCGGAAGAAGTCGCCTAGAGACGTCGAACTAATCAAGAAATCATGGACCTAAACAAGGACAAAGACGTCGTCCAGTTAATAAAGGTGGGACGGCTCCAGTGGGCTGGGCGTGTCGCCAGTATGAATCCTGAAGATCCGCCTGGAAAGATCCTTGACGAAAAAATGTGCGTCAGGGGAAGAATCGGGCGCCCTAAACTTCTTTGGTTAAAATGTTTTACCTCAGATTCCTGCTCCATTCTTGGGAGAAGAACCTGGAGAGCCGCAGCACAGAACAGAGGACTGGCGGACATCATAACAGGAGGCCCTGACCCCTCGCCGGAGTGTACTGCCATAAAAGAAGACGAGAACATGATGATTGCTGATCACAATGGACCAATTCTTCTTAGTACGATCGGATCAGCGTTGAGCTGTCTATAGAGGACAAACAGACAAACTGGCTACATATGATGCTAAATGCAACTAATCGTTGAAAGGCGCAAGTTTCCACGGTGTTCTGTATCCTACCACGAACGCAAGTGAACTCCACATTCAGGAAACCTTTTTCGGTGGTAACAGCCGCCAAATCAAGCCAATATTCGCCAATTCTAATCAAAATGAAAGGCGCGCTCGATTTGAACATGATCAACGGATCCGTTTGAATGAACGCTGCCCACCGCGTTCTGCGCGCCATCAATTTTTTTTTGTCTCCCTCTTTTATTTCAAGTCAACCCAACCGGTAATCAAAGGGGATTTTACCCGATTTAGTCCCGGGTTGTCGCGGAAGCGTGTTAATTGCCCGCAGGGCCCTTTTTCCCGCCCAGAGGATCCCGGTTTCTAGTTAATGATACTTGGACCACCACACACACACGCTCATATATATATATACTCTTTTTTGTAGATAGGAGGATATGGGTATGGGTGAGAGGGAAAGGGCAGAGCTCCTACTACTTTCTGCCGTTAAAGAAAAAACTTTTTAATGAAACCCCAACCTCCTGCTCCATCCTCACGGTCAGGCCCGCTCGACACAAACATTTCCGGAGTTGGCTTCGTTGGCCCCTCCCTTCACCAACACTATTATCACCATCGCCTATTCCAACGTGATGACAACGGCTCGCCAAGTTGAAACGGCTGAAAGAATCGAAGAGCTTTTGGATCCACACAGTTCGGAAGGTAATTTGGGGAACTAATTATCAGGCTGCATGGTAGTAGGGTTTAATCAATCGCACCAGACAAATCGTGGAAGCTAACTAGTTATGCATTTTCAATCCGTAATCGGATATGCAAATCAGCTTAAACCCTAAGGCCACTATTCCATCAGCCTTCTGAAGAGTGAGACACCACTATACGTAATGCTAATTGGGGAATGACTTATTGCTCGACATGTCTGGAAATGAAGAAAACCTCAGAGCTGAAATATTGAGAGATTGTGTTTGATGGACGGTAAAAATGGGAGAAGCAAATACCATGAATTACCACTAGACTAATCGGTGGTGTGGTACTTCTGGAACTGTGGACCTTGATGAGCACTTGGACTACCAGCTCTCCTTCTCTGACCACATAGCTAAAGTGGCGTCCCGTGTAATGAGCGCGCCCAGTTTCTTGTAGCGGAATACTAGAGAGTTCTATTATTAATTTGCCCTAGTGACACTTTAAAAGACTATCGTACAGCCAATTCTGGAGTATGCAGTCTGACACGGTGAAAATCGAGCGACTCAACAGAGCTTTCCTCCGATGCTTGGCTTACTAACTCCATTCCCCGCCGCTTCAATCTGTTGTCGTCGTTTGTGTTCGGATGTATCCTTCCTTCAGGGTCTGGTATCGGGGCGGATTGATGCTCCGGGTGCCCGGGCTCGTATTGGGTTTCATTTGCCACGCTTCTCTTCCAGCACAGTCACGCCGTTTGTATTTTCTTCTACTAACTACTTATACCGCCGTCTATTCTGCTGTATTATCTGCCCCAAATGGAATTCATGTACGAAAGAACCAATTTTTTACATTAACTAGTGAACGGCAGACGGACATAGTAGATTTGGAATATACGCATTACAAAGGCTTATTATAGAAAATAATGGAGCAAAAGTTGGCATCATTTGCTTTCATGTTTGCACTCCCACTTTGAGGAACTTTGACATTAATAAACCCTTATGTAATAATTCGCAGCTTTTTTCCTAGTAAATTTCAAGTATGTGGTCAAAAGAGATAGAAACTGTGTGTCAATCAAAACCCAGCAGCGGTGGGGATCGAGGGCGGAGAGTTTAGAGTGTGGCGTGGCCGGCTGAACTTTAGTACTGAACTAATAAAGATAGCAGGACCGCTCTAGGATATATTAAATAACGGACGGGAAGGCGGGATGAATAAGGTCTCGTGAGTGTTCTCTCAACGCACTATCTTCAGCAAAAAGGGAAAGCGTGAAGCCGCGAGGGGGGGTGACACGGGTTTACTGTCTGGTTAAAGAGCAAATGTAAATATACACTGGTTCTCGCTCGGGGCTGGGGGCATAACTTCCAAGCAAAGTTTGCCTTTCATATCCGTATTTTCGGGGGCCCCCGCGAAGAGCGAAGTGTCGAGGGGGAGGACTTCTATCCGCTTTTCGCCGACAAACCCCGCAAGCCTCCCCCTTCATCCTTCGCCCATCCGGGAGAGCGACCACTTTAATGAAAAGAGCCCCTTCCCTCAGCAGCTACGTCACTGTAACACGTCTGAGGCTGCTGAAGTTTCGAGGTTGGGACGCGGAAGGACGGCGAGGGGTCCCCAACTATATCAAAAACGCTTGTTATTAACGGGATTTTCGAGGGCGGAGGGGGCTCGTGGACCCGCCAAGTTTAAAATTAGCTGCATCGCGAAAATTATAGGCTCGAGAAAATATCAAGGGTTCTTTAACCCAGTTTTTAGTTCATTATGCTGCTTTGAAAAGGCGGATTTTGAAATAATAACGGCCGTCAGAACTTTGAACAGCGAAGGACGGTCGCAATGCTACTGAATCACGCCAGAATTTAAACAAAATTCACTGATGAACCTTGTTTTCTAGGAAAGGTTTATTAACACATTTACATTCCTACCTTGAAAATAGACATTTCAGGGTGAAGCAAGATGACCAATACTCCGGCTTGAAGCCCATAAAAGCAGGGGTCCCGCGGGGGAGTGTCATAGGGCCAGTACTCTACCTCCTGTAGAACGCACAACTGTTGCCACCTTTGCAGATGATACGGCTATCCTCTCTGTTGGAGATGATATAGAAGCTGCAACACGCAAACTACAGACGTCTACTACTGAGGTTTCTAAGTGAACCAAGATGTGGAGAATGAAGCTGAACGAATCAAAATCAGCCCACATCAACTTCACTAACCGAAAATTCCCAATATTGGATGTTGAGATCAATTCAAATAAAATACCTCATACTGAAGCAGTTAAATACTCGGGTTTGACACTTGACTCCAAATTAAACTGGAATACACACATAGAAAAGAAGAAAGAAGAACTTAAAATCAAGTACAGAAGGATGTATTGGCTAATGGGAAGGAATTCCCATCTCTCTCTTTACAACAAACTGCTTATATATAAGCAGACCTTTCGCCCCATTTGAACCTATGGGATTTGATTCCTTGGGGCTGTGCCAAGAAATCAAATATTAGGAAAATCCAAACCTCTCAGAACGAAATACTGAGAAGTATAGTTGGAGCCCCTTGGTACATGCGAAACGATGATATTCATCGAGATTTGAGGATGGAGACAGTCTATGAAATTATTGCAAAATACGCAAGGAAGCATGAACATCGCCTCCACAAACATGAGAACCCGGAGATGCTCTACATTATGGACAACGAAGGTGAAATCCGACGTCTCAAACGAAACAAACCACTGGATTTAGTTGTGCTGGTAAAGTAGAAGTGCAATCGAACTCAGTGCTATTTAATCGAGCTAATATAATAAAGGGCTAAGATACTTTGGGTTTTGGGCTATAAACATTTACCCTGTTTGGCACATTACTTCAGGTATATCCTATATTGATATGTAAACCTGTATTGATATGTAAAATTGCTAGATGAAATGTATTTGATTTTTCAGTTGCAATTAATAAATCACAACAAAAAACATTTACATGAACACGGGCCAATAAGGTTCTAGTATGCCTATATTTATATTAGGTCATACATTTTTCAGAACGTGACTTATTGACTGAGGTCGTTGTTGAACTGCTACAATACATTGTTCATTAGCTAAGATGCATCCCTTTGTCCCATGTCTTTTGAACAATTCACATTCACTTCCTACATCAGCCCATGCAGTTTCAGACTCTCAAGGGATGGAGTGAAGTGTTGCATACGTCATTCATGCGACCTTTTAGTATGTAAATATGAATATGAATGATTTGAATCACCTCATTAACATGGTCCACTTGAAGTTATCCGTGGAGTGCCTCATTTCGGAAGTATCGCAGCTTCAGTGAAACAACGTAGTACAGAATTCTTTAAACGTGGAATGATCGATCTATTGGTTGGAGCTATGCAACCCCACAACTCCGGTCAATCCATCCAAACTAGCTTAAGGACTTGATTGCACAGAAGGAACATAACTAATGGTCATGGTGGATAGTCGCTCGATTAGCCAGTGCATCCTTCATAGTTTCATGGAGAGCTCAGACATCTTGGCATCTAGCGTCATGCCCATGTATTTGGCTTCATTCACTCAACCATCCAAATTGAAGCCTCATTCGATGACATGAACGAATTTGTAAAACTAAAAACGCTGCACATTATTACACAAAGGTTTATTCTTTTTGTATTATATGACCCTTTTACGCTGATCACGAGCGATGTATTCAGATTTCTCAAGCCCCACAGAAACTACCATTCAAACCACGCATTAATGTTCGTCAGACGTGGTTTATGCACATTATAAAAATTCCCTTACTCGCAGCTCCATAAATTCTAATTTTGTTCCTGATGCCAAAAACGGTCTCCATTTATATTTCACCTTCGTGGACTGAAGAGGGAAGAAATTAGCAGCAAGAGTCCTTCAACTGATTTATGTGTCTCCATACCTTGTACATCATAGACTTTTAGAAGTCCTGAAAACGACAGGATGACTTTGTCTTGAATAGAACTCCTTAAACACAAATACTCAGTGTAATAGTCCCTTAGTAGGCAAGAAAAGCTGATATCTAAATACCTACAATGGTGCATATCGACATAGAAGAAACCCACGAATGGAACAGCCGACATTTAACGAGATAAAACACCAACCTACCTATGCTTCACTACAGTTCGCAACATACATACAAAATATATACAAAAGTATACATATATACAAAAGTTATGAAACTTCAAAAGGAACCTTGAAAACGAAATTACATTGCGATTGCATTGCATTCGATCGTCTCAATATAGGCGATTATTCGTATGTTTACACGTTCACATTCACATCCTTTTTGAGTAAAAAGTTAAAACGATCAATGGGCTAATTCGACTCTTTGAAAGGAATCAATAACGAACATTAAAATATCTGCGTTTTTCCGAATGTCTTTGATATTTTGACTTTTTAATTTGATTACATTCCTTATTTTTGGTCAAGACCGATGGCGGTGATTCAGGACCATTTTCGGGCCATTTTTGATTTTTAGAGAAAGCTCCATCAACTTTGGTCCAGTAATTTTGTAGACGTTCTAAAGGACATACGATAGACGGGCGGATCTCTTCATTATTTTATTCTATTCTTCATTAGACTAGACGAAGGTTTACATAGAAAATAATTTTTAAAAGATGAGAGTTATGCACGTATTCATAATTTTTTAATTTAGAAGATGAGGTAGGATAATAATTTGTTGTTTGACAAGATACGTTTTGTTGATTTTTAATTAACTACCACCACATTTGGTTGGTTATGCGGTTTGATGAGTTTGTTTAGGCCACTTCACAAGCAACCTTCAACACACTGAAGCAAAACGGTCCTGTCTGTACAACGAAAAATTAACGTTATGATTAAATATTGTATTTTCATCTGCCAACAACCAAGCTTCACATTAACTGTTCATTCTTTCTGTACTGTGGCGCAATGGAAAACCTAAGGTGATAGGTAGTATAGCGAGATGTAGTAGTCATGGCGTTGTAGCCATAGATACTCTAAAATCTTAGTTGATGGCCGAACTTTCAAGCTGATTGATTTATTGAGGAATATCAAGAAGGACCATCTTTAGATCAAGTTAGAAGGTGATGCCACAGCTTCAGCGCTGCAAAGCAAAGATCAGAGAATTAATTTTCAATCACCATCTACCAACTATCCTTTTTGTACTCTTTCCAATCATTCCATGCGCCTACGATTATGAGGCGAAACTGGTAGAACAAATACTAAGGAATATAGTACGTAAAGAAGCCAGTACTACATTCTTCATCCTCAACCATACAAATGATCCAATTCGTTTCGTCCGTTATTCAACGTTCCTTTTGTCTTTCATTCGATTAGTCTAATAAGGTTTTCAACCTGTGCCATTGTTTTTCGCAATTGAATTTCGACTCCAGAAAAACAGAGCGAATTTCTTCAAGTATTTCCGGCTCAAGATGTAAGGGGGTCCGTTGTTTACATGAGAAGGCGCCACAGTCTTCCTAACTTCCCAGGCCCTAACCATCTTTATCTTCTTAAATCGAAACTTTGAAGTCGGATTTTTGCCTCTTTTTTTTCCGTATTTAGCGTTCTAAAGAAAGAAATCGCGTTCTTTCTTCCGTGAAGACTGAAGGAGCACAAGAAACGTTCAAGTTTCAACTCTTCTTGCCGAGAAGGGGCGCTTTTGATTGACTAAAAGCTGCTTAATAATTTCGACTTCGGTTCTAAGTCTTCTTTTTGGTGGAGGGAGGGAAGTATGGTTATGAGCGCCGCCAAAAACTTGAAATCCCTTTCGGGAGAGCGTTTGAGTTGTTAACAGAAGAAAACCCCCAATTGTTGTTCCCCAGGTTTCAGGTTCCCTGACTGAAATAAGCAGCGTTGAAGATTACATCGACCTGCTTAATAGTAACTCGTAGTTGAAGGTACCTGCCAAATTATTCAGGGATCAATAATTACTTGCTGGTGTATGAGGTCCTTGGCCTGTACTACGGCAAGATGTATTCTATAGCAATAATTATCATTCATACTCTGACGCATTTATATATCGTGGGGTTCCGAGTAAAAGTGACAAAGTAACATTTGCAAAATTTTACAGGGGAGCGATCTGAAGTTTCACCTATTTTCTTCTTACGAACACTGGTTGTGTGATGTCTCTTCCGACTATGTTTCGATTTTTCTTTATTCTGTAGGTAGTTAGCTAGTGCCCGCCTAAGATATCGTGCTTCAAAATTCACTTCAGATTAAATAAGAGCTGTTTTCCGGAAAACTCTATTTGATCATTTTTACCTGCCTGGAGTTTCAAGCTGTACTCATTTGGTCAATTCAATTCTTCGAAAATCCGTCGCATAGTTACATGAAATTGAGGGATTGAATAGTTTTTTCGTTAATTTATCGTGTTGCCAAGCATCTAAAAACAATGATATACCTATTTCTGTTAGAAAAGGTTATCCATTACCAATCACTGTAATTGGTCATTTTCACCTGCCCACTATGCAATCTTACAAATCTTACACAGTAAAAGTGATCAAATGGCAATTGATAACATTTACATGCACCAGCGAGAGCACATTTATAATCCATCTCGTGTTTTGTGGTTGAGTTCAAATGCCATTTGGTCACATAAAACTCTTTGGGTCAGGCAGGTAAAATTTATTTTCAAGTATTTCTTGCACACCAGTTTGAAGATAACGTTCTTAGCAACAACACACAGTAGACAACGTTCCTTAGTACCGGAATGACAAAAAAAGCTCATTTTGAAAAAAATGTTACTTGGTCACTTTTACCCGGAACCCGACGATATATTACTCCCTATTATCCTCACCTTCCCTTACCTCGTACCTTAGATACCTCAAACTAAATGTATGCAATGTATTGCTACGAAAGATCCGTCAGAGAATCCTCCATTCAACGCCTGTGATACTGAACCCTGAGCGCAGTAAACAAATCCTAACAGAGAGCGCAAAAGACCTGAGAAGTTTTCCCTGATTTACAGCCATAAAATACTGTTCTTAACAACATCAATCATATCAAAGGAGCCTCTATAATGTTAAAATATAGAATTAACAGATTTTCTCCAATTTTCCAAAGAAAATCAGCAATTAGAAGGATCATACTCATATTATTCGACCTTTTGCCTTTCCTGGACCATGTCAGGTGGGTTACAAAAAAACATCAATTTTTTGAACAAAATTTGATGTGGAAAATTGGTGTCAATATTCAAGACAACAAACGTGATTGTCAGTTTTTCCAGTAGTAGTATTTTTTTACCATTTTTTTTTTAATTTCAAACATTTCAATCTAAAAGGAGTTTTGTCAGGAGTGTTACTGTAGAACGGGTAGGCTGCAGAGAGGAAATCGCTAAATTGTATTCGTCTTCAACCGCAGAAAACCAACCAAAAAAGTCTTTCTGTTCCTCAAACAGATTCAAAATGGTATCACACGTCTTGTTCATTGATTTGGACTTGTTTTAAGTAACAGAAACTATCAAATCAAATAGAACAACCAACTTTTGATTATGTAAAAATAAAAAAAAAAATTCATGAAATGTTTTAGATGAAAAATGGTGATGTTAATGGATTTTCAAAATCCTGTTGAATTTTGAATCAATTTTGTTGAATCATGAGTAACACTCGTGATGTTTTCACATGGAAACACTAATCCTAACCTAACAAAGCGTAGGACAGATATGAGGTGATAGGTACGGAACAGTGTCCTTAAGCTTCTCATTTTGCCGTTATAAGTCAAAATTTAAATGATTTTATGAATTTGAATGAATTACTATTGGTAAAACAAAGGTAACACTCGTGATGGATAATTTTTGTGACATCCCATATTTTTGGGTGAGCTACGTGATGCTCTCCAGCCAGCTTCTTCAAGGCTGCACGTGGACTGACATCAGGAGTCACAAGGAAACGTCTCGAGGTTCCCTTCTCCCATTTTCAATGAAAAGTGTTGCCAGAACAGCTGGTAACGCTCATGATGGATTTTTTCACAAGCTTTGAGGACAAATCTATTTTCCTCCAATACACTTAAACTATTACACATAATTAAAAAATTAAAATACACCGAAAGACCGTCATGAAATAGTGAAGTTTAGTTCATTGAAATTTAATCAATTCAGAGTTTTTCTTTTCAAAACGCGACTTACTTAGAACATTCACACCTTGGGGACAGGGTCATTACCTTTGGTAGATCGTCGAACACTCTAGTTTCGACTACAATTTCAAAGGTGCGATTTTGAATCGAGTAAACGAAATTAAAGACCTTGGTATAATTTTTGACGGACGGTTGACATTTATTCCGCACATTGACAATGTTTGTCTTAAGGCGATGAGGTCCTTGCGGTTTATAAAACAACACAGCCATGTGATCCATTCAGTCATGTGATCGATTACAGTCAACATATCTGTTGCTAGTTGCTAGTAGAATGTATTGGCATCGATCATTCATTGCTCACTAACGTACAAGATAATATCTTGTATTATATTGATTATCTGATGCGTATCCAGTATTCTAATGTTGTATAGTAGAATGTATTGGCATCGATCATTCATTGCTCATTAACGTGCAAGATATCTGATACGTATCCAGTATTTTAATGTTGAATATGTATTTATTTTATACCCATTGTTTTGATTTTTGTCTTTGTTATTTGTAAGCGGCTGACAATTAATTGTGTATTCATTTATGTAATTGGGCTTCTGCCCGTATAATCTAAATAAATAAACACTCTTGACATTTTCTGACTTTAATTTAAGAGTTTTAAATTTATTTTTGAGGCTGCATTAGTTTCATTATATTGCTAACATCGTACTACTTTCAGGAAAACCTACCAAGTAGTAACAAATAAGTTTTTTTTTGGTTGGGGGGGGGGGGGGCTAAAAACGTATGGGAAAAACGAATGCAAAGGCCGAGGACATCAAATAGTGGAATGGTGTGAGAATGATCATCGTAGAAGGGTTATTCTAATACAAAATTTAAACCACTGTGTAAAAACTTGCATGGTTTTTTCTCTATTGGATCATATTATCTATGACAATAAAGAACATGAACATGAATTGGATTCCGCTGCTGTTTCAGCGCTAGTGGAAGTAGCCATATAATCCATTACCATGAAAGGAGGCCGATTGTCGCTCTACGGCATCGGCTAAGTCCGTCGGCGTCCCATTATTTTCCAGGAGCCGTCCCGCTAAACGCCCGTCGGGGTTTTTACATAATTGCGTAATGGGCATGATGTATGGGCAGGCATTAGGAGATTGGTTTCATCTCTTTCGTTGAACATGAACCCGTCCGCGGTGATGTGACCCCGTCTGCCATCCATCAGCCTCACGGTGGAAGTTGATGGATAGGAAAAGAGAATTTACAGCGTCGGAGATGCCGTCATTCGATTACGATTATAATTTTGAACGGCTAAACCCCCTCATAAAATTATTTACTGCTAATTTTTAGAATTACGGGATAGCGTTTCTGAAAAATTCAACTTTTAAACATGATGTGACAACTCTTGATTAACATTGACGACCCAGCAGTCCCTGAAAAAAACAATACATCCGATTCGACTACTCTACATTGGAGTAACATCTAACTCAAAACAGTGAGAAAACAATGCGAATCGCACACTATTTTATCAAACGTAATCTGTAGTACATTATCTTTACTCATTGCAATTGTGTTCCAGATACATTAAAAAGGGGCCGATTTACAATTCAGATCCTTGGATCGATGAGGACAGATATGACTCAAGAGGGCCTCAAGCTGATCAGTGTGTCTCCATCCCCTTCAATTGACTTCTAGATATCAAAGTAACATTATCAAATTTTGAAAAAACAACTTTTTTAATGGCTCATAATGGCCCTTAATTTTGATGATACGTTTGAGTCTGTAAGCCTCAAAGCCGAGTGGGACTAACTAAAATCACCCCACAACGATCTTTGCACCTTCCCTCTCTCAGCTCTGTAGTCTCATGCCATGAGAAGACCAGAAAAGCCACACAATAGATTAAAATTGAATGTGCCTGTACATTTAAGCAGCACATGAAGGTTGACTCATGTTGAAAACCCAAAGCGAAAGAATGTTGGGACCGCATCCATTTTGGTTTGGATACTCAAATTGGTTTGGAAAATTCTTCAATTGTATTGGAAATCTCTCAATTTGGTTTGGACAGTGCTCTATTCAAACTGGAAAACCTATATATACCTCGATATTCGCTACACATCACAATTAAACAGGTAGTGCTTAATAACAGGTAGTTTTCTGTCGAATTAGGAAGAGTGAACGGTAGAACGTAAAGCTTCTCATTCAAATCATTGAAAGGAATATCAATAATGAACACTAAAACATGAGCGTTATTTCAAAATTTGGCTACAGTCTGATCTTTTAATATTTCAGCTCTCTGATTTCACCCCTTTGAACTGACAGAAATTATTAGCAGAACTCAGTCCTAACTAGAATCTACTTTCGATTTTCCGTTATTGATACGGACTAAGTCACTCACGACGAAGTTGTGGAAAAACATTTCAGTAAAAACGGAGTCAAATCCCAAGAAAATAAAGATCATCAATTCATGTTTGATGACCTAACCGTCGAAATCGATTTAACCGTGTAACTCATTGTTTTCGTGGGGATATGGACAACGTTCTATATTACTCCGTTTTCATTCCATTATTTAATTAACAGAATGCTCAAATCTCAAAAACTATACTACGAAAATCGATTGTTTTGCAAAAAGATCTGCACTGTTATCGATAAACGTCGAAGCAACGAAAGGATTGGGATTTGAATCCAGCGAGTTGGAAATCGGAGGAAAGGTAATATCAAACACTCATTCTATATGTTGCGCAATTTAAAGAGAGCTAACTTGGAAGATGGTGAAAGCCCCTTCAAGTTTTGCCGCGCCATAAAACTATTAAGTCGGTAATTTGAAAAGACCAAAGAAGAGGGAGACCAAAGAAAAACGTTAAAGGAATAAGTACGCTTTCGAATGCAGGCGTCCCTCAGATGTTGATCAAGGCAGTAAAGAGCGTGAAAACTCAAAAAACCTGGAGGGGGGAAAAGTGGTTGGAAGAAGTTGAAAGTAATGGAAATTCGAGAGGTGGTGCAACGGGAGAACTCAGGGGACACGGAGAATGCGAATGTTTCACGGAAAGGTAATTTGAACTTAATAACTTCCTCCACGCTTTCTGCTCAGTAAAACGGTTGGAGGCCTCAGACGAGGGCATAAGGTGTTACATATTCGGGCCCGGGAGAAGAGAGAGGAAGCCGGAAGAGGCAAAAGGAAAATCTCATTATTAAAACAAAAGACCTTCCTAAGGGAACCCATCTTTCGGGCGGGGCCGGAGGGAAGCACTTTTGTAAGAAGTTGTTTGGCGCGAAGGAAAAGACAGGAGAAGCGAGAGAGGATGGTTTAAAAGAAACAGGCGTAATAATACGTAGAAATGAGAGGGCGCGTCGACTCGAAAATGTCGCGGGAGTGAGTAAGAGGGACGGATTCCAAGGCAGCTAGTTGAACGCATGAGAAAGGGAATGAAGAATGTTGCTCAGTTCGGAAAGATGGAATGGCGGCAGATGTAATAAACATAAGAGGAATATGGCAGGTACAATACTATGTACCATCTGTGATGAATATGGATTGTTCCGCCGTTCTTATTTCCTGAGAGTGCTCCACCCTAGGTTATACCTGGAGCTTTTTAGCTTCCACGGGATACTACGGACGTTGCAGGATAACCACCACATCCCTTGAAAGGGGCAGCTATTCTATGTGTACTAGCAGAGCGTGGTAACGATCCACTGATTTTGGGGACAGTACATGTGACGGGTGTGTCTCGGATGGGTTAGAGAGCACCAAAGTACTCCACCTCTATTTTTTGATGTTTCACATTGTTAACGTGACAGCTACTCCCACGCACACTGATGTCATAGTATACATTTTAAATCAGGCAGAATGGAGGAATTTCGTTCTTTCCAAATGCTTTTTATGCATTGATGATAATTTGCAGCATGCATTATTCAAAAAATTCGGCCATCATAATTCACACACCATTAGCATTTCCAGAAACTGCTAAACCTGAAGATTTTTATCTTCAGGGATCCTCTTGGTGTTGTAGGCCTATAGCCTCCTTTCTAGGACTCCATCCCTTGTACCTACTCCATCCCGAAAAATCCTAACATTTGGAATGTTGCATCGTAAGTAGTCAATCCCTCACCAAGTCATTGAGTTCTTCATTCTTGAATAGCTTTGATGAGGAGTCCACTTCTGCCAGCATCCTCATGAATGGCAGGAAACCCATCAACACGAAAGAACTGAGCTAATTGCTACGCAATACCGCTATTTTTGTTGCCAAAAAAGCAAAAAGCAAGCAGAGTAGCATGAGTGAGCGAGCTAACTCATGTTATGCAAAAGTAGCAATCATTTATAATGTTGGTATTGTAAGAAGGCATTCATTTCTCTTACCAGTAGTACACAAACGAAAGCCTTCAACACGAATACGACACAGTTTATGTGTACAACAGGTTTACGTCTTGATCCCCGAGAGTTACGCCAAAGTATTGCCACATATGCTTAGCCGCTGTTTCGACGGCACTAAACTTCCAAAATTATAACAAGAAACACCTGAACGATTTAAACTGTTCCACCATGCAGAACTCATTATGAAATACTATGTAACTCACGCTACATTCTGGATCCCACTATACCTGCAATGATTGTAATTTACAAAATTCAGACGAGTGATTCACATCCTCTAACGTGTGGTTCGCTAGATGTTTCGGTAAATTTCAGGAGTGTCACTCACAGAGTCCAGCATGAACCGAATTTCCCAGCTTTAATGCAGATTTGCCGGAAAACTAAAACATGGATATTAGTTATAACTACAACAATAACTAGATAAATCAAACATGTGTAAATCAAAGAGTCTGTTCAATCAATCAGGGCACATCACGACCAGAAGAAAGGAACCCCACTGAAGAAATTGGTTTGTAACGAACAAAAATATTTATTTACGCTCTGTAGCCGCTACTTGTTTCAATCATCCACGTCCTGCTCCATTTGTAACACCTAGGGGGTAATCAAGCTCTCACAATTTTCGAGGGATTTGAATTCGATCGAACATTTCGGCTTTAAGTCTGGAAAGGGTCATTTTGATTGCAGAGCTCCCTGGCTCCGTGTATGAGGGATGATAACAATTTTTGAATGACGCTTAGGAATTACCGTCAGTCAGTAAAAGTGGCGGACTTAATCAATTATCGTCCAATCAACGGAAGCGTTGCTCCGGGGGTTTATGCCTGTTTCATTTCCCAGGACAATTAGGAGAGATGACGTACGGTTAGATGAACAAGCACTCGCGGAAGGGGGCCGTACGCGGATTACACGAAGTATCGAAACAAAAGGACTGTCAGTTTGGAAAAGTCGATACAGGATGTGTTGTCAGTGTCATGATAGAAGTATTAGTCACAGAATGGGCAAGTTTAAAAATCAATATTCGAAATTAGTTTATGCCTCATTAGTTTGCTTGTAAAGACTGCATTGCAGCCAAGCAAGTGGAAATTTTGCTCAAAGTGAGTCCACGGTATGAAGATCGGTCCAGGCTCAGTACTAGTTGTACTCAGCCCTTAGCATCAGCTGATTGGTACAACTCCTTAGCATCAATCAATTGTACCAATTAACAATCATCGGTGGGTTGTTCGAAATTCTTACCAAATCCTGGTTGGTCGAACCAATTTCTAGCAAGAATTGGTTCCACTAACTCCTTAGGGATGATTGGTTGTGATTCTCTAAAATCGATTGGTCGGTTGTACTGGTTTCTTGCGGCGAATCCAAAGCAACTTTTGGTCATAGCGACTCCTTAGCTACAATTGGTTGTACGGAGCCCCTAGCAAGAGTTAGTTGTTCTAATTCCCTGTGTTTGGACCCGTTTAATTTGAGATTTGCTTGCGAGACGCCACGCCGAGCATCCATACTGCCATATAGGTCGAATAATGGTTAGGTAAATTAATCGTTTGTAGTCCAACGTTAAGTTTGATGTCCGTGTGAGAAGTGGTTTCAGGAGATGGGTTCATGTGCGTAGTCTCTTGACAAGCTCGCCGATATGGAAGTCATTTGTGAGGCGCTGTTACAGGTGCGTACCTAAGTATCGGACCACTTCAGCTTCGGGTATCTGGTTATCATTCATGGTAACTGGGTTCGATTGGTAATTAGTCTTGAGTGTGAATGTGGTGGTGCATGACTTGCTGGCATGACAGCAAAACCGAAGTGATAATTAACTTATTATCACTATGTATTTTGGCTATTGAAAGTTAAGAGGGACTGTCACTGGACAGCTACCCTCACACATGTTTCACTGTACTGAATACCAATTCCATACCATCGGTATTCCCAAGCAACTATTCGTTTTTCGGATGAACTATCTGGCAACTATAGGTTGAACCAATCCCGTAGCAATGATTGGGGCGTAAACAATCTAATAAGAAAAGTAATACGTTTTTGTAAAGCAAAACCCCCTCTGGAGTAGTTAGCACAGTGGAGATTGAACGAAGTAAGACTGTAGTCGAGTATTACGCATTAAACCTCTAATACTCCTGAGACACTACAATACATAAGTAATACGTCGAAGCGACTCAAAGTTCAGTAGAAAGAAAAGATGAACTGCGTGGTAATTCTCCGAGAACAAACGCAATCTCTTCGGCCTCAGGGGACGATGGTTCGAGTATCTAAAAATTATTTGTACCAGACTTGAGGGAGTCTCCGAGGGCGGAGAACTTCTCAGACGCTCCTAGCGGTGATCACATCCCAAATGAACTTCTACGTGTCTCGGTGAAAACACGAGGCGGGTCACTGAACTGTCTACACGTAGAGAAGACGAACTTAAATTCATCTCAGTTGTCACTCGACTGAACCTCCATGATTTTCCCCCTAGCTCGTGAATCTCACAACATTGCATCGCAAAAATAGTTACATTTTCCTCTCAATTGGCCATGAATTTATTATTTTTTAAATGAACCTTTGTAATTGACCAGGAAAAGAAAATTTGTAATCACGGCTATAATCACGGGCTGTTTTAGGATGTGTGGAATCCGAAAATCAAATTTTGAAAATCCGTCCGTCCGCCGTACTCCGTTTTATTCCTTCTGAGCTTTCATCTACTACTACTACACAACTTAAGTTGATAAAACTAGGTTGAAAAATCAAATTGGAGTCTAGTTGGGACTGAATTCTCGGCATCATTCGCAATGGGTGAAATGAAAGGGCTGAAATTTCAACAATTTGAATATCAACAACTTTTTAAATAACACTTTTGTTTTTAAGTTCGCAATTGATAGACGAGCCTTAAATGAATCAAATGAGCTCAATGGATGGCTATATGTTCATGCAAAACTTGATCGTTGCCACGCCGTATGCAATTTCTACCAAACGGCTTTGAAAAAAATCTGAAATTTTGAAAATGATCTTGGTCGGACGACGACCCAATTCTTGAGCCAGCTTCTCCTTTTTAAAGTCCTGCCCTTTATTGAGTAAGTCAAAGAATAGAATCCATTCAAATGACCTCAAAACAAGTCGAATAGGCCTAAATACAACCTATTTGAAGAAAATACGCATGAAAGTTTTGCAGCTCACACTGTAGGTCCGCGGTAAACCATTCCCAATATATGGCGAAATGATTTATGGTCTTCAATTTACAAGAATTTTTTTTTGTTTATTATTGTTTTTTGAAAAAAAAAGTGATGAAAAAATATCATAGGAATTCACTTGAGGTAATGATGTTACGCTGACTAATGATTACACAAGGACTTGGACGTTCTTGCCATCGCATAACATTATGACCATAAAATTAAGGTCAAATCACATACTTAGGTTTAATTTCACAGGTAACAACATCAGCTCTTTTTGAAGTCCAAAAAATATTATAAATTCTGCTCTATGGTATCCGCTGAAGCCGATAGATGGTGTCGGCTATCACTCTTTTTGTAGTCCACACAAGGATGGACGAAACAGGCCATCTCATCACATTATGAATTATACAGGTTAGCGCGGGAATGAACGTGTTATACAGCATAAACTGTATCGAGCCAGTTTTGAAACCACCTGCCAATTGAATAATAAACCCCAGTGAAAGAAGCAAGTTTTAAGCTTCAATTGATCTCTAAAATGAATCAACTGAGTTCTTGAAAACCTGGATGGCTAGATGTTCACCTCCTCGCATTCTCAAATGCTTAAATTTTCGGAAAATTTAAAGTTTGAATGCGAATGACGTTAACTGAACGAGATTGGACATAGTAAAAATCGCTTCGTATCGTATGAGAAAGGCATAGCTGATATAATTGTGGTGGAATTTCATTTTAAGAGTTCCTGTTTTGAGGTTTTCAATTCTTAAGCAGTATAATTGTGGTACAAGGAAAGGTGGGCAGGTTTTCTATAATCTAGTGTCGTTTTCATTTACAGTACACTGTACCATTGTACGTATTGCCATTTTATGTCTTCACTTTCAGCTGAAATTTGAATGGTTGCTTTTATGAGGCGTCCGAAATCTGACGAAGGGGTGATTATCAACCCATAATGAGCAATTATAAAAACTAGACCAAATTCTTAATAGAATTAAAAAGCAGGAAAATTGGCTGGGAATTCCAGTACCTTGAGGATGGCTTGAATGAATCTTGGAGCTGAACCAAAAAATAATCATGAAAATTGGTTAATCGGGCACACTATTAGATAAAAACGAAACAAGATAAAAAGTGGGGAGGACGTCCCTGGTTCAATTCCAGGAGGTGTCCCTCTAGTGAAGAAGGTCCGCTTCAGATGGACGCCCTAAAAGCCCAAATTAATGCTAATACGATGTACCTACAATAGGTGAAACATTTTATATTCATTACATATAGGTAAGTTGTATTATATTTATAGTAGATAAAGCGTTGATTTCAATAAATAATATTTTTTTGAAGACTGTTATGGAGAGATAATTTTAAATAAAGACAATCACTCAGATTGTCCCAGACTATGTAGTAATTTTGATCGAGCAGCTTCTACATCAAATTAAGTTTGAAGATCTAAAAATATGAGTATGGGTACCGATGAACGTATAAAACAAATATTGAAATCGTATGGAAAGATCAAATCGAATCAGACCGACCTGTCGATGGAACTTTTCGAGCCGAATCCTGAACCCCTAAACGCCTTTGCTCCCCGTGTCAATGAATCCCCGCCGCTCCGAATGCACTTGTTCGTGAATTTCGCGTAAAAGCTGTTTTTGATCATCCGCGAAGGGAATTTTCAGGAAGCGGATTAGCGTGAATGGAACAGCTTGCCCGTGGCGACCAGCGGTGGAAATTCCTTATGTAAATCTACCGATGCGCTATGATGAGATTTAATATGGTCGGGTGCCGTCCGCTATGGGCCGAGCACAAAGCAACATTAGTACCGACAGCTCCACTTAACACGCCCAACGATTTGGAAACTCTAAAGACCAACCTGTCTTTCCGTCTCTGACAATTGCAACATGCTACAATCGCCCTGTTCTGCTTTAAAGTAAACATTTTCAGACTTCCAGTTTATTTGCCGTCTCATGGTGAACCGGTCACATTCCACCTGGGGAAATGGGGGATCCTGGAAAAGACAGTTGGGGAGGTTTTGACGGATGGAAGGCAATCCAACTGGGTCAATGATCACAATCATAATGCAACGATTAGATTATACTCGTTATCTGTCGTTTTCTCCTTAGATATACTTCAACTTTTTGGTCTATTATTCAATAATAAACCATTGTAATCGCTCTGGAAAAAAAAATTCTAACCCCCCTGAAAATTTCATGGTTTACGTTTCAAAGGGTGTAGAATCCGAATCTGCAATAAAATTTTTCCGTCCGTCCGCCGTACGCACGATTTCTGCCAAACGGCTGGAGCAAAAAACCGGAATTTTCAGGAAAAATCTATTTTGATCCGACGACGCCCCAATTCTTGAGCCAGCTCTGCCACTCAATTTAAACTGCCCTTTAAGGGCTGTCAAAGTTTTGTAAAATCCCTAGAAACCTCAAAACAATGTCCAAGCGGCATGAATGTAAACTTATTTCAAGAACATACCGTCAGGAATCGAATGAGCCAATCCCCAGGTCCGTAGGTCAAACCATTCCCGATGTATGGCCCGATTTATGATGCCAACATTTGCGTTTTTTGGTTTATTATTGTTTGTTTGTAACCTAGTGATGTCCGGCCGATAGCTTCGAGTTGTAGTGAATGTGGATACTGGAGTGATAGCCGATGTGAATACTTGTAGTGTAGTTAGTAGCCGATACACGGGTTGAAGCATTCTGATATGCATGAAACGCTGATAATATATAGGTAAATATTATTCAATATTATTACTGGGGTTTATTATTCAATATTATTACTGGGGTAAATAAGTATTCTTTCACTGGGGTTTATTATTCAATTGGCTTGCGTTCATGATTTGAATCTTACTAAGCTTCGGAGAGTGCGTGTTTTACAGGTGATAGAGCGATTATTGAATTTCAGGAGATATGCATAGACCACGTAAATCGGTTCTCATCCAAAACGCCTATTTTGATTGATCAGTTGATCATATTTGTGTGCCTCCTGAAATTCAATAATCGCTCTATCACCTGTGAAACACGCACACACCAAAGCTTAGTTGAAATTCAAATCATGAACGCAAGCCAATTGAATAATAGACCCCAGTGAAAGAATTTGCAGCGTTTTGCTATTCAGGGTTGTATTATACATAAATTATTCTAGAAAACTCGGGGCTCGGCGCCTGGGGGCAAGCCCCTTGAACCCCCAGTTATCTCTATTTACATACTTCGGACGAAATTATTGAAACACAGATTGTGTATTAGCCCACGCGTTTCACATAATTTCGCTACTTTCCTCCCACTAAATCAGAATCTTATATAATCACCGCGTCATAACAAAATATCGCGCAGGTTACACCAGGTTACAAATAAACCGTTCCTTACATTTCCCTCGTTCGTATTCTTAGTATGTATAGATCGAGTTTTCTGTATTTCTAGTTTTCATGGAACTGGTTTGTATTGTTCCCAAGGTGGTATAGAAAGTGTTAATGTACATGGAATGTTTTTGTATCCTCAAAGATTCTCGAAGGTTCTCAAATACACTGGATTGATTTTTTTGAAATTTTCAATGTTTGTATGGGTTTAGCTGTATATAAAAGCCCTGTATTTCATTGCTTACAAACCAATAGGTTAGTCTGCGCACGGGTTTAAGTAAAAATCCATCAAGCATCATTTTCTCAGATTCTGGTGATTTCATTTCGCTCAAATTTTCAAAGTAGTCGGAAAATTATTGAGATCGCCCAATCACACGATCATATCAGTAGATATTATTACGTGATCTATGCAACACCAAATTCTTAATTAAGACTGTTTTGAACGTAATAGGTTCGGATGTTTTCGCATAATAGGTTTATATCATCAACATTGATCAACATTTTGGAGAAGACACAGTTTCTAAAAGGCCTTTAGATCGCCAAATCAGATGGTCTCTTCTGCGGATCAAAAGCGAATCAAACCTCAAACAATCCAACGAAACTCCATAGAATATAAAGATCAAACCTGGGCTTCCGCCGAATTAAGATAGCGTGAGGGAGCGAGGGAAATGAGGCGAAAAGGACTTTTCCGTACTTCACGAATTCCCGTCCCCCCAAGACAGATATCAATGAACTTTTTAATTTGTCATAATTAAACTTTTTCCTCCCCAGAGAGGGAAAACGAGTAGCGAACGGAGCGGACGGATTTTTCGGGAAAAGAGCGAATGGGAACAGTATGGGGATTAGAATGCCGAAAGGAACTCAGATTTCTTTTGAGTGGGAAAGATTCAAAGAGAAACGAGAGGAATCCTTTTTTTGGGAAGGGAGAGTCTTCGAGCTCTTTTTGTCGAAAGAGCCCCTCCCCCCTCCGCCCTGCTTTTTTCTCCGTCTCTTATGGAAATAACTTTTAATGATAATCCACTTTCCGAAGGATCAAAGGGCCTCGCTGCGTAATAATCGAATATAAATATTGACGGTGACTTGAAATACAGTCTATCTCGGTCGTATTCAACGGATCAGAGTTACGTTCTTATCTTTCAGTTTTCAAATTACCTACCTCGGTGCTTCCCAGTTATGGGGCAAGTTGAGAATTCAGTTCTGGGGAATGTAACCTGAAATGATAACGCTTAACGATGACAATTTACAATGATTTGCACATTCAAAGTGAGCCAATTAGAACGACAATGTTACAGGTAATATGACTACACCAATTCATCAATAACTACTCAATAGTTGACAGGATTTTTTATTCATTATTTCCAATCAGTGGTTAAAATAGATAATTTTTTTCCCTCAAAAATATCACAAATGGACCATAATTTTTGGTTTATTTTTCAATAATAAACCATTGTAATCGCTCTTGAAAAAAAAAATTCTAACCCCCCCCCCCCTGAAAATTTCATGGTTTACGTTTCAAAGGGTGTAGAATCCAAATCTGCAACACAAATTTTTCCATCCGTCCGCCGTACGCCGTACGGACGTTTTCTCCCAAACGGTTGGAGCAAAATATCTGAAATTTTCAGGAAAAATTCATGTTGGTCCGACAACGCCCCAATTCATTAGCCAGCTCTCTCACTTGATTTAAAGTGCCCTTTAAGGGTTGTCAAAGTTTTGTAAAATCCCTGAAAATCTCCACAAAAAAAATCAATATGGACTTCTTTTGGAAAACTTTTCTTGTGGAATCGAATGAGCCCCTCCCAGTTCCGTAGCTCAAACCATTCCCGATGTATGGCCCGATTTATGGTGCCAACATTTGCATCCACACTCACTACATCACAAGGTTACTGCGATCCAAACAAAACATCTGCTTTTCTTTTTTTTTTTTTTAAATCGCAGTAAATTAGTGATGTAGTGAATGTGGATACTCTAGTGAACTCCTAAAAGGGTTTATAGCCGATACACGGGTTGAAGCATTCTGATATGCATAAAACGCTGCAAATTCTATCACTGGGGTTTATTATTCAATTTTATTGATTTTCTTGCATTCATGATTTGAATTTCTACTAAGCTTGGAGTGTGCGTGTTTCACAGGTGATAGAGCGATTGTTAAATATCAGGAGATAGGCATAGACCACGTAAATCTGTTCTCAACCAAAATGCCTATTTGGATTGATTAGTTGATCACATTTGTGTGCCTCCTGAAATTCAAAAATGTCTCTATCACCTGTGAAACACGCACACTCCAAAGCTTAGTAGAAATTCAAATCATGAATGCAAACCAAATGAATGAAATTGAATAATAAACCCCAGTGAAAGAATTTGCAGCGTTTATTTGGAAAAAATGAAAATCAACCTGCTTTTTAGATTAGGTGATAACTGTTAATCCAGCGATCACTATGCCCGGATGTATAAATCTTCCCAGTCAAAATCGGAATTTTCCAAACCAATTCAGCATCGAATACAGAATTTTCCAAATCAAATTCGTCCAGACAATTTTCAAAAAAATTAGAGAATGAAATGGAGCATTTTCTGGAAGCAGAGGACCCCTCCAAACCTTGTTCCAGCTCTCATAGTCAAAAATCCTGAATTGCGACTGTTTTTTTAATGTAGGAAAGAACTTATTTTTTACATCTAATGGTATGATTTTAATTGTTTGTGTTTTAGTTTTGGTACAATGTCATTCATCCTTAGTCACGACCATTTTCGACTATTAATTAATGGATGCATAATTTTGCATGTCTCATCAACACTTCCTTCTATGTATTAATGAAAATATTTCATAATTTATAATAATTCATTATGTTTTACCCGACATCTTTCTTACCTCCTTCGCATCCCACAGCAAAGAATATATTATTCGAAAGATACTACTTGTAATTTAAGGTGACTTCTTAACATTTTAATGATGATACGAGACAGTACCTTGTCATTGGAATGACCTGTTATTTTTAACGGTTACTGGTGGATCACGACAACTGAGTAATTAGTTATTGGGAAATAACCGTTCAACCCATTCCTAGTACTCATGCACCGAACGGCTTTACCGGTGAACCTCCTTTATGGGCATTGACGTAGTCAACCGACGTGACCCATTGTCCCAGGGCTGAGTTTTAGTACCGAAATAGAAGATTATTGGATTCAAGAAGAAGAACGTGATGCTACATTTATGGATATTTGTGGTGCCTTCTTAAAATTTGTTGTTGACCTGGCCCCTCAAACCGCTACAGAAGCCAAAACAAAATACGTACAGTCATAACCACCAAGCTCCGTATTGTATCCGTAGAAAGCTATCAACAAGTTCGAGTAAAAAAAGAGCGAAAAGACCTTAGAAAAAGTCAAGGAAGAGATCGGAAAAAGGGCCGAAGTAATGGCAAAAGAAGATGGCAAAGGAGGAGGGAGCAAAGGACAAGACGAAGTAGATGAGGAGAAGAGCGGTGGGGACTCAGTAACGTTTATTGACCATAAAGCAGAGCCAGGAAACTTTACGAGCTCCTAACTCGACAAATAGTAACCGTGGGACATTAGCCCCCCTTCAGGCCCCGCCTCCGAGACCACCGTTCCATCTAATATAATAACACTTAGACGCTAGAACTTTTACTATTTTTCATTATCGGCGGTATAGCCCCCTTCGCCGCTACAGCTCTGGCTCTCGTCTTTTCTACGGTCCGAAGAAAAGGAGAAAATATGATCGGCTTTAAGAGTCGACCTTCTATTGCTCGTAGTTTGCCACTTTTAATAGCGTCACATCGCAAGAGGGGGAAGCTATGAAAAACAGGAATAACACTTCAAACTGTGGAAAAAGAAAACCGGAACGTGCACGACAATGGTGACACTTTTGTCAAACTGGTGGTAAGACTGGGGATTTTATTTCAATCTAATTCAATACACTTTCAAGTTACAACCACAAGAAAATATTAGTCGTTCCACCTTCAACAAATAAGTGGCAATATTCGAAAACAAATGCTATCAGCTAGAAAACGCTACATGTTATTATTGTTGTTACGATGTGTATCAATCATATGCTGCCTACATATCGTTACTAACAATTAGGTAGTCTTCTGTCCATGTGGGAATTGGCAAGTTGCTGCCCCCAGGTTAACTGACTTTCGTCTTCTACCCAGGAGCCCTATAACTCACAACATGTTGGGGAATGGTGACTGCTATCTACTTGCCATCGAGTTTTTTACCACCACGAATCCAACCTCAGGCAGAGGGCAGGCTGGTGGTGCTTTGCCTTACGGCTGTGAACCAATGGCCACCCATGGTACCAAATCGAGTAGCCTTTGCCAGCAGGCAGCCCAGAAGCTGAGCTGGCCCCCGTCCGAAGTACCCCAGGCCTTGAATGGTTCCAGGCCAGACAAATGTCTATCCAAAGGACCCTGGCCCCAGAGGACCAACCCAGGGTCCCCCTCCCTGGGTGGAATATTCAATAGTCGTCCACCCTGCTTCCCTACCTAGCTTAGCCTAACCTAATATCACTAGCTACATCAGAGAGGACTACTCGATATTCATCCAGCCTCTACTTCAACCAACAGCACAACAGCCAACCTAACCTACATGAAGGTAGGCTACTCAATATTCGTCTACCCACTCCTTGCTAGCCTAGTTTAAAAATACAACTTTAAATTACAATCGTTCACCTAACCTGGCCTGATTCTTGGACGGGGGGCAGCTCAGCTGTTCTACAGGGCAAGGCTCCCTAAAATTTAACCACAGCACCAGGAAACTCCACCAGTGCACCGCTGTACAGCAAAGCACCACCAGTCTGCCCTCTGTCGAAGGTTGGACTCGTGGTGGTAGCGAACTCACTAGAAAGTGGGTAGCAGTCCCCCATCCTCTCGAAAGTTATGAGTTCTGGGGCATTCTGGCAGAAGACGAAAGTCAGTTAACCCGGGGGCCTCCAAAAATAACTCAAAAATCGTCCACGTGTGCCGGGGTAGGTCATAGATGATTGGTTAAAGAGCGGTTAATGTTCTTTGAATCTGTTAGAAAACCATCACTAACCATCTCTAAACGTCCTAATTCATAATATTCCTATGTCTAACGAATCCAAAAATACTTAATCATTCACAATATCTTATTGGCAACATCTGCTACTAGGGCAAGTACAAGCAGTCTTACAAGTTCTCCAAGGCCAACAATTCATCCTAGCTAGGATCGCATGAATGAATTTAACATACAAGACAGTTGAAAGACAATTGAGGAGTTGACATAGAGATCCATTCAATCCAAAAATTCTGAAAAAAAAAAAAAAAAAAACGTTTCATCGAAATTCAAATGAAGTGGAGACTCACAGCAACGACCACGACGACGGAAAATCAGTTATTTCCTTCTCCTGTAAAATTTGATTTTTTGGATGCAAGTGCTTTCCCATGTCTTCTTCTCAATTTTCCTATGAAGAACCTGCACAGCTAAATTTAAACCTAAACTGACGACCGTTCAATTTCACCCAGAGCTCAGCCACAATCACAAACGATGAAATTGACTGGAGAACTTGTACACCTGGCATAAACAAGATTTTTCGTTCGAACATCAGTTTATGCTTTTAAAAAAGTATTCTACTTTCTAAATGCAGAGATAAAGTTGCCCTATGCGCATCCTATCGGATATGGGTTGGGTTATACCATACAATAACAATTGTTTTGGGATTTTTAATTGTGATGTACCAGTAGTTAGTTTACTATCCTACCATTGGGATATTACAGATAGGACGGCAGGTGTGTCCCACAAGCCCACGAGATTACTTGCACTCCCTGGGAACCTCCCGAAAACGTTTTGAGGTTATATCGAGATATTGAGAAGTATTGCAAACACGACCAAAAGCGTGGTAGTACCAGAGCCCTTTCGAAGCTGAGCCACGTCAGTCTAAAATCTACCAATCCGTCCTTTGGATCAACGTGGTAATCCCCCCAGCCATTTCCCAATCTCGTACGTGATACAACCGGTTCTCGTTCTGACGAAGACTCGGAACAAAACGGAAATCCAATAATAAATCAGGGGAGAAGTAACAGGAAAAACGGCGTATCAGTTTCTTTCCTTCGACGTGGCTCCTTAAACCACGAAGCGGTAAGGGAGATTTTAGACGGTACATCACACACGAGTATTTCGACAACCGTAGGTGGGCCAATTATGTTCACACCAAATCACCAACCTAGAGACAAATAAGAAAATTGAACAGTTACTACTGATCTCAACTTTATTTGGATGACTTGTTCCCGATATAGAGATCAATTTTAATGGATCCTCTCTAATGGATATTTGACTAATATTAGAAGCTATATTCCGCGCTTCGTTTTACGAGTAAGAAGTTGTGAATTCCTCCGGTATCACGTATCCAAGTTGGATTTTTGGATGCTGAATTAAAACTATGTGGGGGATCATGAGATTCAGTCGGTAAAAGAAGCGATTTTCTTTTAGGCCTAATTAAGCTATTTATATACATGTGTACGTAGCAACTCAGGATTTTAACAACATAAATGAGCAGTGATACATGGAATCAATTACCCAGCTGTCATTCGGAGACTTCAATGAGTAGGATTCACATCAGAAGCCAGCAAGCAAAATTAAGTACTAACACCAATTTTGACAACTTTTCAGGAGAGAAGAAAAACGTGTCATGATTCCAAAAGCTGTAAGTTCTTCATGTTGATGAAACTGGTGAGCCAGTTCACTCTAGTAGCAAATCTTGGAAATAAACAGTGTAATCCCTCCAGCAGCAGCTTTTGGAATCAAACTGATTCGTTGACTTTCCAAATGACTCTCCGTTTACTGACTAGATCAACGTGCATCCAAGTGGCCGTTTCACCAAAGTTTTCAATCAACGATTCCTCAATAAACAGGGGATTTCAGCGGTTAATCAGCAATGTCCAGTTTCACCAACTCCGATTCAGCGCGGTGAATCTAGTGCTTTTGCCATCTTTATTTGGATAAAAAAATTGTGATTTTCTGTGTTACTGTTCACTGTGGCATTTCTGGTTTTTTCGCTGGTTATATATTAGAATAGAATAGAAAGAAAATATTTATCACAGAAATCACCATAAGAATACTTTCTTCTACTACTACGTTTTTACGAAGATGTGGCGGTTGGTGGAGCTATTCCCAGGGGGAAAAAACGATTAAATATCACCAAATACCTAGATAGAACCTACATAAAATATTTAAATACATTTATTTAATAAATTCACTCATTTTAATGAAAATCCCCTTCTTAAAGTTCCCTAAATCATCAGGGTTTATTTTACAGGTTTAGAGGAAGCGCAATACCTTATAATAAGAATTGTTCTTAGCACGCTAATTATTAGTTTTGAGAGCTGAATATTCGAAGACATTGCATTACGTGAGTAAGGGACACGGCTTATGTTAAGGTGAACCCAAGGAAGATGTAAACGGTTGTGCAGTTAACTGATGGAGGCTGTATTTCAAATGAATGCGTACATGCTCAACGAACGATTGAAATACATAATTAAATTCGTATTCGTTGATACAGTGAACCAACCAAATAAATAAAGGTGTTGTTGAATAAAACTTCAGGGCGCTTCTGCCAAAGTTGAGGTTTCGCGGGTAGCCAACAATATCACAAAATATGCTGCTTTGCCACTACTTAGTTAGGAAAATGAAGTCACTTTGATAACTATAATATTAAGTAAGTCAAGTTTGATAAGTGATCACTATATAGGGATCACAGTCAATATTAGGGATGTCCCAGGAGAGCCAAGTGAACAAGAGTGTAAGAGCCGGCTAGAACGAAGGAGAGAACTGACTCCAGATTCTGTTAATCAAAAACGGGAAAATTTTCTTTGGAGGAGAAGTGAAGAAAATTTAGAGCGGGGAATCGCGGGGAGTAGATAGAGGGGAATAGTAGAAATCAAACAGGGACGGGGTAACAACTACCCCAGGAAATCCCAAGGTGCTAGGGGGGAGACTACGCGTGACTGACCGTTTGTCAGAAAAAGGGTGACTTGGGAAAAACCGACGACGCAAAGCAGCTTGGGGAATATTGAGTCCATTAAAGGCCTTAAATATTTTCACATAGGAACGGGATTTTCAGAAATAGATATGGTTTCAGGATTAACGGACAATGAGGTAACCAACAGCGACGACTAAGCGACACGCTTAAAGCCACGGTACGGTCCCGTTACCTGCGGGCCTCGAATACTTGTCAAGGGTGGTTTTCAAGAGATAATGACCAAAATACTGAACAATTCTTCAAGATCTAACCCCTTTTTAGATACATCTGAACAGTTTATATGATCAGGGTGGATACCCCTCTTATAGACGAATAGACGCGCTTGTTACAAAAATCCTTAGCGAACATTCAGCACATCAAATTCTCTGCGGAGCAGAACAGTTGAACATCTATCATTCTTCCTAAGTACAACCCTAACGATATTATTATGGGTGGGTTGCGAAAGACTTGCACTTCCCCACAATAAAATACCATATTTTAATAATTAATAAACCAGACCAAAGTAAATGGTTCCCAGCTACACGACAGACCAAAAAATCGAGCTTCACTAAACAAAAAAAATTACTTTCTCAATTTATCAGCGCTGGTAGTGTTGTATTTCTTATTGGGCTATTCGTGATATTTCGTTATTTAGGCTAATCTTCGCTAAAAAATGAGCCATATAGGTTTGATTAGGGTATTGGTACATGAGAACGAGTTTGAGGGGAATCATGCAGATTTTACTACTCGGATTTTGAGATCGACGATATTGATTCCATGACAAAACAAATATCGAAAAAACCATGCCATTGTAACGGTCAATTTCTCTAGTTTAATTTTTTTTAAATAGGGCAAAGTGACAAAACTGAAAGTATGGGCTTGGAAATGACATCAAATACCAGTTTCTGTATAGTTTCCCCCACAAGATATGCTGGAGGTAGGGTGTGCTGCAAGGCAAACTTCCATTGTTTCCTCAGCGTGAATAGTCCCGGATGAGTGACAAACCAGGTTTTGTTAAGGATGAGGCAGGGCTGTTCAAAGTTGACACAAAATATAGTGAAAAATGATACTTCCACAGAAGGGTGGGAAAAGATTCATCGACGGGATGATTCCGCATCTTTGTGCAACAATGCATCATACAGATAATCACCAACCTAGCAGTTTCCTGGCAGCTTCTCAGTATTTATTTTACTTGAGGGCCGGAATTGGAATTCCGGGCCCTACACCCTCAAACGGCCGAGTGTCCAGACAAAAGCGAGGGGAAAAATAATGATAGATTTTTATTCAATAATGACACCGAACCTAGCTATAAATAACTATAATAATATGGGACAGCGCACTTAGGGCGGGAAGGGTGGGAATTCCAGGCGGGCTGCACATTGTTATCAAACAAACAGCGAGCACAATAACAGCCGTAACGAAGGTCCAATGACTCACTCAAGACACGTGCCATTGTTGCCAACATAAATCACCCCCTGCCTTCTTCTAACCTATATGTTTTGTGGGGTTCGGGCCTCGTCTTGCTCATTAAGTTGGGGAGTTGGCACCCTTGGGATTCCTGTCCCTTCTGCACATCACCCTCTCATCATCTTTCACTTTCCACTGAACCGACGAATTTCTAAGATGGTGCCAGAATGAGGGCTCAACACGGAGCTACGTTCTGCAGCACCGGACATATTGAAAGACACGGAAAAATTAAATTTTCATTTCCAGAATAAGGTGCAATTTCAGCCAACAATTGAACCCCTTTCACCCTAGTTAGGTGGACTTCCAGAATCGGCTATAACAAGTGGATTCCAGAATTGTCTACATTCATTTATCCCGAAATCTAGTTGGGTCATTTCAAAATTTCGGCCACATTTATGTCACTGATCAGTATTACCGTCAAATCTCAACTATACCATTGCCATATAGGAGCGACCCCGGACCGCGGGGACGAAAACCAGGTGGCAACACCGAAGCGGACCCTTTAACTAGGCCGACTATCCCTCATTAGCAGCAGTAAAGCCCCTTTCAATCTTCCCCTCTTAACGCAAGACGTTTTAGTTGCTTTTGTTGAAAAATGTAATTTTTTGTGAGATTCAAAATGTTCTCGTCGTTCTGAGGAAAACAAGTCTAAATTTTATATCATTCGGTTCAGGAACACCATATCAAACAAGTGTGTGGCCGTATTGCAACAGTGTAATAAATTGCAACAGTGTAATAAATTGCAAAAAAACGCTGCACATTTGATTACACATGGGTTTATTATTCTTGTGTCGAACTTTATTACACTTAAACTCATGTTTCTTTGATCCAACCCTGTCAGATGGGATGGGGCTCGGAAAAGTACGGAAATAATGTCATTTTGCCCCATGAAAATGGATTTCCTTGCTCTGGGTCAATCGCACAGGTTTGGGACCCACTCCAATCGCTTCAGCGTCCAAAATTACATGGAACACGATACCCCACATGCCCACATAGGAAAAAACCCATTTTTGTTTGAGTTTGACGAAAACTGCCATTGAGTATTTTTACATAACGTCTAGGTATGTTTTTCCAGTTCAAATTTATACTCGCTGTGTCCCTTTTTTTCATGTACATCACGATTCTGGTGATGGCATGATCAAATTAACTATTAGATCACATTTGAAGTGTATAAGACGTAAGTAACGCACTGTAATTAGGGTCCGATGCGAGATTCAGAAGGCACACAAATATGATCAACTTATCAATCCAAATAGGTATTTTGGTTGAGAACAGATTTACGTGCTCCAAGCATATCTCCTGAAATTCAATAATCGCTCTACCCTGTGAAACACGCACACTCCAAAGCTTAGTAGAAATTGAAATAATGAACGCAAGCCAATTGAATAATAAACCCCGGTGAAAGAATTTGCAGCGTTTTTTCGGCATTTTCGTCATATGGTGTAAATTTGATCATTTCCAGATGTACTGTAGTGTCTAACAAAAACCTCATTTTGTGAAAAAAGTGCACTTGATCACTTTTACCACCAACCGGACGATGTGTTCAACTATGTAAGTTTTGTAATTGTTATAAAATTGTCTCCTGTGTGGATGTACATGTTCCCATCGAAAATTATGTAAAAGTAGTGCCTACAAAAAGTAGGTTAACTTCGTATAATTTTGCAAGAGATCTTTGAATTATAGAATGTTCCTTGTGGGTTATTTCAACTACTAGTTCTCACCAGGCGGTAAAGAGGATACTGTTATTTTGTCATATTAATTTTTATATTACTCATTTCTGAGGATTATATTATAGCCCTTGTCTTCAAAAGGTGACTGCGTTGCACAATATTGTTCCTAAAATTATTATTAGAAAAATAGTTATGAATAAGATAAAATATATTATAAACTCATATAACCCTATGTTGTATAGATAAATCACTTTAAAAAAATTTTGTTTATTGTTTATTGTAAAATGTACAAAAATCAAGAATAACTATAACTGGAAAATGCATTAAAAAATGCGAGGAAGCTAAGATATCCGACTACACGAACAGTTGGCCAAATTCCCAGTTCTATAATGTTGGTTTACCTCTTGAATTTATATATTTATTTGATTGATACAATTGAACATTATTCCTTCTTCTTCTTTTTCTCATTTTCGATTTCAAGATGGCCGTATCGCTTCCGTTGGTTTTATAATGAGTTGTCTGCATTGAAACAGAATTCGCACTAGTTGGTATTCGCTATTGTTCTTTCTCGTTGAAAGAGAATTTGAAACAACAATGTCCCGAGGTATTGTCACATGAAGATTCGGGGGATATTTCGACTATCAAAACCGATGGTTTTACGAGTCCACAGACTCATTGATACTCGCCTGTTTTTCCCGTCGAACGATTCAAATATAAATGGCTTTCAGAATAACAAACCGAGTTGAACAGTCATTCTTACGAGAAATAAAGAATGATAGGGTATCGCACGATGTAATGATTTATTTATACAATACGGGATAAATCCCAGAGTATAGAATACAATGTAACATTGACAGGATCGAGCCAAGCGGTATGAGTTGAAAAGAAAAATACTGGATACCTGGATTAACTCGTGATTAATTTGTGATCCTCTGATGTCACCTCAAAGGATATACCCGTAATTAGATTCTTCTCGTGACATTATTTGCGGTCACTTTTGGATTCTGTGGATCACTAGTGTGAGGTGATGGGATGGTATAGTTGCCCCTTCCATTGATCTGAATGCGGTTCAACATTCCGCCACGCTCAGAGGATGTCTCAGATGTTTTAAGGGCGTCTGCTTCATCTCCCGAGGCTACGGATTCGAGAATCGGGAGGGGCCAACTAACCATATCCATAACACAAGGAAGGAAGCTTTTCAGTAAGCCCGTCAGGGCTGGACAACTCAGAACTCATCCAGGAGGATTAAGATTAAAATCATACGATTCATATCCAATTCATCACTGAATAATACTGATTTTTCCCCTAAGATCGACGGAGAGCTACCAATATTCCATATTGTTTAACAACACACCAGACACACTAAGTATCCTCAGGATATTCTTTTGTGAGAACGGTGGCTCTTATGAATGCCCTGAAATAAGTACTGTATCAAGTATTAAATTTTGGGCCTAATTGTTGATGAACGTCTCACATGGGAGGCACATTTGGATTCACTACCTATATAATAGATTGAGAAAATTGATACCAGTATGTTTGGAGATAAGAATATTGGTGTGCACTCAACGGAAAAAACTAGCCCAAGACCTCAGCTTTCCAACAGTATCATTTTTTCTTTACATTTGAATAAACCTCGTAAAATGACGTTTTGGAACTTTTCAGATATGATAACCAAGAGAATGGTATATTTTGCACTGATTCAATCGTTATTGGTACCGATATAGTGTGTTGGAGTGATGCGGCCTCCAAAAGAATTAATGATATTTTCATTGTACAGAAATCGTTAATTAAAATACTATTTAAAAAAAGGTAGTCGTTTCACGCTGTTCAAGGTTCCTACACTAGCTACCCTGATCGAGAGAACTACTGCGATCCAAGTGTATAAGGAGTGGAAATCTGGAATGCTTGAGACTTCGGAAACGATGGATCGCTCTGGGGCAAGAGTCGTGTTAAGAATTCCTTTTATGCGAACTAGTTTCGGGCAAAGGGCTCACCTTTATAGGGGACTAGTACAATTTAATAGCCTTCCTTACATTCTCTGCCAGCTTTCAAGAAGGCCGTAAAGACTATTTGTTGGAATTAATGGTAGATTTCCGTAACTATTCTTCTTTATTTAAAAAAAAAAAAAAAAAATCGAACAGTTCAGTATTGCTCTTTCCTTTTTATTATTATTATCTTTTATTCTTTTCCTCTCTCCCTGGGACTCATTGACTTGTTCTCCTGTTGCTTCTCGAATATAAGAGACTGTTTAAAAAAAAAAACCATTTCTCTAATAAGAATGTAAATTTACTTTAAAGCGTGAAACCATTGAAAGTGTTTTTTGACCGACGCCTCACAACAGCACAAGTGCTTTCACATAAAGGTGTGAGTTGTATTTTGTAAATAAGTGGTAATTTTTGTTGTACACAATCAATAAATAGGTACTTATTAAACAAACATATTCCAACCAAACACTCAAGCAATGTGCATCACACTTTACGTGTGATTACGTGAGCTTTTGTGAGACATACAGGGTACGCCGATGTTGGAGGCATTCAACTTCGGAGTTCATGATTTTTAGCTGTCAAAGACATGTTAAGCATTCTAACCCTACCAGCCCTTTTCATTTTTCTTCGTTCAATATAAAAAATCGTAATTTGTAATGTGCATGATGGAGAGGTGATATTAGAATGAATAATTCTCCAGTCAGGAAGATGGTACCTGTAGGTACAATGAAATGAACTGCTTCTATGAATCAGGACGGTAACAAACTTTGCTGTTTCGCAGATATCATTCCAAACAACGAGAGAGAGAATCGTAATCGGGAATATGGCGGGGAGCTAGGTCAGTCGGGATTAATGGTACTGGATACAAGCACCTACGAACGAGTAGATTCCATTCGTTTTTTACGAGACAAGGATACCCGGCGATATAATCATCAAGCGAGAGGCAAAAGAAATATTAGTTTAATCAAAGCAACCGCTGTGAGAGCAAAAACATAGGGATGAGAGGGAAGAGTAACGCCCATCTCTCGACGGAAGAGTATGAGATGATGCGGTTTTAATACTGGGCATTACACTCTGGCCTGGCCAGCTACCCCCGAACCTGGACCGGGCGGCGTTCGCGCAATAACCATTACCTTCCCGGGATGGGAGGAGGACATCATGAAAAGAATTTTTCACTCGGGTAACTCGTGGGGCTCGGCACACAAAAAAGCTGACTCCACACCAAAATATTCGAGCGAAAGTAGGGTCTGTGTGATCATTGAAGGATAATCAGGTTTATAGATAAGTATCAATGATAATCAAAACACATAAGAGCAGTACATATATGGGGTTGGAAATTCGGATGGCTCATGTTACACTTGTTTTATATCTTTATGTCTATTGCAATTTCCTACAGGTCTTAGTTACAGCAACCACCTTCCGAAAAGGCCAGAGATTTTGATTGCACTTCGATTCTGGCTTATCTACACTGCGGTTTATTGGTCGAATGGTATTCCATTCACTCGAATTATGTATTATTTATTCTTTTAAACTTTTATTGCTATGCTATACTAAGATGCATAACTATGTCCTACGTCTCCCGTAAATAACAAGTCACTTCCTACACCTTCATACAACCCAGTCATTGAATTGAGTCTTGAAAATATAGCTGCCTCATTCATGCGATCTTTTAGTCAGGTAAGATGAGCCGTTGCTCAGTTTCCGCTCAAGTCATCCACATAGTCCGCTTGAAGTTCACGGTGGGGTCTCATTTGAAATTAAATGAAATCGTTCATTTGTAAAAGCTCTCCGGCATTACAAGATGACAAACAATGTACAAAGACAGTATAGCAAAGAAAGCAAAGAGTATAGCAAAGAACTGAAAGAACAACGAATACAAATTTATACACATCTTAATAATGATAACATTATAACAAAGAAAAGGGTGAATGAACTATAAAGTAGACTATTCGGTAATTTATTTTGATTTTAAACCCAAAAAAAGTTTATTTTTCCATATAATTCCCAGCGAATGGGTAATTTTAATATGCCAACTGCATAGAAAGAGTCAGGTCGCGTCTGTGGCCAATGGGCACGTAAGCTCAAAAATCATCATCACTATGGAATCTTCTCCTTCACGTCTTTGGGAGGACCAAACAAATGAATGAAATGAAAATCGAAGAGATAGATTTGGACTGTAAGGAGTGTTCCAGTGTCTCCCTAACCAGTTGCTCCAATTTTTCTGTACAGGGGTGCTGTATGGAAGTGAGCACAGTGGAGAAAAAGATACTGCAATTTCAGTAGTTTTTAGACGTCTGTCAGCATCAACAAGTTGTCAAACGCTGCTAATGCTGCCAGCTGTAATGCTGGTACAAGAGTGTGCGGTCATGGCTCTCATTTTCATGATCACGACCCTCCAAGTATTGTGTATGCCATGCAAACTTCAGGTGTCTTTAGAAGGGTAGACTCGGAAGTGACAGAGAGGTCCTGGCGAATGATCATGAATCAATAACAATCAACATGATCGACCATTCACTTGCCTAAAGTTCTCTTAAACAGAATCGAGCACTGAATTTTTCAATATTAGGTGTATTACCCTATACAGGGTGGCCCACCTAACATGAACACCCCTTTTACTTTCAATAAAAACCCCTCAACCAATTTTTTTAACCGGTCCGGAAAACCGGCATATATGAATTTCCATTTTTTTAACACTCATTCACGTGATGCTATCGTTTTTTGATTTGAGTCAATTTTTGCGGGATAACGACCGAAATTTGTTTATTTCGCGTGAAAAATCATCATTTATGCCGACTTTAAACTATCAGATTAAGATGATTTTTCACTTGATCTCTGAAGAAGGTTTCAACCTCCTATTTTTACATTTTTTAACCAGACCTTGAAATTTAATCCCGTAAAATTTGAAAACGCGTTTAGAATAAAAAAACGGACGGGAATAAACAAATTTCGGATCAATAATTCGAATCTGGAATACGAAAAAAAGGGTTCTCATTTGAAATAAGGAAGTTAATGTTGACCGCGCACGTGCGCAAAAGTTCGCACAAATAATTTGTTCTAATTCTTGTCAAAAATCATTAGACACGTATTTCTTGGATTTTCAAATATACTGTTTGTATTGAAAATAAAAAGGGTGTTCACGTCAGGTGGGCCACCCTGTACAAGGGTAGCTTCACAGGCAACAGTGAGGTCCTCGAGAGTGATCATGAATCAATAACAATCAACATGATCGATCATTCACGTACCTAATGTTCTCTTGAGGACCGTCCCGTCCCTCCCACTCGCTCCCGGAAAAGGAATTTCAATTAAATCAGTTAGAGAGAGAACTCGCCTTTCCCCCTCCGGCCGCTCAAATTGAATTCATTATTGAGGCCCTTGGACGGCTCCGCGGCGCACGTGATCTTAAATAACAATAAATCTTGATAGAAGAGCCCCCGGAGGCCGCGACGGATCGACCAGGTGAATATTGGGAATGAGGTCAGCGGGAAGTCAATACGGTTTTACCGGCCCGCCGGTGAATTTATTGCTTTCATCGGCACCTAATGAGGGAAACGTGTTTCAAACTATCCGCCCCATCCTCCCGTTTCGGTCCGCAGCCGCGTAATAATAATGCATTCCGCCGGATATTGACTTCTCATTTGGTTCGAGATAATTGCTAAAACAACTATTACGCGCAACGTGAGGGACCCTCAACGAGCCGTCTTTAGGAAAAACTCGTTAGTGCTGAGTCGTTAGCGATTTTTCATGTAAATCAAGGGCGCTGCAACACTCTACATTTTCAAAGTTTGTTTTCATCCA
Organism: Creontiades dilutus; assembly: GCA_031894815.1. Taxonomy (NCBI): domain Eukaryota; kingdom Metazoa; phylum Arthropoda; class Insecta; order Hemiptera; family Miridae; genus Creontiades; species Creontiades dilutus. Next base: position 348,809 of record JAVIWC010004021.1, read on the forward strand.
TCCATTTAGAAGCAGGACACTTCAAAAACCCAAAATCCGGCCCCTTTTCGAAATTTAGTCGTTGTGAACATTCGCCAAGAGGTTATAAAATTGAGAAATCAGAGACTTTGAAAAATAAATCGGTACATACAACGATCCACATTCCCTGGGCGCAGAACGGGCATATTTATATTCAACATAAATATGAAAGACATTCACAAATCCAAACATTTTATGAATACCTTAACGGATATGAATATGATGTAATGTTCAAATGAAGAGATGATCATAATTTTTATTAAAGAGGTTATAAACTTGAGTAATCACCGTTTTTGAAAACTCAAACGGTATCCAAAACGATCCACAATCTCTAGGAGCGAAAATGGACACATTCATATTTAACAAAAATATAAAAGAAATTCATGAATCCAAAAATTGTATTATGAATACCTAAACGGATATGAATATGATTAAAAGTACAAATGATGAGATAACCACAATTTTATCAAATAATTTAACGAATTTCACAAGGATTCAATTTGTAAATGTCACCGTTTTTTGTGTGTTCTACATTTCAAATTCCGTATTCATTTATCCATTTGGAAGCAGGACTCTTCAAAACCCAAAACTTTTTGGAAATGTTGTAGTTGTAAACATGCGCAATGAAGTTAAAAATTGGGATATCAGAGTCTTTGAAAAATAAATCGGTACCTACGCCGATCCACAATCATTGGGCGCAAAAATGGGAATATTCATATTAAACATAAATGTTAGAGAAATGCATAAATCCAAACATTTTATTATGAACACCTTAACGGATATGATTTTGATTAAAAGTGGAAGAGATAATCATAATTTTTATCAAAGAGGTTATAAACGTAATTAATCACCGTTTTAGAAAAATCAGTCGGTATCCAAAATGATCCAACAACCTCTGGGATCGAAAATGGGAACATTCATACAATTTACAATTCATATTTAATACAAATGCGAATGAAATTCATAAATCAAAAACTTTTACTCGGAATACGAGTAAAAGTACAAATTAAGAGATGATCACAACCTTAATCAATCAATTTACGAATTTCACGTAATTTCAAATTTGTAAATTTCGCAATTTTTATGTGAAACGTGAATAAAATGTTCTAGCTTTACAACAAATTCCATTAAAATTCAAGGTATTTGACCAGCATAATTTTATTATTATTGTACTAAAATTCATATTCATGTGAATTTTCTCAAATTGCCCACCTCCTTTCTTTTAAATTCACTTTTTTTATTTCTCAAAATTAATCCCTCTAGTGCATTTAAAAAATCTACACTTTTCTGAAACAAATTTCCCTAAAAATTCCGATTTGTCAATGAAATTTTAAAGAATTAAAAATGTTTTTCCTAGGTGTTCAAAGCGACAGAGTATGAGGGGGTTCACAATTTTGACTTTTCGATTAAAAAGGCTTACATGGAACTGGCTGCCAACAGACAATTTCACCTCTTATATTTGATTCTATCAGCTGATACGATCTCCTGTGTGATTTCCAATACGCAATACGCGTGCATTTTGGAGGGTATTGAATCATTTGAAGTGGGAATAGTAAAGGAAGCTGAATTTTTTCCAAGAAGACTTTAAACCTTAGCGTCACCCTATGGCGCCAATCAAGTTGGTTTCTGTCATCTTTTTGTCAGAACCGCATAGAATTCTGTCCGAAAATTCGCTGTTTTTAGAGGAGATGATTCCAATTTATAGATTTTGATCAAAAATGGAAAACACCAACACTCGAATGTTGCACATTTTAATGTTGCCATCAGGTACACGAATTCGTCATTTCATTTTTAAAACCACGAGTGACAGGGAAATTGAATCAAAATACAATGTGCCTATATAAAGGTACCTCATTTGGTAATTGGGAGTTCGGAGTTCTCGCCTGCTAATAAAAGTTAACTTAATTGTCGAGGTTCGCCAGAGAGTCAATCAACAATGTGTTCATATCTGAGCACAGAGTTTTGCGGAAATTGCACAGGGACAACTGCGTTATGGCTTGGACAAAGCAACCGCTTTCAATTCGCGAATGAAAAACCGAGTGGAGTCTATAAATCAAACTCAATCGAGACAGTTCCAACTCATGAAAGGCCGAGAACTGCAACATTTGCCTGGAAAAATTACCTGTTACGACCGCTGATAAAATTGCTATAGCAATCATAAAGAGCACATTGAAGTGCGTTTGATAATACCATGATAATATCATATGAACATCATTAATGATACTGATATCATATGATGAACAGAGTGTAATGAGAGTCGGGTTCCACCGCTTTCGGACGTATTCCACAAATCTGAAAGTAGTATCTGAATACGATTGTCTCTTAGAGACTTCTTTTCCGAGTTATTTCGGTTTCAAACATTTTTTCATGTTTCGTAACGATGTAATGTGAACGAGCCCACTTGCATGCTAATTATCAGTTGAGGAGGGGTTTATCAAAACTTAACATCTCCACTGACCAAAGAACGTTTTTTTGCTTTTTTGGACATGGCTTTTAGGTCTACACAAGTGGTGAGAACTGCTCCTTTCAAAAGTGTACGTTTCCCCTCGAAATAGAACAGCGAAAACGTCTATTTTCGTCAAAACTTAACATCTCCACACTCCAAAATTAATCTGCAAAAGCATGTTTGTCAACACCAAAACTTAACATCTCCCCATATTTTTTAAACGACCCGGTTGGCGGTTTTTTTCAAAACTCAACATCTCCACAACGCGTGACTTACGTCTCTCTTTTTCGATTTTATTTCTTAGTTTTCATGTAGGTGGCAGCACATCCTTTGACGATCAGCTACATTGGTTTATTGACCATACACTAGATCGCGTTGCATTTCATTACACCCCAAGTTGCGAAACTTTGATCCAGTGTGTTGTTGTTTGCAGTGAATTCATTCGTTTTAGAATAGTAACGCATCGTTTTGTGATTCGCCTTGGACTTGAATAGTGGAAGCAGGAGGAAGACTTCAGATGGAAAACGTCGGAAACAGGATGAGACGAATAAAAAATATGCGGACACGGATCCAAACCTCCATTTTCTGAAACAAAAGACGCTACCTTGTAAGCATGATTCCAAGCATGTGAATTGCAAGTCGGGAAAGCTACGGAGGAGGCATTGTATTGGTCAGGGGCTAGGGTATGCAACGACCCGCACAACCCCCCGGTCTTGAAGGAGGGGTTGCTTTGTGCGCCGTGTATTATCCACCCCAATCTGATTTGTCCGTAGCATTGGGTGTTGCAACGTTGATAATTTTTTGTAATTTTGTGTTGTGTTTTTTCATGACATTTTTTTGAATCCTCAATTCTTTTACCAAGCTGACGGGAAGCAAAAACAAGATCTCATTTTGACACGCTTCATCTAGGCATTCCAACCCAAGAGGAAGGGACGTAAAGGCGGAAAAGGAGGACCAAGTAAACCTAAAAACGTGTCCATCAAGTATTACTTGTTGAAATATCCAACAAAAATTGCTGTACCAGTATGCAAGAGGTTTTTCTGTTTTGCTTTCGGCATCTCCCCTGCACGAGCTGTGCGAGTGGGTAAGCTCATAGGATACGGAAAGGTTCCCATGGAACGGAGGGGAGGAGACAAAAAGGCCGCGTTGTTCGAGGGAAAACGGCAATCCGTTCGGGACTTCTTAGGACAGCTTCAGTGCACTGAATCACACTATGGACGGGGTAAAAGTAAGCGTGTGTACTTGCCGGCCTATTTAAGTGTGAAATGGAGTCCTGCGATTGTTTGGGAGAGGACCCTTCTTCTACACACATTTAATACAACCTTTTACTACACATTACATTACATTTTAATCAACCTAAATTTCGTACTTGAAAGGAATGGAATGAATTTTTCATTTCATGTTAATATAATAAATACCTTATAAAAACGTAAACTTTTTCGTACATGAGTTTCATTTTTAATCTGCCCCCGCAAAAAAACGTCGAGTTTTTTGTTTTTATCAAAACTTGACATTTCCATGTCGTGGGGTTCCGGGTAAAAGTGACCAAGTAACATTTTTTTCAAAATGAGCTTTTTTTGTCATTCCGGTACTAAGGAACGTTGCCTACTGTGTGTTGTTGTTAAGAACGTTATCTTCAAACTGATGTGCAAGAAATACTTGAAAATAAATTTTACCTGCCTGACCCAAAGAGTTTTATGTGACCAAATGGCATTTGAACTCAACCACAAAACACGAGACAGATTATAAATATACTCTCGCTGGTGCATGTAAATGTTATCAATTGCCATTTGATCACTTTTACTGTGTAAGATTTGTAAGATTGCATAGTGGGCAGGTGAAAATGAAAAATTACAGTGATAGGTAATGGATAACCTTTTCTAACAGAAATAGGTATATCATTGTTATTAGATGCTTGGCAACACGATAAATTAACGAAAAAACTATCCAATCCCTCAATTTCATGTAACTATGCGACTGATTTTCGAAGAATTGAATTGACCAAATGAGTAAAGCTTGAAACTCCAGGCAGGTAAAAATGATCAAGTAGAGTTTTCGAATAAACAGCTCTTATTTAATCTGAAGTGAATTTTGAAGCACGATATCATTGGCGGGCACTAGCTAACTACCTACAGGATAAAGAAAAATCGAAACATAGTCGGATGAGACATCACACAACCAGTGTTCGTAAGAAGAAAATAGGTGAAACTTCAGATCGCTCCCCTGTAAAATTTTGCAAATGTTACTTGGTCACTTTTACTCGGAACCCCACGATGTGTTTGTATCAAAACTTAACATCTCCAAAATACTTTTCCTTGTAACCAGGTCAGGTTCAATGATACGAAGATGAATTGAGGAGTAAACACTCAGGGATGGATAATAATCTTATTGATACGGTTGGTTTGATTTTAAAAGCTTCTACGAATCTGTAACACGTTTTTCGGCTCTACTGAACATTTTTCGAAAGTGGAGATGTCAAGTTTTGATAAACCTCTCCTCAGTTGGTTTTGATAGCAAAGCGTGAGCTGCATTTCGCGGGACTTTTACTCGTATTTTCCCAATCGTCGATTGTCTGGAACAGTTTCCTTCCTGGGAATCGAAGACTGGAGCACAGTGGATTTATTTTGTGAAGCTAATTGCCACTCAACATCCACGATAAAATGGAATTAGGAGTTGAATCGTTCGGGATTTACTGAAGAATTTATTTGTTTGTAAAGGACCTTTATGGTTTCGTCGATCTGGAATTCCACGTTAAGTGAGGCGAAATTTTGATAAAATTTGGGTTCGCCACAACAAATTTACTGCAGACCAGATATTTAACCCACAGACTTAGATTCCAATAATTGTATTGGTAAATACCTTTTCAGCGGAATCCGTGGCATCCTATTTCCATTTAAATAAATTTAATTAATTAATTACCATTTAATTCATTATTCAACTTTAGAGGCTAATAGTATTAATGGGAGTTTTTTTTTCCGGGCTTTGACTACGAAGAGAGGTCTGTTATTGATTGCTGCCTATTCAAAACTAAGCTACCGTCAATTGAGCCACGTCGACTATAAATTATAGATAATGATTATAGATTCAAAACAGATACGCTAGGTGGTTAACGTCATTACCTTCCTGCCAAATGAAGACAATAGGTACGTTATTATCGTTCTATTATCGTATTCGCAAATGGAGGTATAACAGGTGATTCCTGAGTAATAAATGAAATTAACGGGGAAAAAAGTGGGGAATACCTAACTGGGAGGTACAAGGGAAACATTATGGATGGACAAAAATGAAACATTCTCTCGCAATGACTTATCGGAAAGCCACGTTGTCACGCACCTTACGACACGATAATAATAACAATACTTTTAGGATCCCATAAACAATTTTCAGACCCCCTTCCTCACCTTTCCATCACGAGGTCGTAGGGGAGGGGGGGATTAACGCTAAATTGGTGATACGACGCGATAACGGCGATTGGCGGCGGGCACGCGAGCGGCCCACGCGGGCGGGGAGTTTTTGTTCGAGCGGCGCTGAACAGTCGGACGATCCCGATGAAGATAACGTTCATTCGATAAATCGATGAACCGACGTACACAATATCGTCCGTCAGCGGTGCCGCCCGAACCGGTGACAATCAACGTTTTAGTGACGCCCGACCGTGTTGGGTTTAATAAAGGGCCGCACGAGGTGTGATTATCCTGACATACTCGCAAATAAGTGCGCAGGCACCTGCGTACGGCCAAGGTGAAGATAGAATAGAATAGAATAGAAATTTATTTATTTAGAAAGAAAAATGGCGGAAATTGAAAGTAAAATGGCATAAAAACAAACACAACAAAAAAATTCTTTCTGCCCACCAATCAAATAAGTTTATAAGAACTTGTGGCGGCTGGTGGAGCGGTCTCAGCCAAAATTAGGTAATAAAATAATAATAAACAAAGTAAAAATTCAAACGCCTAAATAAGGAAACTCTCCATAAATTCAACTTGATCCTCTTCAAAATGTGTCTCTTGAAATTCATAAAACTGCTGAACATATCTGGATTGACTTTAGAAGAATAAAGGAAATGTAAAACTTCATAATAGGTAAAACTTCCTATGCATTTTTTTGCACGTTCGGTACTAAGCTTAGATAGATGGATATTTGATGAGACAGCGTTACCGGTATGTGAGGTACTACCTCTATGATTAGGCGGAATACCAGTTTTATAGACAAGCAAGGTTGATTGAAATAAAAACAATAATTGTCTTACGTTGAGCGCATCAAATTCATCATGAAGCAGTAAAGAAGGACATCGGGGACTCATCCGTAGGGCTATCTTGAGGATAATATTATGTGTAACCTGCAAGGTTCTTAGCTTCATTTCACCTACCCTTCCCCGAACGAAAATACCGTATTTTAACAAAGGGAAAACTAATCCAAAATAAATAGTTCTGAGCTGCACGATAGACAGGACAGCCCTTTCATTACCCGATCAAGAGTCAAGAACTAGTGGCACTGACATTTAAAAAAAAATGTATAAGAAAAATAACTTTAAACAATCATGCAGCGAATTTCATAAATCATCATAGTACGAGGCCACTTATGTTGAACTGTGTTAAAAACATCACGGGTAAAATTCCAACGGAAACAGTCATAATAATTATGAACTTTATAATTATGAAAAATTAATTTTGGTGTACTATCGAACTATGGCATTTGAGCACCTGATCGAATTTTCGCAACCCATACCAAACATACCCACCGGTGCGAGATGTTTTTAAAACAGTCCGAATTGAGGAACAAATTCAATTTTGACATTTTTTTTTTTTTTTTTTTTTCCCTACGCCGAAATGTCATGGCTCTTCCGCCAAAATACCTTTCGCAGCCCAATATAACAATGCGAATTTCGACCATTTGGTCTCGTCAAATTTAAAAGATTGTCTTTTGTCCTCAAGACGGGGACAGTCAAAAAGATGTTCTGAGGTCATCGCTACACTTCTGTTACAGAGAGTGCAGCATGGGTCGTCCCTCAGTCGAAGCCTATGCAAATGAGCGTTCAGGTAGTCGTGCCCTGTCAGTGCTCGGAAGAACAAATTTTGACATGTTGCATTACATTCATTCCATTTTAAAAAGCCATTAAACGATGGGAAATACTTCCATACCTGTGCAACGCCAGTTTTCTAAAACGCAAAGGCCGATGTCTTGAATAATGGCACTCACCTGAAAAAAAAAAGAAGCACAGTTAGACAATATGAAAACAATTTTTGACGTTTAGGTATCAACAATAATTGATACTTTGTAATTATAATATTTAAACAATTGAAACAAAACAAGTTTTGATTTCATAAATCGAATGGTAGCACCCTGTGAAACGTAAAGTCGTTCGGTTTTTAAGCCTATAGCGAATTATCAAGGGGAAAGAACCTCAACGCAAATGTGAATATGAACTGCCCATGTTATTTTAGTTTGAGGTGATTACAATTAAAATAGCTTTTTAATATAGCACGAGATCATTAACAATAACGACAATGCTACTTCTTCTGAGAAATGATATATGTTGATCCCTTTTTTATTCCAGATCTAGATTCACATTTTCATATAGAATCGAGCGTTAAGTCTGAATCTGAAAAATTCGGGATTCTCATTTGAAAAGACAATACTTGTGAGCGTTGCAACGAGCACATATCTGAGATCATTGGCAGAAAACACGCAGATTCAAAACACATTATTTCGATCGATACTAAAAGTGATTTCAAATAATTGAACTGATGTTCGGGTGGATACTTTGTATTTCTACTTCTGGCATACCACTTTGCGTTTTTGGCATATCAATTTATACTTTTCACAAATCCCGACTAAACCAAAATTCCACCGCATATAATGTTCAATAAATGTTTTTTCTCATTGAACTGATGTTCTGGTGTGTTGAAGCATTTAAGACATTTCTGGAGCCATGCGGAGCTCTGTGGGTAACTAGTCATGATTGCGTTTAAGAGAACTGGGTCTAGTTGGCATCTTCAAGAACAGAACATGAATACTGCGTTCTAGATCTTGAATATTAAGGCCAAGCTTGCATCGATTATTACACGTGAACATTATTTGGGTTACTGGGCTATATCTGAAATCGTTCAGTCGTAAATATATGCCCGACGGAGGAGTCTCTTGATACACTATCATTTCACCCGATAATATAACGGCCTTTCGAGTCAGATGGGCCTTTGTAATTTCCACGTTCATATGAGACATCGAGGGGGGGGGGGGGGGGGTGCCATAATTACCCTAATAATGCTCTAAACGCGGAGGCAGTTTGAGCGATATACTCCACCTCTCTCTGTCTGTCTCTCACATCTCTCTCTCTCTCTTTCTCTTCACCTGGGGTAACACTTTGATCTCTAATTGTCATTTATTCCATAAATGGGATGCTCGGGGATGTTAATAAACTGAAATGCTAATTCGTAAAACCTCCCTTTTCGTCACACTGGTTACTCTGAATATGGATTGTCAGATGCTGGTCTAGTTGAAGGGAATTATCCCAAAGCACAAAAATGTTTCATAACAAATATATAACAATAAATAAATATATATCTACGCAGGGTGTCTCGACTTTAGTAAGTAAAACTTCAGGTATTGATCTTACAAGTAACTTAAACAAAAAGTCCTTTCCAAGGTTTTTATTTTAGAGGCTTCGTTTTCGTGTTATTGACGATTTAAAATTCAACCTTATCTCCTAGAAATGGCCGTGACTCCTTCATTATTCAAGTATCCTCAAACGTGAGGATACCGTTGGAAAGAGCGTTGAATTTCTTTAAAGTACTGTAATACTCTGAGAACCATCTACTAAGAACTGTAAAACCTCTAGTCAATAATTTATTCACAACATTTTAGAAGTCTGATTTACCAGAAAGAGGGGAGAACACACTAGCGACATTTGCAGATGATACAGCTGTCCTAGCAGTCGGTGAAACGAATCACGCAACAATTCCTAAACTAAGGATCTATTAAGCAAATCCAAGACTTGACATCAAAGTGGAGGATCAGGATGAATAAAACAAAATCAGTTCATGTTGACTTTTCCAACCGCAAGCTTGACTACATTCCGGTCTATCTCAATGGCAAGACTATACCGCACGCCAATGAGGCCAAGTATCTGGGTATGACCCTGGATGCTAAGTTGCGATGGAAAACGCATGTCAAGAATAAAAAAGCAGAACTGGTTCTCAAGTTCAGAAAAATGTACTGGTTAATGGGTCGGCACTCAAAGATGTCAATCCAGAACAAATTAACGTTGTACAAACAAGTCCTCAAACCAGTCTGGACTTATGGAGTGCAGTTGTCGGGCTGTACTGCTCAAAGTAATCGCGATATTATACAGCGGTTTCAAAACAATGTACTTAGGTGTGTTGTTGATGCATACCGGTACACCCGAAATGTTCGACTTCACAAAGAACTTTGTATACCAACAGTAAATGAAGTAATCAGAATGCCCATCACAAGCGGCTACAACTACACGTCAATGAAGAAGCTGTGCAGCTCCTCGACGTTGACGACCTATCCAGACTACTCAAGAGAAATAAGCCTCATGATCTGTGTACGTGAATTAAGGTGTTCGCGATAACAAAATCCGCACAGAGAAAAAAGAAATTCAGTGAATCTCAAGTGCAACAAATGACACTTCTAACATTCGAAACCATTAGAGACTTAGTTATGTACCTAAGCTTTACTATAACCAATCCATACTTAAATGTCAAAAATTTGTTGCTAATAAGTTGTAACTTGGTGCAATAAATCATTTTCAAAAAAAAAAAAAAAATTTAGAAGTCAAATACAACCTTTTCCAACTCAAATTCAACCTTCTCACCGTCATTAGAGAAATTACGAAAAATATAACTGTGGGAACTGTTGAACCAAGAATCGTTATCATTTGTCTGGGAAAACTCTTGATTCCCTTGAAGTCATCACGTTCTGACGGTAGCCTAATTTTTTCCATCCTTCCTTTTACTGCGCGGGCCGTAGTTTGGAGACCCCTGAGTTAGGAGATGGTCTATATCTCAATTTAGAATTTAGGTCATCAAGATGCTTGTTGTGGTCAAAAGAAAACTTGTGTTCAAAAGATATGGTACTATTCACTTCATTAAAGCGCACCAACAGCCTGTTTGTTGCTTTATAACTGATTCAGAGTCCCTTCATTTCCAGCTTCGCCTAATGACAGACTAGGCGGATGATGCTGGGGAACGATATCCAACGAAGGGGAGGCAGAAGGGACACGATCAAAAGGTATGAATTACTGGAGAACAATATCTTCGTTAGGAAGGGTGGGGAAAAGGAGGGGATCGCCGCTAACTGAAAAATATGACGGAAATAGAGAGGACCTGTGGAGTTGTAGGTTACTGGGTGGGGAAGATCCATTATTTTATGGCTCTGACCACTTCTTGAGAGGCAGCCGAAGAGGTAGTATTGTTTGGAAGGCCGCGAACGAAGGGAGAAAGGGACGCCCGCTGCCCTAATCGTTATTTCGAGTGGTAGCAGAAGTTGAGGGGAAGGCGAGGGGAGGTTTAGGATCCCTCGGTAACTTGAGTCAAGTGGAAGAAAACTGACCTAACCCAATGCTCCCTCCCCGCCTTGTGTTTCTATAGCTGGCCCCCTTTTCTGAATCCACTTCACACAGATCAGGCTGCACCTCGGAGCTTTCTTCACGGGACGACCTTTCAAGAAGGGACTTACATAATCTTTCAATGGCCCACTTCATTTCCCGTTGTTTACTAAACTAGGATGAGCTCTGGTGTAAGAATAGGATGTGATCAGAAATCAATTCTTTGTTTACATCAACTTCGATGGTTAGCGCTACAGAGATTAAAGTGGAAGACGTAGTTATGTCGGGCGGACAGGGTCTAACATTAATAGGATGGTAATTCGTGTGCCATTCCCAATAAACGGTACCGGGGTAGACCAGTGGTTTCTTACCCCACCGCATAATGTTACAATTGGGGGAGGGTTTTGGCGAACAGGGCTCGCACTGGCCCTGAAATCTGAATCCCGCCGTATGAGTTTGGAGGTTTGTCCAATAACTCGGGCACTGACCATTCAAGTTGATAGCGCTAAACTGTAAGGTGCCCCTATACCTGTGGTTAGAGGTACTTGGGATATCATACGGGATCTGAATGATGAATAGTCAGTTTTGAACGGCAGTTCCCCCATGAAGACTCGAAGAACACGATTTCGTTTCTCGAGGAGAGGTTAGGATCTATGTTCGGATCCGATTAGCTGTTCATAGCATTTCCATTAATATGGAAATTCCAAGCGGGTGGTCAAATGTACTAGTAAACTCAAGGAATGCGAAGCGTTAGAAAGCTGCCCTTTGCTGCCCTTCGAAATGAAAGGTATGTTTCGAGCAGAAGCAAGTCCGTTCACGAACGCTAAACGGAATGAAGTAGACAAGTGAATTTAAGTTGGAAAAAGTTCAACATTACTTGGAAAAGGTTAAATTTGACTTTTAAATGCTATAAATTATATTTTTTGTTGATTTCTTTTTCAACACAATTTTTTAACAAACATGATTTTGTGTGATGTACATATACCTACCTGCTCTTTTTGGGAGTATTCACCAGTAAACTGCGTTCACTCCTAAATAAGCTAAGCTATTCCCTTTTTTGATTTTCGAACAGCCACACGCTAAGTCATTGCAGCTGTGTAATGTCAAACCGTCACTCAATGTTGATAGTGGTTCTGTTTTTCTTGTTACATCTATGAAAACCGATTTCGCAGCATTGGTGGTAAGCTTGTTGGTGTTCATCTACTATCCAATCGCTCTCAAATCCTTCTCGGCATTGTGATGGACGCCCTGCCATGTTTGCTTGGAGTCTAATAGGGCAGCATCATCAGCTGATATGTAGATCTTTTCGAAATATTTTTGTGAAGCAAGTTCATTCACAATTTCACATACAGGGAAAAAATAATTGGACCAATTGAAGTGCTTGCGAACAACCGTATTCGCGGATTAAAGCAGTTTCGTTTTAATAGTTGCAGTTTTGGAATCACCTCGGAATAATCTCAACTTATAACTACGAAGTAAGATTGGAATTGCTGGAAACGAAGTTTCCGTTGAGGCTCACCCTTCTTGCGCCGTATCAACACCTATTGTCTCTCACCGAGGTGGCAAAGCGCGCAACCCGATGCTACTTAACCCCCTCCGGCGCATTTCCACGGCTTTTTCGCACACTCCTACAAAACTGTTGTGCCGAGTGCACATCACAAAAGTGTTGGGTTCTCCCCAACCATTTCTGCACTCCACCGCCCCAACCCCTGCCCGGATAGAAGTTTCCATTGTTCTTCAGTTTTGAATGGCAGTTCCCGCAGTGTGTTCGTAGAGGGGTCGTCGCGTTGATATTTATTTCTTCAATAACTAAGATAATGCGTCCTTTCATATTTCCCGTACCCCTCCGCTTTAACGGTACTCCGCCCTTCGATGTTCTTTTATAGTTCTTCGAGATCCTCTCCATTGTTATTCATTCTTTCGCCTCACGTAGAAATCAATGGCACTAGGGAACACAATTCCTCTATTAATTTCCACTCTGGGCTCTAGAACCGTATAATTCCTTTTTTCAAAAACCCGTCCACGTTTCGCACTAAACTGTAGTATAACCAGCGTTTATGTCAGATGTTCGCTCCGCCTTCACGGGGGGATTTCCTGTATTACTTTATATTCAAGACAGCGCAACCTAGAAAAAGGCGAACAAAGACCAAGCAGGAGAAAAACCTCATTAACAACAGTTTTAAGAGCCTTCAATATTCAGGCAAATACCTTCGAGTTTTATTGTTTGCAGAGCGAATGCCCGAAGTCACCAATTACGTCATGAACTACTACTACATCCATCATCGAATACTCGAAAAAATAACAACATCAATCAGAAATTCAACAAATAGTTTTGTGTCCTTCCTTCCTTTTGGATGCTTACAAGAATAATAATTTCACCTAGTTTAACGAGTACACGCTGCCAATTCTTCAGAAAGAAGCTCAGTTATGAAGCTCCTGAATGGGACACAGTTCGAGGGAAACATTGAGTCTTTCAGCAGAACTCAGTTTCAGGCCGAAAGTCTCGAACGTTCCAAAATTGATCACCATGTCGGATTGTCCAGCCACCTTCAGGAAGCCTGGATTTGAACCCATTGGACTACCAGCTCCAATAACATCTTGGGCTGATGGCTTGTCACCGAGGGCACCGTAATTTGGAGACCTTGAAGTCATCTCTGGTGAATGCTGTTCGTGATTCCCCTCAGGAAGTGCTGCTTACTGTCATCGATGACTGGCCCTGGAGGGTACAAGCCAGTGCGAAATAAATATTCTCGCATTTTAAGTAATTCATCGTTTCTCCACTTTATAACATATTATAATTTCCAAATAAAATAACTCAAGTCGAATTTTATGAAAAAATGATGTCTCCATGGATTTTTCCTTATCACAGAACTTATGGTAGGACTAGGTAATAAAAATAATAATTATTGATTTGTTTTTCAGAGCTGGACATTTCGGTTTCTGGGCAACCTGTCTGTTTGTCTGTGTTCATTCATTTTTGTACGGTTTTGATGATTTTTGCAAGGATTGTGTGGGTAAGGTCCTAAATGGTCTCTTACCAATTTCATTCTTATCGTAACGAGTGCGCATGTGCGAAAGTCAATATTGTTACGTTTGTTCGTTTTTATTTATTTGGAGCACCCCTTCGCTTTTGCGAAGAGTTTTAGGAAAAAAGTTGGCATTCAATTATTTTTAATCGTATTTTGTTCCCCAACAAAACCATATGTTTAGTGACGCAGCTATAATGGGCATCTAAATTCTTAACACGATGCTGCCGGTCTGAATTTCTGAATGGGTAGGATGTCGCCTCCTCTCTTATTCATCGAAAATTGAGTATATTTCATTTCAAATGTGGCAGTATTTTATTTTTATATGGAATAGACCGTAACTTATTACAAAACTGTACTTAAGATAAGATAAATATCGGAATACGATTGAATGAAAAGAACGAAAATCCCGAGCGAAAATTGAATTGTTAAGACCAAATCGATGGAATTGACTTGCCACACAAGCCACATAACAGAATAAACCACAATGCGAACGATAAATCGCGTTAATAGGAAAACATTATAGTTGCTATTCCTTTCATCGTTCAACAACGGGCAGAGGGAAGCAGAGGGGATTAGAAGCGCTGTTGGTGATGCTGGCTTGATTTAGAGGTTCAGGGGAGAGAGCGAGAGAGAGAGGGCGATGGGGTGTGTAGGGGTGGGACGAAAATGGAAGGAGCGAGAACAGAATCAGCGGGGGGTGCGGATCTGGCTGACGCCTGAGGCCATTAGCTCCCCCGCTTCCCCTTCCGCCCGTCGGGTAGGCTAACCCCCACTGGCACCGAAGATCCCGAAATCCTATACCAGATCTTACGACTGTGCGAAACGTGAGTATTTTTTAGACGCTACTGTATTCACGGTCTCAAATAAGACAGGTTTTTCCGCTCTTACTGTAGTTGTTTAGGTATTAAATATCAACATGAAATGAACAAAGCAGAAGAGGAGATGTCATTAAAAAAACATCTTCCATGTCGGGTGGGACAAGGCATCCGCAACATGAGGGCCTGGATCATTATTTATCAATGTTTTGAGCTATCTTCAAAAAGTTATTTTGGTTTGAGAGAAATCGGACTAGGAAGCAATGAGAAAATTTTCATGGACAGAAGTGAAGTTATTCATGCGAAAGCTACTAACGAGTCAAGAGCGATTAAGTTCGGTGGGCTAACAACTGCAGTCTGAACCGGGAAATTCTTCAAAATCGGATGAGAACTGCAGCAGTCATGCTGGGTAGACAGATTTGAGATTGACGCATGTGCAGCGGTTAGTAATCATAATATCATTACCATGCTGTGGTGATGATGCAACTGATATCGAATGATTAAATGTAAGTTTCCCGACGTTCCGTCCTTGACTTGCCGACTTTCTGATTTGGAGAGACATAGACCATTGGACCGTGGAAAATTATGATTGATGGATTTTATATCAGCGCATGAGCAGTGGAAACTATCAATTTTTGAGAGAAGATACTCATCACCCCAGAAATTACATCCAAATCGGACGAAAACCACAGAACTTAAGCTTGTTGTAAGGAATAGTTGACACACAACGTACACGAAACCAAGGTTCTTCAGAATGATTTAAAATGCGAAGTGTGATTGAGAACGTGAGGTGCAGGGAATATCCAGAATCACGACAGTTCAGATAGACAAACAGGTGTGACAGGCACATACAGTTACAGCACAAAATGATTCAACGTCTTACAAGGAAAAATTTGTAGCAGCATGTGCCGATTTCGCCCACAGTTTTTACTCTGACTTTGCAACAGGAATACGGAAGAAGGTCCTTCAAGTTAGTTTTAGAGGTTCATGTGAAATGTCAGCAAGTAACGACAATATCGAGGAATGTTCTCCAAGTTAGTTCTGGAGATCCACTGAAATATGAGAGGGTACCAGCAGAACGGAAGTAGGTTATCCAAGTTAAGTCTAGAAGTCTCTACAAATTTCAGTACGTAACAGCAATAAGGAAGGAGGTTCTTCAAGTTAGTTCCACATGTCCTGGTGAAAGTCAGCAGGTAACAGCACTATAGAAGAAGAATCTTCAAGTCAATTGTACGAGTCCTAGTGAAATATTATCTGATAACAGAAATATGGAAGAAGCATCTTCAATTAGTTTCAGAGGTTCCTGTGAAATATCAGGAAGTGGAGGCAATTTCGAAGAAGGTTCTCCAATAGTTCTACAGCTCCTAGTGAAATATCAACAAGTGGCCAAAATATGGAATACGGTTCTCCAAGTTACTTCTACAGGCCCATAAGCAAATCATTAGGTTACAGCAACGTGAGAAGACTCTTCATGTTGGTTCTAAAGGTCTCACTGATATATAAGCAGGTAATAGCAATATCAAAGTGGGTTATACAAGTTAGTTTTTAAGGTTCATACAAATATCAGTTCATACAAATGTCAGCTAAAAACAATAAGAAAGTAGGTAACTCAACGTCGTACAAGAGGACCCCTTGAAAATAGCAGATAAGAGCAATGAAAGAAGGTTCTTCAAGTTAACATTAGAAGTCGCTGTGAACTATCATCAAGTAACAAGAGAATCAAAGTATTTTATCCAAGTTAGTTCAACATGTCCTTAACAAATGTCTGCAGGTAACAGCAATACGGAAGAACGTTCTTCAAGTTAGTTCTACATGTCCTTGCGAAAATATCAACAGATCACGATAGTATGGAAGAAGGTTCATCGAGTCAGTGATGGAGATTTCTGTGAAATATCTACAGGTAAAGGCAATGTGGATGAATGTTTTCTAAGTTAGTTCTATAGGTCCTTCTATACTATTAGCTGATTACAACAATATGAAAGAGGGTTCTTCACGTCTTTTCTAGATGGAATTTGGAAATCTTTGAAGAATAACATCGTGTTGAAGACGAAAAGTGTGTAAGGGTCAGAAAACAGCTACCACGTAAGGTCCATATCAAATATAAGCAGGTAGTAGCAATATGGAAGAGGATTCTTCAAGTTAACTCTAGAGGTCCCTGTGAAACATCAGCAAGTAACAGCAGAATCGAAGTAGATTAACCAAATTAGTTCTAGGAGTCAATATTAAATATCAGCACGTAACAGCAATATGGAATATGGATATAGATTCTTCAAGTTAGTTCTGCTCGTCAATGTGGAATATCAGTCAATATGAAAGAAGCATCTTCTGGTTAGAAATATTAACAAATAACGGGAATATCGAAGAATGTTCTTTAAGATTACAGTTAGTTTTACAGGTCCTTGTAAAACATCAGCAGGATACAACAATGTGGAAGAAGGTACTTCGAATTTGTTCTACATTGGAAATCTTAACAATTTTTGAAGAATTATATAATTTTGAGCCAGGGTCAAAAAACAGGTAGCACGTGAGCCACACAAGCGAATAGCATCGGCCCGGAACAGAACTAACTGAGATCGATGGGAAGGACTTTGGGAAAAGCCGTTTCGGATGTTTACGAACAGTTAAAGGGGTGACGGCGGCAGTTGACTTTTGACGTCGATAGTCTGACGACGGTCTATTGAGACCAACCGAAGGAAACCTTACGCACAATTGAGACCAAAACCCCGTAGTGAAGAGATAGGGGGTCGGTGGGAAAACGGAGGGGGGATAGTATTAATAACCTCCTTTGTGCGAGATGGTAACGCTTCGTGAGATGGGTCTCTTAACTCATCCGAACGTCGTAACCATTTCAGGGGCTGGTAAAGGGTAGCCATGGGTGGGCACCGAGTGGAGGCCGAAAAGGGAGAGTGATAGGAATTAATGCCGGCTGGGGAAGTTTCACCTATCTTTCCGCACCATGGCGTCCTCGGCTACCCCATGGCAAAACCCGCGCCCCAGCTGCCCTGCTCCTCCTACGTCTTCATCAAGGCTCGAACAATGCAAATGGCCCGAGAGTTATCTATCATCATAAACCGCTCGCTGCCGTCTCAATGTAGTGAAAAACTCGCACGGCCGACCGCGTCCCTTTTTTTTCTTATTCGTCCACAATCTACGTCACAGCCGCAGATGGGAGGCTGCTGCATGTTAGAAAAACCTCAACTATTCAGAGAATTTTCAATGAACATGAGGCCATAGCTTTGAAACTAAAAAACGAAACATGTTGAAAATGAAATTCAAAGAGGAGGAACTTCAGAGGATGACCGTTTTATATAAAACCCCCAATTTATATAAAATTACTCCCCAAAAGTAAAAAGCTGCAAATAATTTCAAAAAGGTTCATCATCTTTTAGAACCCCCCAACATTGATACTTTTCTTGATCGCCAGGTCGTCAAAACGAGAAAATGATTTACACATTTGATATTTAACTGAACTTGCTTTGTACAGGTAAATAGCATCATAATACACAAATTGGGTGAAGAATATTAAGTCCATAGAGCTTTCCTGGACATTAGAAAAGCTTAAGATTTAATTAATCATACAATCCTACTTCAAATATTGTATAAATATGTGATAAGAGGGTTGCCATTAGAGTTGATTGGTTTCTACCGATCACATCGTCCACAAATGAATAGAATCAATTAAGCTTTTAGTAGTGAAGTAATATTGTCTTGTGAAGTGTCACAGGGGACGACAGTACCTATTAGGCCCCATTTTATTTTGAATTTACATTAATGAATATTGATTCTTGCAATAGACCGTACTTGGTTGGGTTTTTCGGACAACGCTTTTATTTTGTGGGAAAGACAATACAGTGTTACTCAATACGATTAATTATAGTTTATTTCTCGTCAAGTTCTAGATGAACATTAATTGTTGGGGTCCAAATATAGAGAATACCTCATTAATTGGATTTTCTATTTCTAATTGCGATCGCTCAAGGCTCCAGGCCTGTCTTTTCATCACTTTTCTTGTTTCCATAATATAGAATTTTTTAATTGTAATTTCTTACCTTCGGTCGATCAATGCAAGTATTTGGGAGTTATATTTGACCATAACTTGAAATTCAATTTCGATTTCAAGGGTTTGGCTTTTAAATTGCGAAAGTTATTTCATGTTTTCGTGGAAGCTCGTAATTCTTTGTCTGTGCCGCAATTGAGAACAATTTACTATGCCTTCGTTTTTTCTTAGTTGAAGTACAGTAGTTTTGTTTGGTTTAGTGCCATTAAATCATTGCTAAAATCCTTGCAAGTTACTCAGAATATCATACTCAAAACAGCCCTTCGGAAAAGTTCACGATACGTTACTATTCTTCGGGAGTTAGATGTGATCAATGTGAGGTAAATTTCTTTTACTTCAATCATGTATGCTCGTACACAAAATCGGTATCAAGCCCGAGCATAGAAGCAGTCAAGCATACTCGTACAGCGAACTCTTCAAATATTCAGTTGCCTAAACTTTGTACTGATTGTGCAAAAAATAATGCTTACAATAAATTTTTGCCGTTTCTTAACACTCATAAAGTTAACCCTGACACTTTCAACAGTTTTGCTAGTTTAGAAGAATATTTTGAGTAAAATCAATTTGACTTGTAGAGATTTTGTTTAAACATATTATTATTTGAACGTTTTTGGTTTATTATTCAATAATAAACCATCGTAATCGCTCTTGAAAAAAAAAAAAAAAATTCTAACCTCCCCTGAAAATTTCATGGTTCACGTTTCAAAGGGTGTAGAATCCGATCTGCAATAAAAAATTTTCCGTCCGTCTGCCGTACGTCGTACGCCGTACGCACGATTTATCCCAAACGGCTGGAGCAAAAAATCTGAAATTTTCAGGAAAAATCCATGTTGGTCCACGATGCCCCAATTCTTGAGCCAGCTCTCTCATTTAATTTAAAGTGCCCTTTTAGGGTTGTCAAAGTTTTGTAAAATCCCTAAAACCCTCAAAAAAAGTCAAGGCGGCCTAAATTTAGACTCTTTTTGAAGAACGTTCCACGAGGAATCGAATGAGCTCCTCCCCAGGTCCGTAGGTCAAACCATTCCCGATCTATGGACCGATTTATGGTGCCAACATTCGCGTTATTTTGGTTTATTATTGTTTTTGTTGCATAGCAGTAACCTAGTGACGTAGTGATGTAGTAATGTGGAAACTAGAGTATAGGTACTCCTAAAAGGGTTTATAGCCGATACACGGGTTGAAGCATTCTGAAAACAATTAAAAAAACGCTGCAAATTTTTTCACTGGGGTTTATTATTCAATTGGCTTGCGTTCATGATTTGAATTTCTACTAAGGTTTGGAGTGTGCGTGTTTCACAGGTGATGGAGCGATTATTGAATTTCACGAGATATGCATAGAGCACGTAAATCTGTTCTCAACCAAAATACCTATTTGGATTGATCAGTTGATCATATTTGTGTGCCTCCTGAAATTCAATAATCGCTCTATCACCTGTGAAACATGCACACTCCAAAGCTTAGTATAAATTAAAATCATGAACGCAAGCCAATTGAATAATAAACCCCAGTGAAAGAATTTGCAGCGTTTGTTTATTGAAAGATGAATGAGTGAAACCAGCTACACCAGCCGCCTGAAGTTCAAATGATTGATTATTTAGTTGACGGGCAGAAGGAAATTCGCGTTTACAAGATATTTTGACTAGCACTATTCTATTTGCATTCTGTCTGTCAATAAATTAATATTTTACATTCTATTCTATTCTGTTTATGACTTGTGAATAATGAACAATACTAATCACACTGTTGGAACATTCATTCGGGAATTTGACCCGAATCACGTTTTTAATCGCAACAAACTCCTCCCGACTGAAACGGCCCTCCGCGGCTCGTCCATCTTCGTTTCTTCTCATCGGCTCTTCTTTTCCTTTTCATTCGATTTAAACGCTATTATAAGAAGCAATTAAAACCTGTAACTTGATTAATGATCGATTTAAGTGGTTAACGCGATCGTCCCTCAAGTTTACTTGCGCTCATTAAAGTCTGCGTATCCCGGTTCAGAGGCGAGAAGGGCACTTAGCTAAGTTCCCTCGCTCCCCTTTCAAGATTAAATGCGAATAATTAAGTCCGTTGAGACCTTTCCAAACTTCCTCTTGACTTTTTTCTTTTTTTTTAGGCCTCATTTGTTTCAGTCCTCCGCGTTTCATGGGATTTTTTTCTGGTACTCCTTCTCCGTATGCTGTCTTCCTAATAATACACAACTTTTTTTTTTTTTTTTTTTAGTATAAACGTGATTGTTGCGTTGATTTCTAGTCGCAGGAAATGTGGTAGCAACCAGACCAATATTAACACTTCTGTTACTAGGGACATACGTCTTTTAGGTATAATTTGTTCACATTTCTGGAGCTTACGGCAGTACTGCAACGGGTCCTCTCCCCTTCTAGGACATTCCCTTTAGGGCATCTGGTGTGGAAGAGGAAGCATCGGGGATCAACGTTAACTTCATTCTACCAGAACATACCCTGCCTTTTTGGCGTACATCCCACTATCCCAACATCCCACTATGTTTACATCGATTTCCTGCTTTTGAGGCATGTGCCCTTCTAAGCGTAGTGGGAATTGTATGGTTTTGAGGCATTCATCCCTTTCAAGGTGGGTTCAATGTTAAAAAAGCACACGTCCCTCCAGGAGTGAGCGCATCTTTCACCTAAAAATCATCCGTGGAATTCCGGAGTCAAGTGGAATTTCCTCAGAACAGGGAACTGAAAGTTGTATCTAAGCTCCTGTTTAATTATGAGGAGGTGTAAACACTTTGACCACCTTTGGTGACCTGGAACACCTCTCATGCGAATGTTCATGAGATCAAGACCGTGTTAGATCGTAATTATTATACCAATTAGTATCAATTACGATAAAACTGAAACCCAAAGAAGAGATTGTTGCAATATTTACCCAAACAGCTAAACAGCCACATTGAAAGGTTCATTTTAATGTAAAGAAACTGGAAAACAAATATTGAAAGACTCTATGCTACCACCTCACTTTCCTAACAAGTACAACTACTTATTGTAATGGAATAATTATTCCATTACCGAATTATCGAGGAAAATACCTTCAAGCTGATTGGAGGCCAAGCTATTTGTTGTTTAGGCCATTCTACATAACTTTATTTGTAAACTAAAGAATTTATTTTTATTGTTATAGAAATTTCTGCTGTATCACAACAACTTTCAACTTCCTTTTTCCTTCTTTAGAAAGAGACTGATTTTAGAAAGAGTTTTCCTTCAAAGAAAGGAGAAAAGCATGAAATGTCTACAATTCTTTACAAATACTTTCTCACTTTGAGAATAAACAATTTCGTATCAACCTCATCTATCCTTTATCAATATCATCCTCCAAAATTATCAGTCATTATCTGAACTAGAAAATCACTCACCAAGGCTTTGCCAGGTATTTTGGAGACTTTTTGGTATGGATCCTGATTTTGAAATCACAAGCTTGAAAGGCATACTCCCTCTAAGAAAACGTAGCGAAATCACGAGAGGAATGCCTGGAATGCCTGATTGGAATGTAGGTTTAGTGTATGTCTTACACGCACGTATCCCTCCGAACCGTAACTACACATATGTCCGCGCCGAAGTGTTAAGGTTGTCAATTCTCAATGCGAAATTCGTAATTTATATTATCCAAAGAGCTTAATCAAATCAAAATTTGACCTGCCTTGTAGAATTTATTGGTGAATAACGCATGTAGTATAGGGACGATCCCGAGTCCGGTTTTTTTTTATGATCACACTTATATATGATAAGTTTTTAAATGTTAAACAATCTGCTCATAAAAAAAAAGTAACGAAATTCGCAATTACAACTTGAATTAATCCTAAACCGCCTTCAATAATGGAATTTGAAACTAAAATGATTGGCTCAGCTAGACAAAGTTACTAATCGATCGAAAAAAATAATTGTGACCCTCCTTCAGGAGGACAGGCAAATGACATCTGCCACGCCAATGGCAGCCGGACAAAAAGCTCCAACAAGAAATGGTTGACTACTTTTCTTAATTTGTTAATCAATATTATTGTTAGCTCAGTGATGGAACCCAGGATCTCTCACACCGAACTGAATAAGACCCCCTTCTGTATGAATGTCGTGAAACTCCACACGTCTGGCTTTAGATTGATCTCCTACAGTGGAGGCCTGATGTGATCCATGTGTTACTTAGCGCCGTCATCAAAGACATGAAATGAGATGAAGTCAGTTAATCAAGTCAGTTAATGAATGAACCCAGTTATGAATGTAGGCTAAAGGCACAGGGCACACACGAGAGCGCTCCGCCGGGAGAACGCAACATCGCTGGGATAGCTACGAACGGTACTTGGAGCAAGAGGGATATGGGTACCTTATACACTGATCCCCTATCTCGTGGAACACTCCGATCCGAATGTAGGGAAGTGTTTGATTCTTCAGGAGGAGGGACCATTTACCGTATAGGAGACAACTCACACAATCCTAGTAAGTTTCATCGAAATCGGGAAAAAATTAGATTTTGGGTTTCCGAACTGTTTATTCGGTAGTGTCTGTGAGTCATAGTAAAGGGGGTTGGGTACCTTCAGACGCTCCGCGCTTCTCAGAACGATATGGTTTTACATAACCCACAATTACGTCGGTCAATTTAGCCATAAAATAACTTTATTATACACCATTACCATTTGCAACGTGCGGAGTCCCGAGATCCGGCACCACCTGGCCGATGTCACTTATTTCTGCAGACTGGCGACGGGAATGTTGGACTCTCCATCCCTCCTGGCCAGGGTTGGCTTAGTTGTCCCTCGACTCAGCTCCCGATCAACCACCCTGGTTCCCTTCTCGCCGACTAACTACCTCTACAACAGGCCTTTATGTTGAATACCTCGGCATCTGAAATATGTCGTCAATGTATACCTCGAGTTGGACATCTTTTCACATTCACCAATGGTAGTTAGAAGGAGGTGCGGTGAATTGCTACAATGAGTTGTCTTGCGTAGTACGTTGCCCAGTTGATTAATTTATTTTTGTCTGACTCGATATTATTTAGCCTACCTATTTGCACAATAATTTTGCCTTGAGGTTTGAAAATTTCTCTGCATTGGGTTTTTGCCAGTACTGTATTAAATAAATGAATAAATTAGAACCGTCAGGAACTGTAGTTTCCAAAAACTGAGTTTCGTCAATTGGACTAGTAAGAAACAAATCTCGTAGAGATTCGATAAAGTTGATCATTTTCAATGAGAAACATTTCACTTTTTTTTTTTCACATTTCCCCTTTTGGTTTATTATTCAATAATAAACCATTGTAATCTTCTCTTTCTAACCCCCCTGAAAATTTCATGGTTTACGTTTCAAAGGGTGTAGAATCCGAATCTGCAAAAAAAAATTTTCCGTCCGTCCGCCGTACGCACGATTTCTCCGAAACGGCTGGAGCAAAAATCTGAAATTTTCAGGAAAAATCCATCTTGGTCCGACGACGCCCCAATCTTGAGCTAGCTCTCTCACTTAATTTAAAGTGCCCTTTTAAGGCTGTCAAAGTTTTGTAAAATCCCTAAAAACCTCAAAACAAGTCGAATCGGCCTAAATAATTACCTATTTGAAGAATTTACCATGAGAAATCGAATGAGCCCCTCCGCAGGTCCGTAGGTCAAACCATTCCCGATGTATGGTCCGATTTATGGTGCAAACATTTGCGTTTTTTGGTTTATTATTGTTTGTTTGTAACCTAGTGATGCCGATAGCGTCGAGTTGTAGTGAATGTGGATACTGGAGTGATAGCCGATGTGGATACTTGTAGTTTATAGCCGATACACGGGTTGAAGCATTCTGATATGCATGAATCGCTGATAATATATAGGTAAATATTGTTCAATATAATTACTGGGGTTTATTATTATTATAGCACGTAAATCGGTTGTTGACCAAAATACCTATTTGGATTGGTTAGTTGATCATATTTGTGTGCCTCCTGAAATTCAATAATTGCTCTATCACCTGTGAAAAACGCTGCAAATTCTTTCACTGGGGTTTATTTTTCAATTGGCTTGCGTTCATGATTTGAATTTCTACTAAGCTTTGGAGTGTGCGTGTTTCACAGGTGATAGAGTGATTATTGAATTTCAGGAGGCACACAAATATGATCAACTGAACAATCCAAATAGGTTTTTTGGTAAACAACAGATTTACGTGCTCTATGCGTATCTCCTGAAATTCAATAATCGCTCTCTATCACCTGTGAAACACGCACACTCCAAAGCTCTCCAAAGTAGAAATTCAAATCATGAACGCAAGCCAATTGAATAATAAACCCCAGTGAAAGAATTTGCAGCGTTTTTGAACTATCTGCCACCTTCCTGGTTTTTTCTGACGATTCACAACTATATTTAGAGCAACTAAACGGATTGGATTTGATCTACGTGAGAAATCTGATTTTTGGTAGTGATAAGAAGTGATATCCTAAAAGTATCCATGAAAAATTGACTTTGCAGGAGTATTACGTTCAAACCTATTACCAACGTATCAAAACAAAAAAAGTTAGATTCCGTCAGATAGAACCAGGGAAAATGGGTCAAACATAGTTGAAAAAGTAAATGTTAGCAAGAAGCGTTTGAAGTTTTTCACTCGTGTGCCCGACGCGACTTGAAAACATTTCTGCCCGCTTTGGTCCTGATTCTTTCAACTCTCTCGATCCGTGAGCTACTCACTCGTTTACACACTTTTTCATTCCTCCGTATTACCTACCGAATAATTATCTGTGATTTTGTTAGGTTCAAAGAAAAAGAAGAAGAATAGAGGAAGGTTATGAAAACCATAATCACAAAACCCACGATCCTGGCGGATACTAGATTGACACTGCTTCATAAATTTATAAAGACGCGAGTAATCGTCGTACAGACAAGGGGGTGGTTTTAAAATGTTCGTTGAAAATTCTACTTCGATGGAAAAATTTAAAAAAAAAATCTGATTTTGTTTGTTGGGTATAACACAGACGTAGGTATTTAACAGATTCGAGTCGGATTGTATTTTTACAAACCCCCTTGCACGTGCTCTATCGATTCTCCATCCGTTTCTTCGTGTGTGGATGCAGGTGCAAGGACCTAATGGAACTCCCCTCTGTCACACTCTTGACCCCTCCACTTAACCAATCTAATTTGGGGGTAACGCATTTTGTGATCCGCTGGCCGCCCAGCACTCAGCTCCGCCTGTGACTGTCACAAAAGAACTTCATCCTCCTCAAGGCCCCTTCTGCTCGTCTGCTTCGAACTGGTTTCGAGACGTGAAACGTCGTTTGAATGACCGCCTGTTGAAGCAAGCTGCTATTGTTAGTCTCCCAAACATATTATGACAACATAACCCTCCTCCAACTAGAAATCACTAATGATATTTTTGCTGATGCAGAAAAATGCGCAATAGAATCGAAAGAACATCCAATCAGCCGCGTACGACTAACGTTTGAAGAATCGTCATCCAAAATCCAATTCGTCCACAAAACATCACTAGCTCATTGAATTGTTCATTGCATCAATGGTGGCTCTTTAGGATGACAGCAATACCTAATTAAAATTAAAAAGTTAATCTCTTAAGAGTTTCAAATATCTAAAAACGTTTTCGTCTCCAACAAAAATTACTTTTTTCTTACTGAATACGTACTGAATAGAATTCCTTACTGCATTTCTGCCAATATCAATTGAAGAATACTTTTAAAAGTCCCGAACAATCATAGAAATATTGCATGGATCGTTCATTGGTTTCACTTATTGCAGAATATAATTTTTCACACCGTTTATTGAGAAAGGATTTCCGATAAATTCCATGGTTTTTACCCAAAACCACTAACCCTAAGTTTAGTGACGAATAATGGAAATAAAACTTGAGAAAATAAAACAATTTTGCTTCATTCGGAAACGCCGTCAACAAAGTACAACATTTCTAAAACATTGAAAAAGTTGTTTATGAAGCTGAATATTGTTTAAAAACCTATTTTCGCCTTCAAATTATAGTTGCGAATTTCGTTTTGCCAACACAGTTCTCAAATTTCAAAATAAAAATAGTATGACATGGAATTTTATTATAATTTGTTAGGAATTTGGTAATTCGTTATTTCCAGTACACTACAATTTGCTACATCAGTTTACGGTTCAGGTAAAAGCTGAATATCATTAAATGGGCTTAAGGTCAGTTTGACTCAGTTCAAGGTTCAGGCTTTTTACTCAGAGTTCGTTTAGTTCAGTAGTATGTACAATAATGTATTATATTAGTATTAATGTAGAAATGATCGTTTACAGTTGAAACTGTGGGTTGCTTTCATCAAAGAAATGTGAACAGCGATCAATCATCGTGAACAGCAGATTGGATGATTGAAAAAAATTGGGGAGGGACACGTTTTTGCAAGAGCGATATCATCGTACCCCACTGTTACTACTACTCCTTGATCCGCGGTTGAACTTAGATTCGGATAACATTGGGTTATCCGAAATAGTGATACCGAGAGATCGCGAAGAGGTTTTGATGTCTTTGATACTCACAGTGTTATTTATAGTGAAGTGAAGTAATAATCAACCCACAATTCTATAAAGTATCAAGGTATCAGGGTTAGGTATTGAAACTTAATTGATCTTCCCTTCGCCGAGCTTTCGGTTTATTCAAAACCTTCAGGTCCGATAATAATTGGAAGAGGTTTAGGCTTAGCACTTGCAAAACCTAACAATAACATCGGAAACCCAAGACAAACTCAAAAATATTTGAACAAAAAATCAACAAACCCCATGCATTTCCATACATAACACATGGAATACATTTAACGCAATTGCAGTTCAATACCACTGTGGGTAGAAAGAGGTAATTTATTCCCCTGGATGCTGTCACATTGTTGTGATATTGTTATTTTTAGTTGTGACCTTTAAAGATTCCACTTCAATGACCCTGTCTTGTGATCTGACACCGTGGAGCGTCCTCGAGTAAGTTATAAATTCCAGAATATATAAGTTTTTGAGTTTTTTGCACAAATATTTATGAGTTTCTCAGAGGTTTCTGATGTTGTCTGTGCAGAGCCTGAACCTGGTAAAATTGTTTAGGTCCTAATGAAGGTTTTACATAAATCGAAAGCTCGGAGAAGAGGAGTTCAATTTAGTTTCAAACCCCAATCATGATAACTTGACATTCATCATTCATTAGTCGTTCGTTTTTCTTTCATATTTATTACTTAAATGATTCAAGTCAGTCTCATGCCAATCAAATGGATATCACAGAATAGAATGATTAAGAATTAAGAATTTTTTCCTTTTTCGGCAAGGATAAGGGTAAAAGCGACCTTCAGTTACTTAGAGGTGGTAGGCTCTGAATACCTAATACTCTATTTAGATTCAAAATGTTTCCCTGTTGCTGTTTACTTGATTCACGAAGAATTGAATTTTTTTTTCAAAATATAGAGAGAAAACGATATATCTACGAGGCATGTGGATTCATTTGTATAATTTTTGAAGGGCATTGGCCACAGATTAGGATCGGTGAGTACATGTAATCAATTAATAAAATTGGAACAAATGCGTACATGCGGATAGTATAATTTAGAAATGAGCTATCATCTTAGTGTTGTTGGAGAAGGTCTTGGATACTAATCATGGCTTAAGCTCACCTATATAATGGCGTTTAAAACACTCACTTATGTGTACAAAAAATACATTCTATCCACGCTAATATGATACTGTTGTTGCCTATAGAATGTTATGGCTATAATGTTCTAACAATTTCACAATTAAATCATTTACAAACAATTGCTGTACACAAACACTGCTTCCCACAGTTTCACATCTCGCTAACCCTTTTTCTACAGGACAGGTTAAATTTGTTTTTTGTAATTTGAACAGGTGTATCTTTTGGCATTCACTGTGATTCTCTGTGGTATGGATAATGTAAATAATCAATTTTTGACTATAAGTGGACGAAGTTAATCTCGGCGAGGGTGCATTGGATTTCGTTGGGAACCTATTATTTGAGGATCATTACAGAATTGCATAAGTAAACTTTGGACATATTATAGTCTTACAGTAAATAGCACAGCAATAGTGAATATATTGGTGAATTTTCATAATACATTTTTGCATGCGTTTCAATGATGTATTTCAACATACTGCAACGTGTGGCAGGATGCGGAAAGATTAAAAAGCGAAGCTGCTCATTGCGTTGACTGGGTATAGGGAGGATCTCTGACACAAGACACCACAAATGACGACAGACAGTTTTAAATGAGAACCAGTTAAATTATAACCTTCCCCCCTCTAAATCGGTGGAGATTGGCTTGTGGGGAAGACATTCTGGGAGGGTTCGGAAAAAGGGGTCCTGAAAATCATCGGAATCCTATGGGAGCGAGTGGGAAACCCTTCGATTAAACAGATTAAATTCGGGACTGGCAACCGCCGCCCGCCCCGCGAATATCACGCCCCTAGCGTGAGCGGGGGGCAAACTACCACGGAGTTGGCGAGACATTGAGAACGCGACCCCTTAAACGGCCGGGGGAAAGGGAGCTCAGACTTTTCGGAGAGCAATTCCGGAGAGCAGAACAATGAAACAGGGACCTCAAACAAGGGGCTACAGAGTACAACAATAAAACCCGGAAAGATCCGGTAGGAACAACTCTCGGAGGGTTTGAAATATCCTCACCCTAGCGGCCGTGATGTATGTCCTCCTCCATCCTGGGGCGCTAATGCTTTTGATGTAATTATAGCGAACAGACCTTGGACGCTTCTTTTTGCCGGCGGGCGAATCCTATTTATCAAAGGCGAAAGAACCTTAAGCTGCGTACGGTCTTGTAACAAACTGCCGTATCGTAACGCCATTCCGTAACATCTGTGGATGCTGGTACAAGAGAGAACGACACGGATATGACTGACATTGTGGACTTTCCAATTTTACAAAAAGCAATTATTGATATTGTGGCGCAACAATAATAATCACAAGAACAACTATATAAACAAAGCAACTCTAAAAATAAACATTTCACGCGAAGATGAGGCATTTTTTGTAAGCTTTTATTGCTCGGAGTGATTGATCTTATTAACGACATAAATCTAATTGCTACAGCAAACCATTGAGGGCTCGAGATGAAAAACCTTGTCCCATGTCTCTCAAACGTATCAAAATTCACTTCCCACACCAGCTTACGCGGTTTCAGACATTTGAGGCTTCGAGCTAAGCTTTGCAAATCAACGAGCTTTACAGACTCCTAATTCACGGTCTTGCCGCCTGCAAGACGCCCGTAGATCGTTTCTTCGTCTCTTTATCACCACATCGACATTTTCCACTTGAAGTTCATGGTAAGATGCCTCATTTCGGAAGTACCAAGTTGCATCAGTGATACATCGAAACGTTGAATGATCTGTCAATTGGTTGGAGCTGTGCTCCATACATCCAAACTGGCTTCAGTACTTGATTATGAAGACGCAGCTTGTTACCAATGGCCATGATCGATCGTCAGCCGATTAGCCAGTACTCTTCTTTTTGACTTGTTCCTACGACGAGGAATGAACATTTTCTGATCACTGATCCATAAGCGAACGAGTGGAAAGCGATAACTACAGCTGACTGCTGCGCAGTGTGTTGGTATAGCGGAATTAAATGCTCCCCACACATCGCACAGCTTCTAGAGGCAAAACTTCAAAGAAAATAAGTTCGGAAGAACGAAACTGTCCCGATCGCTGGATTGGCGGTTTTGCGCCGTTGCACATTGGACGGAATTGCGGATACCCCGATCAAAATTATTGAATTGTTTAAAAGCACTTGTTAGGCAATTAATATTAGATATATTTAATATTTTAAAAAAAAGACAGAGAGATATGGAAAACCATAACTTAATAAAATGGCTCAAAAACCTTGAAAAGCCTAAGTTACAAGGTAGTTCGACGTTGATCTAACAAATCAATTGAAAAACAAAAAATTGATTTCAAAAGAAGAATGAAAAAAAAAATTTGCTAAAAAGCACCTTGAAATGGAAGTAATAGATACACTTACTTGACAAGAAAAAATTTGGGGTGCCGGAGGAATACTAAGCATAAGATGGCAGAAAATTCACAGTGACGCGTTTGTTTTACTGAAATTGATGATTCGTAAATGGATAGAAGACTCTAAAATAAATAATAAGTCGAAATAAAATTCTTTCGGAGTACAATTAGTCTAATTCACTCAATATTAGAAAATGCAATACCCCTACAAACCTGTGGCGAACAAGCAAAATATTAATTTTGATGAAATTCACAACTGACATTTTAAATATCTAAATTCGTTTTCTCGTAGAGTCCGTATTCTTATCGTGTTTCCTTTATGATTTTTCCTTAATCTTGATGTCACAGTTAGTGGCTGTGTGTGCTTACTACTTCAGGGAGTAATAATTCAATAACGGCGTATGCTTTTTGAAAGTTCTTGTTGCTAAAAATTATAATATTGATTTAAGACTAGGATCAATCATTTCAGGCTTTTGGAGCTGTTCGTGGGAGAAACCAACTTTGGAAGAACTGGTGGACAAGTCTAGCAAATCAGTTTAGTTGAAGGCTGTTACCGAAGAGGTGCCGCCCAGGCACGACGACCGGCGGGGCGGAGAGCACGCGTGAAACCAGCATTATAAATTAAGCTGACCACCAGTGGCTACAGTAATTATCTGTACCAACGTAATCTGCACCCCTCCACCCGAACAACGCGAGGGTAATCGGTAATCAGCTAGTAATGATATATCGATTGGTGTGTCTGTTTGTGAGTCAAGTCTATCCGTCTGTTTGCAAATAGTAGTAACAAGCTTAACGCCCACGATTTCCATCTGATTTTGATTTGAAATTAACAGGGAATGCTGGGGTTGGAATGTAGATAGTGAGCAATATGTTCCATAGTCCAAAAATAGATGCTTCATTTCGCGTCAACGCAAACGTAGAATCCAACAACCATCTCGCGGTCTTGTCATCTGATCTTACTCAAATTTGGAGGGTTGTCAGAAAAAGATTTTTTAATCATACCATGTCCCTTTTATCGTGATCGTGATATCGTAGTCGCGAATCTCGAATATTTGTAACAAGATTGATGTCGG
This sequence comes from Creontiades dilutus, assembly GCA_031894815.1. Lineage (NCBI taxonomy): Eukaryota > Metazoa > Arthropoda > Insecta > Hemiptera > Miridae > Creontiades > Creontiades dilutus. The sequence continues at coordinate 380,775 of JAVIWC010004021.1, forward strand.
CAGTTTTCGTTGAAATTTGAAACTCAACAACAACTCAACTTCGCATAACTGCGTTATCGGTCTCTTTGCTGTGTGTGGACAAAAGAAGCATTGGGATGTTCGAAGTGAGGTGAATAGGAGAATAGGTGGAAGAGGGTACAGGGCAGACGATATTGTTAGAATACCCTCAAGCTGTTGGATCAGACACCACCTTGTATCTGGCTGTGAAAGACGGCAGCCGACTAGTGCACTCAGCGAAAGAAGATGAAGTACTACAGCATAGAGATTTGATCTGCTGATGATGAGGGTTTGGATGTTGAAACCACACCTGTTTCCAGCGACTTTGGCAATCATTACATAGAAGAGAATCTGGAACAAGCCTGCCTACGATTCATCATTCGGTTACTCTGACTTCATTTTGTGTTGGGCATGAATTATGTGTTGTGAGTTCATATGGACATAATTTGTCCTCGCGGGAGTTTGATGCCAACTCTATCCTTCTCTTGAAGAGAGTTGTTTTCCTCCTCTTTTTAGAAAGACTACACACGGTGAAGTATACTGAAGTACGACTGAAATTTATTTTGCACCTCATTGTAATCCGGAACCATTGCTATGAAAAACGCAAATCCGTTAATGATGAAACTTTGACTGATTGTACGCTATAGATGGTTCCCAAAGACTTTCATCGTCCAAGCTCATTGATAGCATTATGCGCATGAGCAAATCAATCAAACGTCATTTTCTCATTCAAAAACTGACCTTTTTTATAATTGTATGCTCATCTTAGTACATTATTTTGCTCAACCGTAGAAACCCGCTATTTAAAACATTTCAGTGGAGTTCAGGTTCAAGAGATAGATGAGACTCGTCCGAATTTAAATAGTTACATGCTTCCTTAATAGCCAATATAATCGTTAACATTTGAAATTCGTAGAAGTTGTGGATTTCCTCAATCAAAATATTTTTGGCCAGACTAACGTCATCAAAGCACTGAAAGTCATTCCACGTTCAAAACCATTATGGTAAATTTGATGTGATTTTTCCCAATCGGCGTTAATCGATTTGAAAAATCGATTTTATCGTTTGTACGAAAGAATTTGAGCCCTATACTATGTTACCCCAACAGCAGAAACTGTAGGGTTCCAGAAAAATCGATGAAACCGCAAAGTTTTGATTTCAAAGTTGGAGCTTTCTCGCTTTTCATGACAATTTACAAAATTTGATACCGAGAACGGCCGGCTAACACGCCGGTGCAACAACAATAGCTAATGTTTTCCACAAATAATAAACGACGTTTGAAATGTATGGCTGCAATGATATTTCGTTGAGTCGCACTTAAAAACATAATTAGGTTGTTCTTGTTCCTTGTGAAGTTAATAAAATTGCCTACTCCCGCAACAACGCTTCCCTTCTTCAACGCGAAACTTCTTTAATGAGATACCGTAGGGTTGAAATTAAAGGTGATCATTGTAGTAAAGGAAAAGTGGAATTACAATACAAGAGAAGGAAGGAAAATTACAACTGCTACATCCAAGTTTGACGGGATTTAATTAGAAAAGGGTACTTGAAAGTGCGTCAAGCTGGAGTTTTCTTCTCTTCGAGTCGAGCCAGTTTCTTCGCTCTTTCTGCGTTATGGTTCCGACGAAAAGACTAAAGAATGCGGTTTTGAGTTGCAGAAACCTTGGGCAGAGCGTTCCGGGAGTCTAGGAGTTCTATCTTGGACGGACGGGATTCGTTCAATTAGTGGGGTAATACGAGGGGAGGAAATTAACAAACTAAATAGTTAGCAACGAACGGCTGATCTAAGATGTGTTGCAATTACTGGAACTGCTACGCGAACGCAAAGCAACGCCAGTTCACTGCTCTGCTTCCACCAATCAACGATGGGAAAAGTCGTTCTTTTCGGACCGAGCAGATATTCGTTCATTCCATTAAAAGATTAAGATCCTCTTCCTTGTTCCAGGAACGAATCCATATGCAGTAGATCCATATACAAATAGATATACTTAGCATCCACGGATCGCTTGTCTCTACTTAAGAATATTGTGCCAATGTGTTGCTCATGTCTTTTCTTCCCATTTCTGGACCTGTTGAGTAGCCCCTAGATGAGGTTCTGGCGATCTCTCGTGTACACATTCAAATGCCTGGGTTTCTGCCCGATAAATAGTGGCCAAATGTCCAAGAGGCTTGTATAGGCTGAATTCGGAGCCCTTGATACCCAATCCCGCTACAATATTCACCGCAGACAATGACCATCTGTGTGCCACAAACTTCCTGTTGGTAGGTCCATTTTGTAACCCTAGGAACTACAATATGTTCCCTTCAATATGTTCAAAGCGGTTCATTTTATTTTCCTTTACCAACGTTTTTACTGAACAGGAATATAGTTCACATTTCACTTCACTAATTGGACATATCTCCCAGCTCCTTCCTTTTTCTGGAATTCAAGATTACCTTCACTTGTGACTGACTCAATGAACTGCGTCATTTCTGTTGTTAGTACGTTACTACATTGTTCGTCGAAATTGATCCAACATTCATGTTTCATGTTTTAGTCCCAGCTTTCTTCTGATTTCGATGAAATTTTTAGGTTTAGGCAGTAGATGGTCCCAAACGAAATTTATCGCAGCCAATACACTGGTAGAGCTTCACCCAAGAAAAACGAGACATCTTTCAAGTATAATTTTATCTTACGTTAGTTAATAATCCGACATGTCTCAAACTCCAAAGGACCTTTAGGTAATGGAATATAGAAAGAAAGAATAAAATTTAACACATTTCAATATTAAGCATGACATGAACTGTTTCTCCAATTTTAGGTACCTTATACATCTCGTTTGACATTTCAGCATTTTTGCTTCTACCTACTCATCGAGGTTGTTAGACCGTCAGATAACCTCTGAAATGATTCTGATGAGTCCATCGACATAAAGTTCCAACTTTTGAGGAATCTGCCTCTAAAGATATCAATTTCACACATTCTCCAAAACGAGAGGTGATTGTACAGATTGGCCGGTAAATCCATAGCATTCCCGGGGATTCTTTACAACCTTCTATAGGCCCGGGGTTAGAGTATGGATAAGAAAATGTTCCACAACCAAGATGGCAGACTTTTTTACGTGTAGTCCCCAGTTCTTGATGCTGGTCCCAGCTAAATACTTATTAAGTATTAAGGGTTTACTGCTTAAAGTCTTTCAAATATGTACATAGGATATACCTCATTCACGAAGGACAACACAGCCAGCCAAGGGCCTTCGAAAAAGTTTGCACATCGTGACTTTTGAAACCGTGATCTGCGTCTCTCGCCAGACAAAAGCGCTAAGATCTCCTTCTTGACATCGGAAGGCGAATCCCGACGACATCTGAGGAGCCCAAGTTTCAATGGATAATTGAAAAAAGAAAGAAAAAAAAAATCTCCCTACAGCGAGAAAAGAAGGGTTTTGGGTTGAGGGAGCTATAACAGGAAGACGACGGGGGAAATAATTCTTTTGAAGTCGTTTGCCTCTGTGAAGAATACACGCCTTGTTTGGCTTCGGATTTATTAGAAATTCAATTAAGTTTCAAGGATCATTGGGAAATTGTTTGAAGTTGTTCCTACTATCACTTTCAGGCTTTTTTTTTCTTCCATCCACTTATGGCGGGGAGTGATTGTGTGCGCTCAGCCGTGGCACCTACCCATTTCCTTGCGATTTTATTTATTCTTCTTTCCAGATATCGAGTTCAGTGCCGTAATAAATTGTTTTTTTTTTCCCCGAAGGAATGTGTACTTATCTAGATCGGACCGTTTAAGGCTCAGATCGGATGATTTTGAAGTGAATCCAAATGGAAAAGATGTTTCTACTCATCACCTCTACAGTCAACATGGTTTCAACCACAAAAAATGAACTGCCCCTCATTTACTTCCAATAGATTCACTTCTTTAAATGATTCAACAAAATATGTGAAAAAAGTATATGAACCCAGGTCTCTAACATTTCCCGGTTCCTAGGAATTATACTAGATAACAAGCTAATGTGGAGCTCTCACCTCAAGGCGGACTTTACACGAGCAAAAGCACAGCCTATGTGTACACAAAGCGATTGGGGCAGAACTTGGAGCTTCACACCACAGTATTAAAACCTGTAATTCTTTATGGGGCATGGGTGTGCTGGCTGGAGCATCATTATTCTTTCAGATAGCCAGGCAGCCCTTCAAGCACTTGCAGCTGTTTAAAGCAGGTCAAGATTTGACAGGGAATGCTGGGATGTACAAATACCCGGGGGAAAAAAAAAAACAAGATCACCTTGGAGATGGTATCAGAGTGTGGGTAACAAACGCTCAGAAATGCTGGCATAAGGGGGCATCAGTGCGTTTCATTCAGAACCAGTCTAGGGTGTGGCAAAATGCTCGATATGAACAGCTTTGTGGGAGTGGATCAGGACGGAACAAAAACGGCACGGGAAAAACACCCCTGAACATAACCATGGGAAACGCGAAGTGCGGCCTTCATCTCTCTAGAAGGAAAACGCGACTCTTAGTGCGGATGGTGACTGGGCAAGGGTGCTTCAAGAAACATATGAACAGGATTGGAGGCCACACAGGTGATCCAGTGCTATCGAGCACTCCAAGCTAAATGGTTCAGAACCCTTGGGACTTATCAGTCTGGTGTATCTCTCCAGAATCTTTAGGTTTTATTGGTTGAAGGTGTATATTTTGAAGAGTGATGGATGTGGAACTTCCTCCATCCCATTCCTCGAAACTTATACAACTGAGGAAAAACCGGAAGCATTCAAGTTTCAATGGTATCCTTTGAGTTTTGCAGGTATCAACATTTGGGAAAGGGCTACTATTCCATTCCATCATCACCTTGTTGTGTGTTAGCAGAGCTTTTCCCCACTGCCCCCAGAACACTGTCCCCAAAGTCAAAAAGGCCGATACGTTTTAAACATGTCTGTATGTTTAAAGGACATGTTAATACATAAGTACGCATACTTCTAATGCTGACTCCATGCTGATTCCTAGGCACAGGAACCGTTTATGTACTATTCACAATTTTATTATAGACACGGTATGAAAAACACTTGAACTGTCCTATTGAGGTTGATTTTAGAAAAGATGGTTGGCGGAATGTCAGATTTATCCTTATCTAATTCAATTTTTTATTCGAAGCACCTACACACCAAAATACGAACAAATACATATTTTGAAAATGAATAGTGCATTGGTTTCGAAACGATTAAAAACGTCTGATGGGCATTAGAGACAAAATGACAGCCGTGCCAAATGTATCCACCAATGGATCTACGGCCTTCAGGGGGCAATTGCCAATAACTCTACCAACATTGATCGAAAAGTACCACCGTTTACACTACCGTCAAATGTTACATTTTTTTTAAGCAAACATTGTACAACAAAATTCCGACGATCTTGGTAAATCTTGAACAAGCTATATCATCATATTTTATAGAATGATTTTAATGTACAGTTCATTGATTTGGAACGAATTTGACGAACAATCTTGTGATATTGGCCATTCATGAAATTCAAGGACAGAACTGCAAATGGGTACCAGAATAGTTGCTTTATCGTTGGTAATAACAGAGTAAAATGTATCATTAATGAAAATAATACATCAAAACTGCAATATAGTTGAAGCAATAAAACTTCATAACGGGAGAATTCCAATGGTAGAAATGAAATCCTAGGTAACTTATAGCCCATTCAAACGTTTCTAGAAGTTACTCTAAACGAAAAAAGGAGACGAAGGTCTCTGATCTTTACAAGATCACAATCATCCACCGCCAACTAGCAATAACCCAAGTTATTACGGAAAAATTAGATAAATTGCCAGCTGTACATGGACAATTCCAGAAGGGAAAGAATAATAATATACATTCAAGGAATAAATTAACGTTGTTTGTACGAAAAAAAAAAATTTGCAGATCGCGTGTTCCTAAACGAGTTGGGGAGCGCTGAAACAAGACGTTACGATGAAAATTATGCCCTCTTTAGTTGTAAATCATCAAGAAAAAGACTTGCATCGGCCCGGAACAGGGAAATTGCAATGATTACGTGCAACTGAAAAAGAATAGCGGGAGCCGTACCACATAGGATTTCATTTTCTGGCTCCGCCATAAATCAGCACGACAAGTAAAAAAACCTTCAACTCGGTATAACGAAACGCAGACGAAAACTAGGAGTTCGCTCTGCTCAGTTATTCTGGAAATAAAGTTATTGAATGCAGGCGGATGGTTCGTTTCATTGGGGGCGATTGTAGCGCACGTAGAAGTTCCAGTATGTATTTAGTGCCCTCCTTTTCTGAAAGACAAATAAATCACGAATATAGCTAGAATCGAGAACACACTGCATTGGTTCATGGAAAACTACTCATTTTAATTTGTTATATGTGCCCATGGAGGAGAGGCTTCAATCCAATCGGACGATTGGATTGAATCATTTGAAGCCAACACTGCAATTTATGAAGAGCAAGTGTGGCTCAGGTGTGCTTCTGAGAATTCCTTACAAAGGATGACTACAGAGAAAGCGGAAGATAAACTTTATCATCAGGTGCGACACATTTAAGGTCAACTGGACGAGCGTTGATTGAGTAGCTTGTCCAGGAAGCTATCAGCTGAAATGGGGCATGTTCCACATATCCTGAAGTGGGGTGGCAGCAACAAGCAGCTTAGAAACTCCCTCTTTAGAATTCTGGTCTTCAGCCTGACCTCAGGGCTAAGACGCAATGTTATGATATGAATAAACCTTGTATGAGAATGGTCTGTTGAGGACCTGAATCATTAGGAGAACGACGTTGCTACTGCTAGAACATCTACTCAAACGTTGAAGAAGAGACTTGGCGCGCACAGAAGACAGATATCCCCCCCGATATATTGACTCGTGGATATCACAAGCTAATCAAGCCGAAAGGAAAGAGTGCGAGGAAAAGAACGACTCACGTTAAAATTAAACTATTATTTGAGCTATCCAGAAAAAAAGTGATTCCGCATCTGCTAAAACGAAGAAATGAAACAACCGCAAGATGTGTTCATATTTAAAGACAAAACACAAGCTAACAATTTGCACCTATCTGCAGTATTTACAGCTAAATTTCTGGATAATTACTAATGAAAACCATTCCAAAGAGTTTGAATTCACGTGAACTGCAAAATCAATCAACAAGGTTGATTATGTAATCGAAGCTTTTAGAACATACGAATAAGAATCACAACCTTTGACTACGTTAAGAAACTAATGTTGCCTGACACTATGACGAAAGGGAAGTCGCAGGTCTACGGAAATGTGTACAATGAAGGTCACCAATGTTTTACGTCCTCTTTGGCCACTAACTTGAAAAACCAACGAAATGCGCTAGTTGCACTCTCTGTGCTTAATGCCTTCTTATATGCTGCCAATTGTTACACAAAGGTTTAATATTTCTGTATTAGATAACCCTTCTTTGTAAATATCTCATCTATGTTTATTATCGTACATTATCAAAATTCGGCGATTCGTAATAATTATAATTATTGTATTCTAGATGCCATAAAAAGAGAGCATTTGTATTTCAGGAAGGTAGATCAATTCGAAAAGAAACTAACCGTAAGGATCCTTCAGCTGATCAGTGTCTCCATACCTTGTACCTCGATACATTGACTTCTACGATGACTTAGTATTAACACCAAACTTTAAGAGTTCCATTGACCGAAACAAAAGCTCTTAAATCGGCACGACTTAACAATCCACGAATAGTATCAATGAAACTTAGAGAGATCAAATAAATAATCTACCTCTGCTTCACTTGTCCTCAAATGAATGACATACGAAATGAAAAATTCGATTTCAAAACGAACTCTGGAAAACCTAGTACCTACATTGCGATTTCATCAGCTGATTTGGTCGTAAAAATTTACCAGACAATTTTTTACTATAGTGAAGAATGTCCGGATACACATTAACGTTCTGTTTATCCGACAAAGTTGAAGCCTTTAGGAAGAGTGATAAACGTGATGAGGGCATCAAATCACTACAGTTATTTCGAAAGTTTTCGATATTCGGTGTATATTTTAGCCCTTCGAAACTGAAATGTGATGCTGATAATCCCGTTTCAAAGAAACTAGAATCGCGATTGTTGATCCAAATTCTCAAGTTTGGTCCTCTAGATTCAGAGAAAAGCATTTTTATTTCAATTTTCGGATTCCATACATCTTGAAACGTTCTTGAGGGGTTACATTATTTTTTTTTTCCTTGATCGATTACAAAGGTTCAATATTGAAAATTATAAACCAATAGCGGACCAGGCGATTTTGCTTTTTGATTACCTTTGATGATCTACTGTTCGTAGGCTGGCTCAAGGATTGTAGCTTCAATACTTGATTTCAGTGAAAGAGTAGACAGCTAAGCCACTCTTGCCTTCCCACTAATTCAGTGTTCTTACCCTAATAGCGAGATGAGTATCGGCCTATTGATTGGTGTTTGTCATAAATTCATCGTAAAACGTGATTTACGGACTTCACGGAAACGTCAGCGTAAAACCCGCGCGGGAGGCCCGTCGATCCGGCGAACCCTTCCCGCGCCTCAGTCGCCTGGTATTGAAGGGTCTGAAAACCGCGGGACTACCTTTATCTGTTTGATAAAGAGCCCGTTATACGGAAGAGCGGCGGGAGAAGGGGAAATAGAGTCGGGAGGGTTTTGTTGAAGGATTCCAAATAAGAGGGTCGGAGGGGATAAAATTAATGCGCGGCCCCTTCCACACAGAAGAACCCCCAGAGCCCTGGGGGCACCATGAAACTCGCAGAATGCAGAACAATTGAACGGTTTAATCAATCATGGCATCCGTGGAAGGCTTGGGTTCCACTTCAACGAATGTTTTACTCTCGTTTCCTTCAGAGGTTTTGGCTTTTTCGCGGGCCAAAGGGCATGAGGAGGGGGTTCATGGCAATAAACAACGGGGATACATTTTCTTTGGCCCGGGCCACTTTCGGCTCCTGCGAACAAAAGACTAATAAGAAAGAACCGAGATTTTTTTTTCCTATCCCTTTTCCAACTTCCCCAAAACCTTTTTCATCGAGCTTTGAAGAACGGTATGTTGGCAGCTTCTCTCCCCTTTTTTAGAATCTCTGGAACTGGCAATCGGCTCTTGATTGAATCATCAACCGCAAATCGAATACGAGAGTTTGAACATGCGGACGGAATCTAAGGCGATTGTTTCGCAATCAATGGAGGATCGTTTGCAAGTTACTGAAGACACAGTGTTGGCATGCCTTGCCTCACGCGCTTAGCTCTGGCAATTCCAGGGAATCCCACAGCAGTCGGTCATACAATGCCTCATTCAGGGATAGTAATACAACATATTCACATTAAAAACGATGCATCCAATCCTTCTACATAAAAGAGCGAAGTATACCTGGCTATGTGTTAAGACACTCACGCCCAAACGTCTTGACCGATTTCGTTCCGAGATTTAGCAAAATGATCGTAAATTTCCAGATCAACATTTAGGCTGCAGCCGACTCCTCTGAACCTTCTCCTTCGTTGTCAGCTTGTAATTCCCTTACGACGTAGCCCTAGCAAACAAGTTCGTAACCAAGGAAAACTCAAATTCGCAACTAACTGAACCTGTCATCACACTCATTGTAGTTTCTTGTATACTTGTTGACACTCAATTAATTTTTTTGGTCACTGCTTCAAAAAACTGTGGGAATAAAAAAACTCGGTTACTGCTTAGCTACTGCTTAGAGCCTGCATGGAAGATGGGAAACGTCTTGTCAGCGCTTATTAATACCTTGTGAGAATTAATCACTTTCACCCCGAAAGTTGTTTACAACCCTTTAAACCAGTTTAGTAAAAACGATTACAACCTACATATATAAAACTCCACTGAATCGACGATGTTTCATTCCACAAGCGACGGTAAATGTAGGGTCGCTTTTTTTAACCTACTTACCTAATCATCTATATCTTTCAAAAAATGTGGCCCTCCAGTATAATTAAACCCAATGTGCAGTTTTATTAAGCAATAAAACTTTCAACTCACTTTCCGAAGATTTTGCGTTCACTGTTTCGCAGAGCTAGACTTCAGTGACAATTTTTTGATTGATTATTCCCTCTCATGAGACATGAGTCAAATTTTCGTGGACAGTGGCAATGAATCAACCCAACCTGATGTTTTGTAAGGCAGTAAAACTTTTCCTATTCAATTTCCGACTACTTTCTGCATAATGTATTGCTTTTCGAGAAAAATCGGGGCACCCTCATTATAGGTGACCACAGCATTATTTACAAAAGAGGGTACTTTTACCAGTATCTACAGACGTAACTGATAATGGGGCACTGAGTTTAGTTCTTTCATCAGAGTCCTTACTACTCGAGTTAAAATAAAATTACGAACTCTTAACCCGTTGCACTCATAAAGATTTCACGTTCGAGAGTATAAAGTACGTTATATTGTGTAAATTTGTGTTATTCAAGTTTCAAAGACTTTCAAGCGTTGATAACAACTTCTGCTGCTACAAAGAGGGCGTGTTCTAGGCCGTTTAGTCGAATAACTCGAACTAGGTAATCGTTTTAATGATAAAGGCAGGGCTGCGCTTTAGATTGCATTGTTCTAGTTCCCAAGGCAGTTGGTGCCGAGCCAGTAATTTCATTGTTAACTTATGCGAAATAAACATAAACAACAGACCACTTCTAACAAATGGAAACGGGCGGTCATATTACTCAAGGATGGAGTGGCGGCTTCAGAGAAAAATACGACAGACTATTTTCAAAAGAACACAAGGGCCTGGAGGAAAATGCGCGTCAAGATTGGGGGTAGGGGCGGGTGAATAACGCCGGGCACCAAGTTTCCAGTGGAAGGGGTTTCGCAGATGAAGTAGAAGGTCGGCGGGAGAGGGGATTCTCACCCCCGGGATGAAAAAAGAAAGGAACGACATGCAAGAGCGATAGGGTTGTCAATGGCAGGCGATGGGAGGGCGTTTTTTCTCCACAAAAGGCACCAGGAGGCTGGGGAAGGGGATATCCAACTGTTGTGCTGCTCAGCGGATGAAACAAAAGCTGACCGAGGGCGATCGTCAGAAACAGGAATCTAAGCTACCCGGTCAGCGGGAATGGAATGGACTGCAACAGTCAACCTGATCTCCCTTCCTTTGGCATATCAAATAGGTGGGGCTCAAACCGCGGCCAGAGGCGTTCTCAAGTGTTTTTGACGGAAAAGCGTAGACAAAAAACCAACACAACCAGAAGTCAAACTTACGATTGGATACAGTAACCGTGCAAATCCCAAAAAAAAATTTGCTATTCGATCTCCCTATCAGGATAAGCAATATTGTATTTTTACAGTTGGTATCCCGTTTACCACACCAAGTTCCTTTTAGAAATTACTCTGATTGTGATGGTTCATCAATGACATTTTATGATTTGTCCGTGCTTTTGTGCCAGTTCTACCACCTGAGGGGATCCTTATCTCGACTACGCTGGAATGTTAAAGCTACCTCTCGCCGCCTTCAATTAACCCCTCGGCTACTTCGCTCCCTGTATGATTGACCAACTTTCTTGGATTACTGAATCGGTCATTATTTCAATAAGATTCGAAATCTGGTGGACATTTTCGAAAATAACAAGCTTTAAAAGTAATTTAACAATTGTTTGTAGCTGTTCTCGCTCGTGAAAACTCCTCACTTCGCCGAACTATAGCACTAAAAGTGTATTGTAATGTTTTGTCCAACTTAGAAACATACTATATATTCCAATGACTTCTAAACATAACTAAAATCGACAGGAAACGTCGAATTCTGTCAAAATGGACAGAATGACAGGTAATAAGAAAGACTAGATAAGGGTTGAGCTCAAAAATCAATATTATGTAACTGGTTCGTAACATAGATAAGAAAGAAAGCTTAGACCTCTTTGTATGCGTGTTCATAAACAATATTGATCGTTTGAATGTATATAATATATTATATTCTGATGCTTGATATATCGTCGGGTTCCGGGTAAAAGTGACCAAGTAACATTTTTTTCAAAATGAGCTTTTTTGTCATTCCGGTACTAAGGAACGTTGTCTACTGTGTGTTGTTGCTAAGAACGTTATCTTCAAACTGATGTGCAAGAAATACTTGAAAATAAATTTTACCTGCCTGACCTAAAGAGTTTTATGTGACCAAATGGCATTTGAACTCAACCACAAAACACGAGATGGATATTAAATGTACTCTCGCTGGTGCATGTAAATGTTATCAATTGCCATTTGATCACTTTTACTTTGTAAGATTTGTAAGATTGCACAGAGGGCAGGTGAAAATGACCAATTACAGTGATAGGTAATGGATAACCTTTTCTAACAGAAATAGGTATATCATTGTTATTAGATGCTTGGCAACACGATAAATTAACGAAAAAACTATTCAATCCCTCAATTTCATGTAACTATGCGACAGATTTTCGAAGAATTGAATTGACCAAATGAGAAAAGCTTGAAACTCCAGGCAGGTAAAAATGATCAAATAGAGTTTTCCGGAAAACAGCTCTTATTTAATCTGAAGTGAATTTTGAAGCACGATATCATAGGCGGGCACTAGCTAACTACCTACAGGATAAAGAAAAATCGAAACATAGTCGGATGAGACATCACACAGCCAGTGTTCGTAAGAAGAAAATAGGTGAAACTTCAGATCGCTCCCCTGTAAAATTTTGCAAATGTTACTTGGTCACTTTTACTCGGAACCCCACGATATGTTCTCGAATTTTTTTGGAGCCAAAACCTACAAAACATAATTTGAAGCTGTGATAATTTGAGTACCTGAATCACAACTGGATCTTTTCGATATGGCATTCTCTTTCAAACTTCCAAGAACCTCTACATGTGGAATTTCACTAGTTTGTGGAGCTTGTATTTGTGGAGTTTCACTAGCAGACACCTGGAATCTACTGGAAAAATCCTTTCCCCTTGCGATTCCTTGAAGCCAGCTTTCACTGTGGTACAATTTCTGAGGAATGACCTATAAGCATTTATGCGTGTAATGGGGCGAGAGAGATCCAGCGTGAGTTCGGTAACAGTGCGTTCTCAGCTCCAGTCAGAGCGAGTGTTTGCTCCTTACAGTCGGAGCCGCTCGGTTGAGAGCACTTGGGGAGCCCGAGTCAATACGAGCTTCATAAACACGCCCTCTGGCTGTATACTGATAGGACAGGACGTCGTCGGCGGACAGAGCCCCAAATTCAGGCGATATCAATGCGACGATTCCAACGAAATTTCTGATAACACGCGTCTCGACAAAGCTTTGAAGCCTACACTTTCCAGAACATGGAGTCTTGTCCCTGTCCTTTTTTTGGACGTCCCTTTGAACCAATGCTTCGTCCGTTTCAGAGAATCACAAGAACGAATTCGTGAAAGAACGATAGGTTTATGTGTCTGTATGTGTGTCCAATCTGGAGAGCTAAAATAAGTAAATATAGTAGAAATGATCGGCGGCAGGTGATATCTGAGATAAAAGAAGTGGCACCTAATAACAAAGGTCATCAAGACTGTGTCATAGCGAGAAATGAGGTGCGGGGAAAGTGCCGCGGAGCTTTTCGAGTAGGGAATCTCGGCAGGACTGCTCCGTGGTGTCACCACCCTCACCATTCGCGGCTCTTATCTCAACAGGTTATATTTTTACAGGAGCACTTCCTTTCAACCCTCTCTCCCCTATCTTCGTCATCTTAATTGAAAAAATTACTACAATTCTCAGACCTCATTTTCCTGTAATCATCTTATTTTGATTTATTTCCTTGCGGTCCAGGTTTTTAGGTTAATTTCTGGATACATCGAATGTCAGCCACTCTGCTATCAATCTGTAAATTAGTATTTCTATGAAAAATTACGGTTTGAAGTATAAGCAGAGCTTAGGAAGATTTATGTATGACGTTCTGTATTTATTTCCGTGGAAGTTTCCACCACTGCTATTCAAGAAGCGGTACTTCGATCACCGGAGATGTCCAAAGATCTACATTGCTTCAAACTTATATCTTCTAATCCGCAGTTTAGAGAAAAAAATAAGTAGGTACATCTATTATGAAGAATTTACACACTCTCCGTAAATCCCACAAAAACCATCAAGACAATAGAAGGAAAAGTTACTACTACTTAATCTTTCTAGCAAATGCGAGTGGTAAACCGACCTTGATCTTTAAAAAGTTATTCCTTCATAATTTTCTACAGCGAACTATAGTGATCGATAGAGGGAATTGGACTGTAACTTTGCGTTCTTGATTCGAAACAGCGTTGATTCGGCAAGGGTTAAAATTTAAGGAGGATTTTGATTTCGGAGGATCATTTGTTTTTCTCCACCTAGCCACACTGATCGCAATGCTTCCGCTATCTTATTCATCTCGAAAGTATGATTGTCAGTGAAGTTGTGAATCATCAGCGCTTATCACCGTAATCCGAAGAGTAAACATAAAAAAAGACCCGACTACTACCAACAGCTCAGTCATCAATGATGGGTTTGATGAGTTGACTTGATGAGTTTCGTTCAACGGCTCATAAATCACCATTTAACGGACGAAGCCGAATAGAAGGCTAAGGAAGAAGGGAGATGCGTCTAGCGCTCGTCTGGGAGCTTTAATGAGACGAAGCTGGTAATTGTCTCTGTCCGTCGCTTCAATTGGAGAAGTAAGAAGCTACAGGCAAGCTCAACTTGCAAGGACCTAGTTCTCCCACTTGATTCATTACTTAACGCCCACGATTCTATGAAGTAATATCACTAACTCGTATTAGGATTCAATTAGAACCAAATACATAAAAAAGTCGATGAATTTCAAAGTGAATATGTCCCCAGTGAATACACCACTGGCGATTCCCCTGAAACTCTGGGAGAGCTCAGAGATAAGCAGGGACTCTCGCAAAGGGAAAGAAAGAAACACAGTTCTTAGCCAAATACAAAATTCAACTTGTCTATTCCTCATTGACCCCCTCGAATCACTGTATGAAAATAATCGCATCAAACACAAATAATAAAAACGCCTCAATGAAAAACACTTATTTACCTCAAAACACCCCTGAATAACGCACTAGGTACCCAAGGCCATTCGTTTCCTCGTTGACATGCCATTTACACAGGATGCAACGATGTGCAAGAGTTCGTATGTCGATTCGTCGTTTACGACACTGAGTTCCACTGGGTTTACCAAGTGGCAACAAGGGCTTGGGCGTGAACATTGTTCACAAACTCTGTTTGGACCAGTGACAGATCACACCGCACTGACTGTCTTCCTGATGATTGTTTGTTTGCAAATAGGTAATGGTCGTTCCTTGTAAACAAGGAACTTATTTAAAATTTCGAAAACTGATAGAGCGAGAAATTATAAACCACTGATAACGAAATTACAAGATACGCCAGGGCGCTCCAAATTGGGAGCAAAGGACCTAATGTGCCCGAGATTGGTTTTTTCGAGCACTCTCATTGGTCATCGCACATGCTCCCCTCAGTGCAAACTTAAAATGCCCCCAAAGTTCCGCTTTTTATCCTACTATATTGGGCGATCTTGGTGCATGTGCTCATGTCCATCTGATAGGTCCGAACTGCATTCTAAAGCCCAGAGGGTATATTTTGATCTTCGTTTCAAATAAGGTTAGGAAATTCTTGTTTCACTAGCTTCAATAGACGGATTTTCTTTATCCTTTTGTTTTATTGGTTCGGGGGTGCACTGGCTCCTAGGCTCAAACCAGCGGCCACCAGTGGAATACATGAAACTAAGCCATATATAACATCAATAGGGTTCAGCATCTATGGTATGGGTGATTTTGGATAAGTGCTTGAGACCGTACTGTTAGCTTGAGGGTTACATGATGCAAGGTATGAGGAGACCTCCCGCTGTAACGGCCAGAAACAGAAAGAATTATCACTCAGAAATCAAAAGTACCTGATATGGGCTAAACTAGTAGTACCACGAAATAAAGGTCATCCACTAATACAACGGAGGAAGCCTTCTATTAACTTCGACCTTTAAATGGCGTCAATTATGCCCAACATAAGATTCTGAACTAACACTGGATTAGTACTTCACACTGCATCTTCTCTGCAAGGCTGGTTGGCGATTGATAATGAATTGCTTCGCCTATAAAATGGTAATTTGATAATACTCGTGGTCTAAATAGAGTGTACCATCGACTTCTCCCAATCTCAACTCTGTTGTCCAAAGTGAACACATAGGAATGAGGGTGACTTAATAGTTCACATTGTTTTCAAATCTTTCTCCTTCACAATGTCACCGACTGGTAATGGTGGTAAGTCCTTCATTCCTCCCCCCCCCCCCCCTCAAAATGTATTTTCTTGCGATTTTTATTTCAACTCAATCAATCAATAATGGATGATAGTAAGATTTCGGATTTCTTACGTGTAACAGCTCTGCAGGGGACAGTCCTGATTCCAGCTTAGTTATCCTGTAGGCTATTAAGTCGAGATTTAGGTCTGAGCATTCAAAAAACATTCTCCTAGCAATAAGAACTGCATTCTTCGCTTCTCTATTCGATTGTAGAAAGTATGGACCCGATTGCTTCTGGGCTTCTAAACGTGAAACTTCCAGTGTTCCAGAAGAAGACATTGAAGTTTTCTGTTCGGTTCACTACCAATAGCAGCTGGAGGACTTCTACTAGATCATATAAACTATTTCAATGGTGCTTCTTATTCATTCACACTCAATGCCTACATATTGGTTGTGGACACTAACCAATCTTCTCTAATCTGATCCCAGATAATGGATGACTGCACAGCTTGATGTCCCTGTCATGCTGAGGTAAACATTTGGATCAAAGTATAGATTTTATACTTTTCGGACATGATGTTGCCTACTTCCCACCAATTTCTTTACTCGCTGTTCACTTCACACAATATGAGAAAACCCCACTGAATAGACAGAATATTTCAAGTGTTGAACATTAAATTCCAGTAGTGAGAAGCACAAAACCGAGCCTTGTCTCAATTTTATTCTTACTTCAACCTGTTATAGTATACCAGTTACTTGCATTTGTGTTAAGCAACCTCCAATATTCTGAATATAATACCAACGATCATCATAGTTGAACAACTAAATCGGAAGGAGGTGAGCAAAACCACCAGATCTATAAGTTAGCCATATTGATAGCAAGTTCTCGAACTGGTTGGTCCGCTGTCTTCCCTTGTGTCCACAGCCCCGAAATGAATAGATTATCTGCCTCAATGAACACAAGCGCCCCAGACCCCTCAAAAAGTTTTGGGAGAAAAAAAAAAAGAGAAAAGAGAGAAGGAAATAGCGGCAGATCCCTCTTAACGGAGAATGGAGAAAGAGAGAGAGAGAGAGTTCCTTTTTATTAAGGAACCTCAGAAAAATTATTATGAGAAGCGAGTGGTAGGACGAGTGAGAAAAGCTGTGAGTTCTAGCGAAAACTGATTAATTCCTCATGATTTCCAGGAGGGCAATTCGGAGCAAAAGAGTTTCATGAAGATAAGAAGAGATTTCTAGCAATGAACTTTTCACTTTGCTAACTAATCTGTTTGGTTCCAATATCTGCAACTTGAGTGATTATATTGTTTAGTACCAACATTGGGTACTAGAGTGAGTTGGCATCGCTCATCACTCAATACCGTACATGATACCTGTAATATGTATCTCAAACTAGGTGGAGAGGGTGGGGGAATTCGAATTTCGTGCGATCTATTCAGTCTACTAATCTTTTTGGTTCCGAAGCTGCTACTAGAGTGGTTGCAGTGTTTGGTTCCAACATTTGCTACTAGAGTGAGTTGGCATCACTCATTCTCGTACAAGATTTCTTACTTGTAACACGTATCCAAAATTAGGTTGGGATGGTGAGAGTCTCGTATGATCTATTCAGTCCAAATCCAAGTGAACTACTGGAGTGATTATATTGTATTAAGTAGTTTCAATATTTGCGACTAGACTAGACTTAGTTGGCAACGCTCATCAGTCATTCCCTTACAAGACGGGAATGGTTATAGGTGTGCTGTGTGCCACAAATTATAGTGGGAGAGTTCAGTAGTTTCCATAAATACGTAACCAATTGGAAGTTTATTTATATTTTTTTACTTCGATAATTTAGAGCCAATTTCATCAAACAATTAAACATGGTTAAGGTAGAAAGGATCGGAAAAATAACGAAGATTGTCGAATTTTGACATTCACCATGGTGTTTTGCGAGTTGGATCGAGCCGGTTGGTGAGTAAAAGGCCAAAATCCCACAAATATATTCGCTAGTTCGTGATTTTTTGGCGAAAAATAACATTGTAACGATGCCCCAAACTCGATGTTCACCGGACATGGCTCCTTGTGACTTTTCCTTTTTTCCAAAAATAAAAGAAAACTTAAAGGGTCGTCGTTTCACAAGCACAGATGACGGCAGAAGTGCATCGCCGAAAGAGCTCAAAGCTAACCCAAAGATCGAGTTCCAGAAGAGTTTAGAAAATATGCAAAAGCGATGGCACAAGTGCACACTATCTAGTGTGAGGGAGAACGTCGATGTAAATGAATAGACAAATATTTTTTCCAAAAAAACTAAATTTACGGGTATTCTGTAACACACCTTACACACACTTACCTGTCTTTATACCTGTCTAATTCAAACGCTTGACCCAAATCTGGCCGAAGATAAGCGATTTTTCCCATCTTAATTGAGCTTAGAATGAATTAATTCTATTCTTCCCTCTTTTCCACAACACGGAAAAGCTTCAATTTATCAATTTATTGATAATATCAACAGAATCATGTAAATTTTTAAGGGTGTATGTTCCAATATCTATGTTTGTATTTCGAAGACACTTCAAGATTGCTCAATAGTATGTTCAAAACGATGAATAATTTCGTAATAACGTTTCATAAAAATGTAATTGCAATGGCTTCGTTAATTTATATTAAATAGGGACACATTACAGGAAACACCCAACCGCAAATCATAGGCAGAGGCCTAATTATTAGGATTTTCAAGAATATAATTATCGGGAAAATGTTACTGTTCTTTAAGCAGAGGAAAACTTCTGCTGGAAACATCGAATTATGCTCATCTTGTGTTTTATTGAGCTGAAGTGATCGTGAGCAGGATTCTGCACCGAAATGTTATTGTAATAATTTCCGTAGGTAATCGGCCAAGAGATTCCCGTTGGAATTCATGGAAAACATGGAGAATCCAAATTTTTGAAACAACTTAAACTAGGATTATTCAGGTTTTTGACACTTGTGGTCCTTGAGAGTGCATTTAAGAACATACCGCAAATAGTACACATTCGTCTTCTACTGTTGTATTACGTTTTGAACAAATACACCATTTATTTCTTTACTAGTAAATATAAGTCAGCGAGTCGAGAATGAATTTCCTGATTTTTGTGGGGTAACAACAGTTGATTCTGATGAGTCAACTGATCCTGTGAGTCAACTACGGCTATGGAAAATGGCGAGGAGGTGATGTCACATACAGTCGAAATTCGTACACTTCATTTTTACCCATTTTCCAGTCCAAAATGTCTTTTTGACCAAATGTTTCGGGTTTTCTCCCACAGTGTGCCGCGTCTCGGGTGTTTCGCATACGCGTCCAGAAGTTCGTTTTCAGCTGAGTGTGATCATCTTGCTCATAATGGGTTTCAAGAAGGGAAAAGTATACAGATTACAGGCATTATTAATAAACAAGGACTTCAAAGAAGACGAAGAAAAGCGATTCGATCCACTTGTTAAAGCGATTCGATTTCGTGTTGTCCTTCGGCAAGGATAACCTCACCCAGCCCAGCACAAGTTAGAGTCGGAATGCAGTAGGTAGACACGGGCCTAAATCTCAAAGGTCGGCATGACCTAGAACCCTAGCTTTCCTGGTTGTCCGAAAACAAACAACCCACGTGGATGTGAACAAGACACGCAGAATAGAATCGATACACCACAGCGCACCTAGGTAGGAGGGAAATTCATCAACTAATCTTAAACATAACTATAAAGATATGTTACAAGTCTCATAACTTGCTTGAACATCCACAGTACTATAAATTAAGGGCTGGGAGGTCACAAATATAATAATAATACTAATAATAATAATAAACCCTGTTAAAGTTTTGGAATTTTCAAGCACAACATTTCAAAAATTCACTGAATAAGAACACGTTTGGACCTGAGTTGATTCCTGACTTCAGATGATTTACTTGAATGTTAATTACATCAAGAGCAAGGATGAGTTCTTGGTCATAACTATCACGGGTCAAATTTTGAACCATTTACGGCCGAAAATCGCAGTGTGGGAAATTTTCCTCGTCTGATAGATATTTTGGATGTTATTCATTACTTGAGGGTGTGCCTACTCCTGGGGCCCAGGCGCTCGTCGGGACTGGTTCCCAGAGGAGTCGAGGTGTATCTATCATACATGTATATGCCACCGAGGTTCCGGACGTGACGTCCTCGAGACGCTAGATGCAGACGTTCCCATCCCAAACAGATTGAACTATCAAAAAGCCGAAATCTCATACGTTCATTGATAGGTATTAAAAATTTGTGTTGCATAAAAGTCTAACACGACATGATTTCTGCAGACAACCCTCAACCCAAAGCATGTACCAACTTCTGAGCACTCCCACCTCGAATTCCCAAGTATATCCCACACATTCATCTTCCAACACCTACAGGTTGACAATTACTTAGAAAGGCGAAACACTAATAACACATCGAGCAATACGCCGAGCTGCTTCCATAATAAAAACCAGAGAGCTCTCACCAGTTCTGAGGTCCCGGATTTCTTTAATATTTTTTCGTTCTTTCATTTACTTCGCTAGAATATATTTTGATTTCTCGCGAAAGGTGGAAGAAGGAGTAATACATTATGAGACGACCGAGTCCGAGGGACATGTGCCCGTGGCTTCTTTTAGTTGGATGTCTGCCCCCGAGGTGAACATACTACATTGCACGACCCCTCGTCTCAAGCCCCTTGGGGCTCTATCCCAGGTCTCTTTTTTTTATCTAGAGCTTTTACGTCTAATTGGTTCTCAGTGAAGGGGAATTTCCAGGGTGAGAGAGAATGTTTTCCTATTTAAGATTTTTTTTTTTTCTCTTCTCTTTTCTCCTCGAAACCCGGTCTGAGTGCAACAACGCCCTGGAGGTTTTAACTAACGCAGGGGTAATGTAACACATAGGTAGCGAGTGTGGGATGAAAGAAACTGATATGAAGTTCATCTTGAATCTGCCGCCACCTGCAAAATATCCCAAAATAACAAACTAACAATTCGGCAGATAATTGAATTTCAAAAATAAACGTCTGTAATTGACCAGAAAAAATGCTCCCCCCCACCCTCTCTGTCGAAATTAAAAATTTACGATCCCAGATTGATTCAGGAAAAAACGAAAAATGAAGAAATTGCGGCAGATTATCACAACAATTTGTTATGGGGTCACGTCCAAAAAAAACTGTTTTTTTGGCAAATTTTTTCCATGCTAGGCATATTATAATTCATAATCGATTTTCCTGTTTCTTATTTTGTTCCATCCAAATTTTATTCTGGTTCAACTGGCGCAAACACAGGGAGTTTTGCATTTGCTGTCAAAAGAGAGAATAGTGGAGGTGATAGCCAATCCTTTAATCGCGACTGGCCATCATTTTTTGAACACTTGAGGACTCGATTCCGTTTTGAAACACATTTCTGTTTCACATGTCATTGTACTAAAAGAGCATGGAAATGAGGGAGACAATTTATAAAAAATACAGGTTAAATTCATTGAACAGCAAGATTCTCCTTGCTCAGGAGCGAAGGGGAGTCGACCTCTCCAGAAGAAAGGCATATCCGAGATATAGGATCACCAGGGGCCAGCATCCCACAGCCACGACCAAGTGCACCATAATTCACTGAGTCCGGGAAAATATAAAGCTTATTGGCCACGGATCTCAGAAACCTGCGGTGTACCCTTTCAATATTATCAATGTGGCAACTATAGTAAGGACCTCAAACGATAGATGTGTATTCTATTACTGGGAAGACAAGAGCTTTATACAGGGCAACTATTGCTGGTACATGGGTGAATTCACGAGTGTTCTGCTAGACGAAGCCCAGAAAGGGTATAGCCCTGGATGTCACAGCCGTCACATGGTCAGAGAAGGTAAGTTGGGTGTTGAGGATCAATCCAAATCACGTGGTGTAACAACCCGCCAAAATGTTGCTTAATTCATCATGTTACTACCATATAACATCACGGATAAGTTGAGGGGTTACATTTTCAGAGAAACCTACCCCTTATGCCAGGCGCGGTATGAAGTACCGCTTATTGTCCTCTAGTTGGTTAAGTACCTAATCATTTTTGGATGATTGGCAGTGGTTTCTACGAATGTTAAGTCGAGTTCACAAATGGCAAATACGATCGGTAAGTCCCTCCATGGCTGCATGGCTGGAACTTTTCAAGAAGGGACGTTCATTTCGCCTGATTTTATTCGCAGTTGAACGAGTATTTAAAACCGAGTTTCTACTTCCCAACCCCGTCCACAACTTTCTTCGGTGGAAACTGCGATGAAACGGCGTTCGGGTCCGCCCCGTGAACGAATAAGAACCCGGACGCGACTTTTTCTCCCGCTCGAGCACAATCTAAAAACCAAAACCTCTGCGAGAGTCGCGTTTTCCCCGAGGCGAAGTGGGGGATGAACCCTCGCTCGTTTCCGATGCTTTTCCTACCCGACCCGGCCCTTTCCCACTAATTGGTTCTCGGGAGGGCGGGAGAATGAAATGAAATTGGGTTGAGGATGAGGACGAAAAAAAAAAAGGCTCCGATTTTCTTTTGAAATATGAGCAAGAGGGTTAGAAAGAAGGCGGACGGATGGAAACGGGGGAGGGGGTAAAGCTCCCGAACGAAAAATTAGGGATGTTACAACACTAACTCATTACAGCGGGGATGACAATATCGGGAAGATAACATCACAATAACGACAGCCCGCCTTATTCTTACGAAACGAATTGAATGAAGTCGATACGTTTTCAGATATCCGAGCCCGGAGTTGGAAAACACGGCTAATCAGAGAGCTCATTAGGGACGGCAGGAGTCGAGTAATATGACAACAAAAACGTCTCCGAGTATTTATTCGAACTCATTTTGTATTCTTTTCCATCCATGATGTACCAAATTATATAACAACGACGTATTACAATCAATAGAGAGCTGACATCACAACAGCACGTATCTTTACGTATTGCAATGTAATGAACTGTACTAATCAGGAACTAAATTGAACTTTAATTGATTCATGTTTATATACAAAAATAAACTAGTTTCGGTTTCCATGCAACGTGTATTACTACATCACTTCAGCCACATCTTTGGCTCTCAAGCTGTTCGCAATTGGTCTGCATGCTTCCTTCCTGTACTCCATCTACTTCCACCACATGAGATGAAGGACCCATTATCCATAAAAATAACACCTTTCTTGTATTTCTTTGGAGATACAGGCGGCACCACGTGCGCTAACCGATTACACCTTCCAAAAGATGGTAGAAATTGCAACAAAGAGAAATGCTAAGCAGCGTAATGTAGTGCAAATGATTTTGTAAATTTACTTCTCGAAGGACCACAGCCAAAGGCTGAAAACAATTGTGTAAATGCGCAAGGAAAATATAAATGAGAAGGCAAGAAAGTTGAATTGTAAAGATACGTATAATATACGTTTTAAAAAATGCTGAAAATCCTACCAAACTAATTCTATGGCCATAGAAAAAATACAAATCGATGGTACCGGTATATTGCGAGCTGCGAGAAATTCAAGATCTTGAAGAAGCAGAAATGGCAGTCCGTAAGATTCAAGTGCCCAGTATAGAAAGGCCCGAAACATGGAGAGCGGAAGGGTGCAGAATCACCACTCGAATTCTCGGAATTTGATGCGATTTACGCGGTAATTTCATGCGTTGAAATTCCGTATTTCGCGGCCACTGTCTCCCGCGAGACGTCAGGTAGAACTCACAGCTGTAAAACTGCAGCATTCACGAGTTGGAATCGGGAGAAAGAAACTTGCTGGCTAGCTTAGATCGCATGCGGTTATAATGAGAAAAAACCTGGATAGTACAATTTCTCCTTTTGAGAAATGAGAATTTGGGAATTTGGGAATCGAGGGGGAATTGACCATCAGGGGGAAGGAATGATGATGCTACGATGAATGATGATGACGTCATGGATGATGGATGCTATACGGGGAGTCATCTTGAGAATCCCAGCTGATCGCAGACGTTGCATAATACTAACGACCTAATAAAATTTAGTTGAATAAATTACAATAACTTCGCACTCATAGTGCATGAGATGACTTTAGATTTAAATAATGATATGCAGTTTTGGTAAGCGAAAAAATGGAGCACTAATGCCCATGTCTGCAAGTTTACATCGGCCAATGTAACACAGGATAACCGTAATTGTATCCTACTGTGAACAAATCGTCGTGGAAAATGAACGAAAAGTTTCTCTGATCGACTTGCAGTGCGGAACAATAATATAAAATTTACTTGAATATAAGTGTCTAGTGATGCATTTGCGGAGAAATAAATAGTTTTGTGCGTTAGGGCGAAAAAGTGCATGTAGATGAGAGAATATATGTGTGTGCTCGGAATCGTAAATCAGCAGGTGCAGGTATGAAATACATTTCTTTCCACCCTTAGTCAAAGGATTATGAAAATATATATTCCATCCTCTTGATATATTTCCATCAAGAGTGTCTTTCGTGATATACTCTCTAAGCAGTCAACATGGGATCAATATGGTTTGATCATTTGATAAATCTGACCTCAAAAGGTCTAGTGGGGTAATCATTCATTTTCCCAACATTTCTCCAGGGCTTCTTAAAGTAGTTGGCTGTGTTGACAGTCAGTAAGAAACAGTAGGTACATTTTGTACTCTCAGATCCTCGCCTTGTCCTTCTGATGCTTATGGAAATGAGACTTTGAATTTGAGGATCCATTACGTCGAGGGTGATATAGTGTACAGCGAACATATTTCGATCGTGGATACCATCCAGAGCTTCTGGTAATGACACCATCACGGGTATACAACCGGTGTTATATTATAGATGTTTCGGTGGTCTCGGGTTCAGAAGGGAGATCCCTTGCATATATCAGCTCTGCCAAAATTAGGAGGTACCAAGTTGATATTCTACCCCAAGCAGCAGCACAAGGGATGAAGGCAAAGCACAGAACCTATTTCTCTGAGTCGTATCAGCGACCATTCGGGCTTTAATAGTGTGGGACCACTTACTACTACCGAAAACGGCACCCAGGGTGGAAGGGAGCCCTAGGCTACAGACGCCACTTTGTCAAAGCGCCAACTCCCAGCCCCCCAGTTGATGTCGAATTCGCGGGAGCAGTAATTCAATTACCTTTTTCGTCATTCAATGAGAAATACGAGGGAGGAGCGGTAAAGCTTTGCATGTGGGGGCGCTAAGCCATGCTTCCTCCAGCATTGGGAGTTGTGTTGCTGCGTCAAAAACTCGGGTGCCAGCCTGATCAGATGGAAGTGTGGCGGGACATACGCCCCTATCTGTGGGTTAATTCTCGGACTTGGGTTTATCTAAGTGCTTTGACAAGGTTGTAAGTCTTTACTCCAGACGATCTTTGTAGATGCAAGCCTAGGGGAAAACCACAAGCCAAACTTGCTTTAGGACTCCCAAACACGACTTCTCGTGTTTCCAGAAACATTGGATCCTGAGCCCTTTCTGCCAGTCTTTAAGATAAAAATGTGTCCGGTCGACGATAGCAGTCGATAGGTCGATTTGTGGCATTTCTAAATAATCCTGATGGTGATCGAATTAGCTGAGAGGACGAGACAGGTAGAGAGGTATACATCTAGATTTTATTCATCTTCTGAATGGCGATGTCGCCAAAAACATTACTCCTTCGTGTGAAGAGGCGGGGGAGGGGGGTTAAAGTGGTATGGAACAATGTACATGTATACAAACAATAATATCAGGATATGTGTGTATATAAATAGATTCGTTCAGTAAAATATTTGGGATTGATGAGTTTTGAGGATGATTTTGGTTAATGAGGATTATCTACGTGTGGGGAACAGTACTGGCCATCGAACATGGAATGTGTTTTATCATAACTTCGAAGATTCCAGAAACCCTGCGAACCTCTTGCTTTATCTACACAACCGTTCATCTGTACTGAATGCAAAATAGTCCCCGTTTTCAGCAGAAACTCGGTCATTCCTATGCAAAGGTCTATATAATAAAAACTAAGAGAATAGGAAGCGATTAGTCTTTCAGTACTAACAGTCTTTCCAGTGCCACGCCACCGCTACCTCTGCAATGCTTTTACCGCTAATTGGCTCCTCGGGGTAACGAAGTGAAATGAGATAAAGAAAAACAGGCTGGAGGAGGTTCTAACGGGGCTATCCCATCTAGAATAACCTGAACCTCCGTCCTCAACCCCACAAAGCCCCTCGTTTGTAAATAAATTTCTATATATACTAGAATGCTCACTACAAGAAAACTTAGGAAGGTATTCCAATTAGATTCACTACCTATCCTCAGTTTACATTATGAAAATAGCATTCAACCAAGTGTGTAATGCCCGGTAACCAAAGAAGAATGAAACTGCTACGAGTGAGCGCAAAGATGAAGCTGGTTTGAAAGAACAACTTGCCTATTATTTATCATCTCTTCGTTAATAATCTAGAAATATCGTTAGCGGAATTCCAATGGAGATGGCAGCCATCGCTATGCAAGTTGACATTATTGGTTGACTATCGTCAGAAATGAAATTTTATAATATTTATTATGATTATGCACAATTAACAAAAACCCACGGTTAGTAGAAGAAGGCGGTAGGGGTCATCAGCTCGACGCTCGGGGAAAACCCAACTCACGTGACGTGTCTGGTGAAGACCGTTCCCTTTTCACCTCGCCCAACACCGGGCACGTTATTTTTGCTTATTACAGCTCGGATATAGAGTGCAATGCAATTGCTGGTTGTGACAATTACAATGTACCTAAAAAAATTACGGTTCATTCTCAATTCAAAGAAAATATTGCGTTCAAATGGGTGAACGTTTTTATTATGATTTTGATGAAAACATTCACTAATTACATTCGCTGATAAATGAACTGCCTTCTACAAATATTTTATTATGATTATGCACAATTAGACAGTCAGAAATGTTGTTCCTTTTTAGTGAAAATATGAGGTTGAAGAAAGTAAATGAAACTACGTTTTGAAGAGCTTGATGAATTAGCTAAGTTTCGAAACATGACATTTTTTATAGTTGGTCGACGGATGACATCGCGAAGGCTATTACTTAGCGCTCTTTTTCATATAAAGCATTGTCATTTTTGTAAAAAATATGAATGACTTTGAGAGCACTATCAAGAGGCGGATCCGTCAGTTTTCAGTGACTCCTGGCTTCACAATTGAATTTGTGCACAAGAGATTGTCAGATGAAAATTAAATTCAAGGTGCAAGAATCTGATAAGGAGTATAGTGATCAGAGCATGCAGAAGGAAGCAGTAAATGCAAAAAAAACGGAGCGCCTGGTGATCTAATGACCCCTACCGCCTTCTTCTACTAACCGTGCAAAAACCCTTCTCATACAAAATTCATTGTTTTATATTTCAATATGAATTGATTTTGAAAATATTAGTATAAGTCTCATAATTGTAAGGGTCAATGTCTGATTTACCAATCCGACACCCATACAATTGAACTTGTGCACCAAAAGACTGTCAGGAAATAATTCAACTGCAAGAACATCTAAGTGGAGTAAAGCGGAGTGTCAGACATCTAAGGAGCAGTAAATGGTGGATCTGCATTATCAATAATCTGCCATTTAATTATTATTAAAGGCATTTAATTAATCAAAAGTGGTGATCAATATTTCTCAGTTTCACACAGAAAGAATCACACAGCAGACTCTTTTGCAAACTGTAGTCAACGGTGAGACTTTATGCATCGATCTAAGAAAATCTCGTTCTCAGTTAAATCTCCTAAAAACCGGTTCAACAGCTTAACCGGTAGTTTATAGTCGGTGGAAGCTTGGGAAACCTCATTTACAACGTGTTCCGTCGAAGCAAAGATAGGTTCCCACATCAATAAGCGATTGTTCCAGAACACAAAGTACCTCGGCGAACCCCCCCTTCCTAAGTAAAACTCGTTGGAACTTTCGAAGGCGCATCTAGTGAAAAACATGGGGCAAAAAGCTGCATTGAAGTCACAAGAGACGCCGGTGGAATATCATTATACTAAGTAACCAACTTGGTTATTTACGTTTAAGATAACCGAAGTTTTTTTTTCTATTTTCCTTGAGAGCAATCAGGTCACATAGAATTACTTTTTTGTTCGTTGCAAGCTCATCGGAAAGAAATGGGGGAGAAGAAAAACAGGTCTTAACTTCTCCCGCAGTACGTAAGTTGTTGAGTATTATCCAGTAGGAGGGGAGAAACTTGATATTGCATCACACAATCTTTGGCAATTCGAATCATCTATCACAGAATCGAAAGAGGAGACCTCATTTATCAATAACTACCTGTCTATATGTCCTTGTTATAATGGAAACGATTAGTGCAGAGCGATTAGTACACTATATTACGTTCATAATTTTCGGCGCCCTGTTTCCATGCAAACATAAGACCTAAATACCATCGTGCCGTGTACTACTGATCTGTACTATTGTAATTAATTTCAATAAGTTACATCTATTCCCTTCTATCATTGCCTCCACGTCTATTCCAATGCAGATAAAACCAATTCGATATCAATTCATAAGTGTGATTTCAATTCTAGAAAGGACTCCCATCACAGAAAGACACGAGCATCCTCAAATAAAGCTTGGAAAACATTAAACGTGCATAGAGGGCTATGATGGGTTCATCAAGATACGAGACATCTGAAGTAGATAAATAATCAACTTCAAAAGGGGAGAACTATGACTCAAACTTGAGTGGAGCGATGTCATAAATCTCAGTCTTGGGGACTAGGGAAGGCAGGTGCGAAGTTCCAAACAAACCGAAGACGAAGGGCGGAGGGAAAGGGCCACCTGCTAAGGGGCAAGATGAACAGTCCAGATACATCTCAAGGCAGGCTGAGAGTCTTCAATCTCGGCATTGATTTTCTTTCTTTAGTATCCATTAATTTATTAAATGTTTCAAGAGTAAAAATTTTACATTTAATGTGATTGCGAAGGAAATTATGAGCAGTACATCGAAATCGACGAGCGAATCTATAGAGTAGAGAGCGAAACAATCTTGAACCAATGGCGTAACAGTAAGGACCAGCTCAAAGAAAGCTCCAATAAGAAGCTCATGCATTGGACCAACGGCAGATCGGGATTAGTAAGCATTAGCATGACCTATGAATGTTTCTCAGCCTTGAGGACATCCAGTTGCCGAGCTAATCTTTGAAGAACAATACTCCCAAAGAGGGCGCAAGAATGGGGGAGAAGGATTGTACCTGCAGAGTTATCATCAATGTAACTCTCCCTCAACAGGTAATAAGGGAAAATCCTTGTCAAATTTGACAGCCGTACAAACGGGGAATTCGGAGTACCTTTTGTTGGACTTCGTGATCTGCTACCAGAAGCCACAATGGAGTCATGAATTTCTCCATAGCGGATCCCTTATAATAACTCCAGCTTCTTAGCCATATGACGTCATCCTCTTTTACCCGATCCAGAAGCACTTCATCAGGCAAGTTTCGGTGATAGCCTTGGCTTGGGTTGCCCATCGTCTTAATGGTCAACCTTCTTTTCCATAACTAGCTCTGTGTGTTTTTAGACGCTTCTTGAGACTTCCCAGGCTAACGTAGTTCACCTTCACGACCAGAATCCCTTAGGTCGCTCTCCCATCCCATAATTCTCCCTTATAAATACTCATTATTTCTTTCAATTAATCCGGGTTGCCCTGATACCCTAAGTTAGTTCCAGCCGTCTTGTCCCCGCCGAAAACCTGATACTGCATACCAAAGTTTCTTCAATAAATCTCATGTTAGTCGGTACTCTAAATTACCTCCATATCGAAATGATAAATGTCTTTCATCTTCTCAAAATCTCAAACTAAACATTTTTCTTGGAATGTAACACCTTTTTATTAGATTTTAATTGAGAGGGGTTGGAAATGTTCGCACTTCGATCGCGAAACCGATGAAACTTTGTTAGGATTGCTTCTTGGAATTCGCATTTCCCATGAAAAAGTGTTAGCATTTTCTATTTTCAGAGTCAAGCTTTAAATCAGGGAACAGGATTTCCTAATCCACTTTACAACAAGTATATCCCAGATAACGATTTGAACGATGCTTACCGAAAAGAGGTTAAAAAAGTACAGGGGTCTCTTATGATTGACTACAATGGTCTCTTTTCAAGAACCAAAATTAACGATAACCATTCGAAATAGAAAATAATGAATTTGTACAAGTATCTTCCTAAGAACCAAAATTAACGATAACCATTGCCACGAAATAGAGAATAATGAATTTGGTTCATTATATTAGCGGTAACAATAGATATGCTTATCAGCTCTTATTGTTTGTTACTGATTAGGAATAATCGTCGAAATCGAGGCTATGTCACTATTTCTTTAGAGGGGGTTTCTAACAAATTCATTGATTTCCGTTTTTCTTCGTCCCAACAACAAAAATTTCGATACTTTTATATCCAAGGACACATAAGTCCATGTTTGGATGCTGCCAAACCATATTAGGAATCTCTAGTAAAATTTACACAATGGGTATCAAATCTAATAGGTAACCAGGAGTGAAGGTGAAATCGAATACCCTATAGTATCCTATAGGACCTACACCAACCGCTATGGATATACGTTAAAGGTTTGGTACAGTTGAATTAAGTTTCACTACATTACCCTCATATAGTCGTTTGTGGCTGGTTCCTCGGTTACATACCTGAAATCAAATTAATCACAGATTAGAACTTTCAATTTAAACTAGGGAACAAAATGAAAGGGAAATGAGAAAAGGCTAATTACTTTTTGGCAGAGTTAGTCAAGTGGAATGAAAGCAAAATTTTTCAAATTCTATCTCTTGATATAGAGCTTCATCGTATCTGTAGCATCAATTCGTAGAGTAAATAAAATATAAAATAAGAATAAACGATACGATCGAAGAGTAAATAAACTTGAAGGGTTCTCAATCTTGAAAGATGTCGAATATAAGCGTCTTTTACGAATTTTGTATCGGATATAGTAATGATACTATCAACTCGGAAGTGATGTGACACTAAATCGGTTTTCCCAAATATTCTCCAAATTTTAATACGATAGAACATGCGAAAATGAAGCTTGACTTTTATGAGAATAACCCGGAAATTCAGCAAAAGTTGGGCTTGTTGAGGAATTTGAAATATTGCAGAAAAACATAATTATTTAACTTTAGTTTTTGATAACTAAATTCATTAAAAGTGAGATTGATTTGGAAAAAAAATATTCACGTTAACGCTGCAGATTTTCTAGTAATTTAAGCCTAGGTGGCTCTATGGGTCTGTCAGACAATATATTCCATTATATGTCATCGAGGAGGTTCTATGTGCAATGTAAAGATAATTTTAGTTAAATTTTCTTGAAATCTATTATTATTTTATCATTTCAACTTTTGTTTTGTGTATTGTGATTTTTGGTTTGATTATTCTATGTATAGTGGTAGCGCTTGCGCAGAAGCAGGTGAAGATACTAAGCACCAGTAGTGGACATGTTGAAAAAATCGTGTGCGTTTGTTTGTCTTTGATCGTACATTTTTGGCTCTAAAACTGTTTTTTGGTGTCTGCATGTTCTTCAGACATTTTTCGTGGAGTTAAATCACTAATTTTATAAATGTTTGAAGACGTAAATGTCAAATTCTGAGGAATATTAGAATACACCAGAACTAATATCGTTGAAATTTAAATGGGAGTTCAAGACCTTGTTTCTCCATCCTCCAAATTTAATCGAGATCGGATCAATAGAGACTGAGAAAATGATGATCAGTGGGATATATTTGCAATTGATCCTTCAGCAATTCATAAACTTGGACGCAAGACACAGCTGCATACATGCTACATGTAGCTTTTTGGAGTCAATGTATGTTGAAACGTAAACTGCCTCATTTGGGCGAAGGGGTTAACATTAATTGTTCTTGGTCGATTGGAAAGATCCATTAATGATGGCTGTTGTTGGATCTACTAGAATCACTCATTAATTTATTTCTCACTTGCATCAAGTTTTCCATCAAGTACCAGTTTGTCAATGACATAGGGAGAGCCCTGACAAGGGCCTTAACGACACTGAATATTATGTACTCAGCTTCGTCAGACTCTCGAACTTATACGTTAGATATTCCGGTCAATTTAACTTAACTCTATTCGGAAACTCGCTAAGTATGTCCTTTCGCTGTACAGTCTTGAGCTTCTCCTGTTTGTGATCTTCACGAATGGGTAAACGGGCATCGGCCTGATAAGATCCTAACCGCTCAACTTCTCCACGACGTTCATGGAAACCTCTTACCGTCGTTGAGAGAAGCGCCCGCCAACTTCGCGTTTCAGTTTCTTGATTGAACTAGGAAGTTTGGGCCGATAGTGCAACAGTTCCGCGTTTTCACCATTAGCGCCATCTACGTTGGTTGTTCCCCCTCTTCTAACATTAATAATAGGTTTAAGGCGCTTCGGATGTAAATGTTACACATTCTACGTCGTTCCTTGAGATATGCTGAATTGTTGATTGAAGAAAGATGAAAGCACATAATATGTGCTTCATATTATGATTCAGTTCATATGTCACCATTGAAGTATTAAATCACTTAACTCACAAATTAACTTAACTCCATGATTTAACGGTAACACAAATGTGGGAGAATTTAGGTACTGCTAAGTGGATAAAAACAACAACATTGAAGATTACAAAGATAAATTATAACTGCAACAATAAACCAGACTGCCAGTCATTTTCAATTTAGCTTCCTACCTATTTTCTATCCTACCGTTTATTGTTTTCACCTTTGAGATACAAGATTTTTTCCAAAATCGACATTTCCCTCCCATTTTGTGTCTTTTCGTCATTCTCTCGATCTGTCATGTGTCTGCATATCATTTTCAGACTTGACTGTACATTTTTCATCCGACATTGATGCAATTAATAGGGAATTAAGGGTTAGGATGTAAAAATGCAGGGTACAGTTTTGGATGGAACTTTGGCAATACTTTGGGTAAAACTAGACCGAAAATAGATCAAAATTTTGCTCACCGCACTTTCCTAGCTCAACCCGTTTCCGAGAAATGACTTTGAATTTTGTTGTTCCCAGGAAAAACACGATTTGTGCCATAAAACCACACTTTCCCCATTAAAAATGATTTTTTTTTTCAACTTTAGAGAATTTAAGTCAGAATAATATTGTTAATAAGTTATTAGCAATAAAAAATTATGGGAAAAAAAAAACTAATATTGACCACATGTCTCCAATTAAAAACGACTTTTTCCAACTTTTGACCACATTGTCCCATAGGAAAACAACTTTTTCCAAATTTCGACCACATTTCTCCACTTGAAAAAGAATTTTTTCAACTCTTCACCCCATTTCTCCTCTTGATGACGTCTTTTTTCAACTTTTGACCACGTTTTCGGATTCATAGATAGATTTCCTATACATCCGAAATTCCTAATATACAACCAACTTCTAACGTCCCTAACTGTAGTTTAAACGTACTATTTAAAACACCTAAAACCAATCTTTAACCAATATTTAAAAAAAAAAGAAGCAAATACTTCAATTTCTATAAAATGTGCAGGAAGTTGTTAAATATGAGAAAAACTTGGAAGTGTAATCAGCTTTTCAATGGTAAATTTAACTTCACGATACCGTGTCGAGTTCTTGGAGAAATTCAAGTTTGAAGGGAAACAACATGGGGCACGTTCTAAAACATCTAATGAGAATCGAAAGGGACAAAAGGAGCAAAAGTTCGAACGGTATAAATTAGGCAAATTATTACATTACATCAGGAAAACTGTTTTAAAGTGTCAAATGGCTTAGAAAAAGTACAGAACATTAAATTGACAATCTCAAATCGATTTTGAGCAGGAATTTCAGATTTCATGCGACTGTATATGAGATATTTCGTGCGAAGAATGGGTTTCCTGCTATAATCTAATGAACATGGATGAGTCAGTTATTTGGAAAGGTTATCTAATTTAGAAATGATAGGACTTTTCGTGATACTTTTTAGCGTTTCTACCTACTCAAACCGCTTGAGGAACAACACTCATCATTAATTGTACACCTAACCAGTACGGCGCGTACATGAAACGAGTTAATACTTTGGAATATTATAAGGCGTAGGAATAACGGGAAATCAAATTTGCGCGGAGTCCCCAATCTCGGTATCAAATGAAGCCGGCGGAGAGAATCCGCACATAAATCATAGGAAGGAGACAGGGGCAGGTGTTGGAGAGGGAGTTGGAACTAGGTGCAGGGGGATCTAGGGGTGATGAAGGTACGCGGACCACCTGCGAGGAGGATAAAATGTCCCCAGAGCCTTAATAACCCCATCCTATTAGTGGGTCATCATAACTCAGTGAAGACTGTTTCCCCTCATAAAAGGCATTAGGAGGAATTAAGACGTCTCGGCTTGACGTGGATTCGAGAGAGAAATTATTTCGCGAAGCGAGCGAGTACTAAGCCGAACGCGGGGAAGGCGAATTTTCGTTCTTTCGCCAAATCAGATTGTGAGAGAAAACAATTAATACAATACCGACTCGATGCAACTAAGAGATTTGATTTGATAACGTTTTATTAGGAAATCCAGCAAGATCTGGTCGTACACGTCCACCAGGTGCTGATGAGGCAAGGGCGCATGTGCATAACCAACCAATTGACCAAAAAATTAAAATAAATAAAAATATCTGTACATGCTCGTGAAGACTTAACCCTATTTGAACCAAAGCGCGAAATAGACCTTCCAGGGTTCTGCATGGAATGCAGTTCAGGGAGGGCACCTGACCATCAGAAGGGGTTTGGCACCTGCCGGAGACGGAGCAGGGATAGTTTGCTGCTCAATGCTTGGGGCGCAGGTAGGGATGTGGAACGATGGTGATATTAGTTACGAAAATATAAACTAAGTTACTACACAAGGACGGCGGGCTGTGAAAAAATTACAGCTCGTCTATTCACGGTGCTGAAATCAGTTCTAGAAACATCATGAAAAGACCGTACGAGCTAGTTCACAAGGTCAGAACGGTTGTGTTGACAAGGAAGTCGGTTGTACAAACATAATGGAAAACGAATGAGAGCTCGCTCATTAGGTCTGAAGTGTGTGGGGGTGCTGAAATCAGTTCTGGAAACGTAACGGAAAGTCAGTACGCGCTAGTTCACAAGGTCGGAGAGGGCGTATTAACAAGGAAATCAGTTCCAAGAACTTTATGAACGAAATAAATGAGAGAGAAATAAATATTAGGTCGGAGGGGTGGAATGGTGCTGAAATCAGTTCCAGGAAACACAATGAAAAGACAGTGTAAGCTACTTCGCGAGGATGATGGGAGCGAATTGTCAAGGAAGTAATTTCTAGAAACGAAATTGAAGAAATGAGACGTACAAAGAAGACAAGTGGGCTTGTGACATACAATTAGGATACTAGAAATAGTGTAGGTACAGCATTCAATTATGTGTACTAATCATTCGCGGTTATCTGCAATATTGGATAATTATCGGAAGGATTGTTTCAATATTTCAACGGTATATACTTCGTCCGACAGGGAAAACTATAGGTAAGTAAGAGAAACTAACACACATTTTTGTTGAAGACATAGTAGTTGTTCATGGATTTTGGCTTAAAAGAGCCTACCTAGAAAATTTATAATAACGAGCAATTTGAAGTTTGGGTGACAGTACAGACTCGGGGTGGATGCCGAGGTATCAATGAAATATATTTAGCAGATCACTACAACCCACAGATCGGATGAGACGAGGAAAAAAATCCGAGTAAGGCCCGAGCGTTGAGAGGTAATCTTGAGACGGTTTGTACATACATTGGGTATTCCCAATCGCGAAGCTTCGGACGAGGATCCCAGGCCTCTCCGCTATTGCTTTTCATTTCGGCAAACTGGGTCAGAGACGGGGTCCAATATCGGCGGAGGTATGTATTTATACTCCTCCGCCCCATCCAAGTCAATCTTCGTGTTCGGACAGCCTTGCGCTTTCCGCTGTCAGACTTCATCAGTTTCCAGAGCCGGAGAAATCCCAACTTCGGAGGCCTCGGTGGAACAAGGGATTCCCGGTGAAGGAGCTGAAATCTCACGACTACTTCGCAGTGTGGAATACATGAAAACGCTGAATTACCATGATTGATTAATAACTCCGCAAATTAGATCACAATGGATTATTATCGTGGAACATCTCTCATAAACCCCCAACCACAACTTTTTCTTAACTTTTAACTCATCAAATTTAAAAATGGCGATTTCAAAGCTTGCTTGAATCATACCCATTTAAAACACAGTCAAAAATCCTCTACCTCGCATGGACTCCATTTGGGGTCTAGTTGCCTCTAACTTCTAATTAGTCCGATTGTTTCACAAAAACTGGACAGAATTATTAAAGCTTAGTGACATAATCTGGAAAAGTTTGCGCATGTGCATCATTCATTTACGAACTACGAAATTCATAGAGGATCATCAATATCATCCACAAGTTACCTGAAGTTGTTTTCCAACTCGAATGAAAACTATAGAAATTAGGGTCGTTACAAGGATTCGTAGGAACGCATGTCAGACAAGAAACAAAATTTGTGCAGAATGGTCTTAAAAATAAAATGCGATTGGTAATTTTGATTTTGGAGAAAAAAAAAACCCTCTCCCTTCTGGGTATCTTACGAGATCCGATTTTCACCTTAGGATCTTAAAGATTTCCTCACCTGCCTACCGGAAAAAAAATCAGTAGAGTAAAATCAAATTTGACTATGTACGCAGATGACTTGGTCTACGCCGTGAACCATCCTGACTCGGAAACTGCCACACAGCGCTTGCAGGCACTACTTGAAAACTTGGGCCAGTGGTGCACCAAATGGCGGCTCAAAATAAATCCAGCTAAATCAAAAACTGTTACATACACCTATAAACGTAATTTTACCAACCATCCCTTACAATACCTGAACGTAACCATCCCCTCTGCTACTTCCCACCGTTATCTCGGCCTAATTCTGGATCAACGCCTCACCTTTCACGAACATATCTCCCAGCTACTCAGAAAACTGAAAATCCGAACCAACCAACAAAAACCACTTCTAGACAACCCCACAGTGCAACTTCACAACAAAGTGTTAATATACCTAACACTTATCCGACCGATATGGACGTCCCCCGGTCTGGGGGACATGCTCGAAATCGGAATTCCGAAGGATCGAACAACAACAAAACTCAACCCTCCAACGCCGAATCATACACACTCCGCCTTATGTGAGAAATAAAACAATCTACGATGACTTCAACATCCTCAATCCCTCAGAACTTCTCATCAAATACACATCTGCCTTCATTCTCAAAAACCGCGACCACCTCAACCCACTAGCTGCGGAAGGGCTGCAACCTCCATCATCACCTCGCCTGACACGCCCCAGATACATATTCTGCAACTTCCTCAACATCGAGTAAAACACCAAATAGTGAACAACAGAAGAACTGCATCTCATATATCACTTAACTCCTCTTGAGAAGTAAATAATAACAACTTTGAATTTCTGAAAGTGATATATCCAATATGGTATGTTACACTGTGTAACGGTCATAAATAAAAAAAGTAAAAAAAAAAACAAAAAAAAAAACCTAGTGATGCCGATAGCCTCGAGTTGTAGTGAATGTGGTTACTGGAGTGATACCCGATGTGGATACTTGTAGTTTATAGCCGATACACGGGTTGAAGCATTATGATATGTATGAAAGGCTGATAATAATATTATTATTATTACATATTATGTAGGTAAATATTATTACTGGGGATTATTTATTATTCAATATTATTCAATATAATTCGGTCTGAGAAAAGTCAGAAACGGATTTTCCTTCTATTGATCAATCATTGCATGGGATTACCTAAACATGCGGCACCTACCCAGGGACGTTCCGATACTACCGATATGGGTAGGTATCGATACTTTTGTTTCGATACTGCAGGTATAGTATCGGTATCGAATCATCCGATATTGGAAAGAAAATCTACAGTATCGATAAGTATCGAATGAGTACTTCCTTTTTAGTGAACATAATTCTAAATTTTCGTAACATCTCATTTTCAACAATATTGAAACTTCCTCAGTTTTGAAAAGTAGTGGGCTAGTGGGTAACTTGCTTTAAAAGACGCAACTTTGGTGGTGGTGTTTCCAATGTGGTCGAATCGGACCAGTCAGTTTATCAGTTAGATATCGACAATGATAAGTGCTATATCGATCGCTATTTGTTGTTATTACTATGTGGCTATCGTATTGTTGACTGTTGTATGTTCCTCGACCATAGGACAAAAATAGGTAGGATCAATCTTTCATTCAGACCTTTTTTATATTACCTACTTATACTATTATGTTTTTTATTTTCCTGTACATATTATATGTACTACTTTATTATTATATTATTCCCTTTTGTATTATTATACTCTTGTGTGATCACAAAGTCTGGTTTTGTCGGGAATTTTTTGCTTCCGAGGTTCCGAGTCAATTAAGTTTACTTCGTCATTCGATACTACCCATATCGATACTTTTCTTTCGATAATGTATCGATATCGATACCATTGATTCAATACCGATTCGATACCAAATATCGTATCGAAAGCGGTATCGGAACGTCCCTACACCTACCTAATCTCGGCCTATATGATTTTTTATTAGAGATTTTGTGGGAAAATATGGTACTTACCATTGTATTGGATCAATCCATGAAGATTCATGTACCGAATAGATGGGAGATGAAGACGGAACACTTTGCGCGAACGCGGAACGAAGTAGACTGCCGGAGACGGCCACGCCCGAACACGAACAGGAGAAGGCTGGTCGAGCCGGCCACGCCCGAGGACGGACAGGAGAAGACTGGTCGAGGCCTGCCGCTCTCCGATGAGGTGGCCAGCGGAGGGATACATAGGCGGTCGCCGCGGCGCCCAGAAACTTCGTGTTCTCGAAGTAGGCCCCCCGAAAACTTCGAAAACACGGACTTTTAGGCGCAACTTCACGAAACAAACTTCAAAATGAACGTGAAAACAGAGTACCATGCCCTGACGTGATCTGACCTTGACGTGACTCTGACCTAACTGTGATCTGACGTTCCCGCTACCACCTGTGTGAATCCAACGTCAGGCCACAGTCAGGTCAGAGTCACGTCAAGGTCAGATCACGTCAGGGCAGGCCATTATAAGCTGGAAGGTGGATTCACACTCGCAGTAGCGGGAACGTCAGACCACAGTCAGGTCTGAGTCACGTCAAGGGGCCACCCATTCCACTGCAAGGTCAGATCACGTCAGGGCAGGCCAGTCTATTCCGTGCTGCAGCTGAAGTGGATCAATCCGAGATGATAAAAAATTGGTTTACAATCGCTAGAATTTGTATAAAATCGACCCGGCACACTTCATTAAGAGTTCTGTATTAAGAAAGTATTCAGTATTACGAAAAAAGGACCTACCAATGTGAAGTTAGTGTAATGTTTTTATGTTACACGCAACATTACCTATCATTAATAACCAAAAATGTTATTATGTACCTATTATTTTGTTTGTATGTAAGGAACTATAGTTTTAAATCAATTCACTGTACATCCATTCTGAATGGTGAGAAGCCGACTTTGACATAAAGCGTATGGTTT
This sequence comes from Creontiades dilutus, assembly GCA_031894815.1. Lineage (NCBI taxonomy): Eukaryota > Metazoa > Arthropoda > Insecta > Hemiptera > Miridae > Creontiades > Creontiades dilutus. Next base: position 420,484 of record JAVIWC010004021.1, read on the forward strand.
AGTGAAGCCTCATTTTACATTACTGTAAACCTTATGGTGGAGGACTTTCAATTCCCCGAAGATAAGATAACTACCAACGTAATCGAATTCCGGAGATTTGCAAGGAATACAAGACTCTTCAATCCTACTTGTTGCAACGAGTTATAAATCATCGAGATCAAAATAATGTCACAGAAAAACCTTGTAAACGGTAAATTTATTTAACCACTTTTCCTGGTTTAAATAATGTAATATCTGATATTAAAAAATTTCACTGAATGCAGATAAGCAGTGGGTGTTATCATTAATGTGATAACAATGTCACAACCACGCCACTGCAATGTCAAAAGCTTGGGCCACGGTTGCCAAGTTGGGGTTTTCCCCCTAAATTCAGGGTTTTTTGGTTTATTGTTCATTAATAAACCATTGTAATCGCTCTGGGAAAAAAAATTCTAGCCCCCCTGAAAATTACAAGGTTTACGTTTCAAAGGGTGTAGAATCCGAATCTGCAATAAAACTTTTTCCGTCCGTCCGACCTCAAAACAAGTCGAAGCGGCCTAAATTTGTACCTATATGAAGAACATACCATGAGGAATCGAATGAGCCCCTCCCCAGGTCCGTAGGTCAAACCATTCCCGATGTATGGCCCGATTTATGGTGCCAACATTTGCGTTTTGGTTTATTATTCAATAATAAACCATTGTAATCGCTCTGGAAAAAAAAATTCTAACCCCCCCTGAAAATTTCATGGTTTACGTTTCAAAGGGTGTAGAATCCGAATATGCAATAAAAATTTTCCGTCCGTCCGCCGTACGCACGATTTCTCCCAAACGGCTGGAGCAAAAAATCTGAAATTTTCAGGAAAAATCCATCTTGGTCCGACGACGCCCCAATTCTTGAGCCAGCTCTCTCACTCAATTTAAAGTGCCCTTTAAGGGCTGTCAAAGTTTTGTAAAATCCCTAGAAACCTCAAAACAAGTCCAAGCGGCATGAATGTAAACTTATTTTAAGAACATACCGTCAGGAATCGAATGAGCCCCTCCCCAGGTCCGCTGGTCAAACCATTCCCGATGTATCGCCCGATTTATGGTGCCAACATTTGCGTTTTTTCGTTTATTATTGTTTGTTTGTAACCTAGTGATGTCCGGACGATAGCGTCGAGTTGTAGTGAATGTGGATACTGGAGTGATAGCCGATGTGAATACTTGTAGTGTAGTTAGTAGCCGATACACGGGTTGAAGCAGTCTGATATGCATGAAACGCTGATAATATATAGGTAAATATTATTCAATATTATTACTGGGGTTTATTATCCAATATTATTACTGGGGTAAATAAGTATTCTTTCACTGGGGTTTATTATTCAATTGGCTTGCGTTCATGATTTGAATCTTACTAAGCTTCGGAGTGTGCGTGTTTTACAGGTGATAGGGCGATTATTGAATTTCAGGAGGCACACAAATATGATCAACTGATCAATCCAAATAGGTATTTTGGTCGATAACAGATTTACGTGCTCCATGCATATCTCCTGAAATTCAATAATCGCCCTATCCTGTGAAACACGCACACTCCAAAGCTTAGTAGAAATTCAAATCATGAACGCAAGCCAATTGAATAATAAACCCCAGTGAAAGAATTTGCAGCGTTTTTTATAGGTATTTCTTCAAGAATTAAAAAAAAAATTGTTTGGCCAGAGCGCAATCCTCGGCCTACGTAGTCAACGTGTTAATGAAGTAAGGTCGAAAAATTCACGAACAATTCTGAAATCGTAAATAACTCTGAATAAAAGCGTTAAAAAAACTGTGAGAGGAATTTGTGTTGCAAATTAGTGGTAGAATCGATCCTTCGAAAGAATGAGACCTGTTTTGAAGGCACCCAGTATATTATGATTGGCATAATCCAGTGAGAGTTAGTTCGTTTTTCGACTAATTCTATTCGTCCTTATTACGAAAGGTGGAAAAGCTACACTGCCCATCCAACCTGACAGACTTTTTTTTCTACACTCAACTGAATCCACTCATTGGAGAAAATCATCCGAACGAAGAAGTGAGATTTCAGTCAGCTGTGAAGCGAAACCTGCAGTCAAAGGACAATAGACCCGACGTTCATATTTTGAAAACTTCGTTTTTTTTCATTAGTATCCCGAGAAAAACTGGTCATCAATTCCGGCAAAACCGATATCCTTCACAAAGCTCTCCACAAAACCCAGCTTCTCTTCAAACGGGCAAAAAGAATCACGAAATGCCGTGCGTTATACCAGGGAAAAAAAAGGGATGAATGGGGGTCCTCTCTTTTTTTGTCAAAGAAACTTGTAAACAGTAGCCGCGGGGTGCAGCTGGCCTGTGACAAATCGGACAAAAAAAAACCCTCAAGTTGCGTGAGGAGCGTATAATAGCATCCCTTTACCGGGGGGATATCTGTTATCCCCTCTTATGTGGAACTTCGGGTAGCCGGGGAGAAGGGAAAAAATCGGCCCCTGAGTTCCATTGAACTTGGAAGCTTCGACCTGTGAAGGTTTGAAACTCGGACCACTTCATCAAAACGCGTTAGGCATCCGCGTTACATTGATGTGCCTTCAGCTGGAATGCGTTTTTCCGAGCAAGTTATTTTAGGGTGGATTCACAGATCCAAATTCAAACGCAGCGTTGGACCGTAATCGTTTATGGTTTTATTTTTTTTCCACATTTTTATGTTTTCGCGTGAATGATGGAAGAGATGACACGTGTGCGGTGAGCACTCAGTCATGCTTTTCGTAATTCAATTAAGAAAGGTATAACCGATTGATTTATTTATACCCGATTAATCTTGATTTTATTGTTAGCTTGAAGCTATTACTCCTCCTTTAGGAGAACCCACAATGGATGGAATTTGAGTGATTCTTTCAATGCATAACTCAAAAAAGGAAAGACAATAGGCTAAGGCAGAGACGGTAATAACATAGTTACGTAAGTAATAACTAGCTACTGCTATGGATGACTTGCTGTGGATTGATTTTTAGAGATCTGAAACCTCTTTCAGTCAATATTGCTCCCGAAATGACTGGGAAATGCCATACCTCACTTGCTTATTCCAATAAAAATCTCAATCATACACGATTTTGACCTGTTTTGGCACTATAGCATCAATGGGTATGAGGCGGTCGGGCTGAATAGAAGTTAGGACCAACCGGAACCCATCTACGTGGGAAAGAACGATTTTCTTCAACATTCTAAGGCCTTTTCTGGCCTGTACGGAGGACGGACAAAGTGGATTTTGAACCTATGCACCTTAAAACGAAAAAAAGGACACAGTTTCAAGGGGGCATTATAAAACGTTTCGGATAGGTGACTACACAGGCTTTTTGCCGAAATCATGATATGGAAACAAGGAAAATCCAAAACGTCCTCCGGAACACAGAGCAGCTCCGCTTGTTTATTTTCATAGCAGTCGCCATGTCATCAACTGGAGGCCACTCTAACAAGCTTCTCTCAGCTGAAGGCGGATATATCGAAATTAAGACTGAACATTTTTTAAAGATGAGAAAGTTATTGTTTGAAGAAGCAGTAACAATGTAACATGTCGTCACTAATAAACCGACCAAGGACCACTCAAGAGTCGAGAGTTATGGGTTTTCCCCGGTCATGGGATGGGAAATCCCAGACGGAGTTCAGAAGACCCGTATAAATAAGCCCGGACCAGCAAAAGGAGATTCATTCTGATCCTCTCTCTAGATTCCATCACTCTGTCCTAAACCTTTTAAAAATTTAGCCCTCAATTCTCAGGTTTCGTAGCTGCTCTGTTCGCTCCACCTATCTCTTGAAGGTTGTAGCTGTTATACTTGCTCCCTCATTGTTACAGCGCAGCGATTTTCTCAAAACCCCTGCTCCTGTAGAAATTACCTTCAGGGAATGACTTGGTCCTCGACGCGCGGAATTAATTAAATCCATCATGTTCAAATAAAATCCATTTCTATAATATCTAAAATCAAAATTTAACTCTTCCAATTGAATTTACATATTCAAAATTTCGCAACTCAGCTCCAAATGTTCATCCGTTCAAATTTGATGTCCCCTTAAATTCACTATAGTGGCCGTTGGCCCTTTCCGAATTGATGGGTGTCAGACATTCTCTTTTTACTTTTTGAGGATTTATACGGATGGTTGGAGGACACAGGCGTTTTTCCCATTGAAAGAATTCATTTTGCTGAAGTGAATGGGTGAAAGAAACATCAAATAGATGATTTCTGGATGTTGGCTCTCTTTTTTCCAAGGTACTGTTAATTAAGGTTCTTTCAAACAATATATTTAATATGGAGAGATGATTGTTTGGATGGAAGAGGGTTTGGGCTCGGTTCGTTAACGAGTCAACAACCCCAGAAACGATCCACTCTCTTTTAAGGTTGGGTCGGAAGGTTAAACGCCATCTGCGTCAATTTCTTCTTTCTAGGGCCCCGTCAAAACTGCCTACGAGTGCATGACGCGGCCCGTCAGTTAACTGCATTTTCTAACGAGCGGAAAATGGGCTCTGGTTTCGAGGCCGGAGCCGCTTCCCACGGCGGTCGCTCCTCCGGCGTCACATCGTGGAAGTAAAGTCAACAGAATGACAACGTTGATAGCTGGCGAGTGGAACAGGCGACGAGACTGCGGTGCAAACACTGGGTTCAAACCCTCGCCACTCACCCGACGAATGAATATCACCTGCCGAGGGCCCGCACATCCGGCGGCCTTAAACATGTCATTACGTGTTTACATTATGGAGGGATGATCCACCCATTAGGGCGTTGTGCCATCCAATTACACTACGTAATACAAACTCAAAGAGAGTAATGATGACAATTTTCCTCAATAATAGCAGCTGTATAGGAGCACAGACGCAAATGCACCTCCCACCAATAATTAAAACAAAATCCACAATTATGCAGCATGATCGTTTAAGCGCATTTTCAAATTTATTACATTACATCTAGCTAAGGTAAAAAAAAAAACAATTAAATTAAAAAAAAGCAATAATATATAGAGCAACTTGTCTATTATTATATTATTATTATTATATCAAAACTTGTTTATCAATATAATTATTATTAAAATGAAGTGTTTCTGACGAGTTGGCTAACCGAATAACAATAGTTGGAACAATAGTTATTGAATCGATTAACATGTAATAAAAATCAAAAGGATAGGTTAGATACTAATGGATAAATATTATTTTTTCCTTTGTAAGGAGCTTGGGGTATGTTAGTAGATGAGTGCGGAGTAAATAGGTAATACGCAGTGCCTTTGTATAATATTAACAAAATTATTTGTGTAAATCAAAAAATTTAAGAACTAATGAGACCTATCGAAAAAAGCATGTATGATTTTGGTGAGATATGTATTTGTTACTGCTGTAATATGTCAGTCTCGGAGCTAAACCTCCGTGTTATGTTGTTTTTTCAACCAAATACACGTTTGCAGAACTGAACTGAACATTACATCTAGGTTGAATTAAGTTTAAATTAAAACAATGAGTACAAAGTAACTGTTAACTGTCAATTTTATTTTGAAGAAACTTGTTCTAAATAATAGTGATCTACTCAATAACCAGGAAGTTTATTGGTGACATTAATTGTTGAAGTTTAGGAAGTTGGCTGCACGGTCACGGTCTAACCATGGATTGTGTGAAGCTAACCTAATCAAAATAGGTATAGTTAATTCCCCCATATGTGACTACTGCACTGCTGAAGATGAGACAATGGATCACATTTTCATGGTGTGTCCAAAATACGCTTCAGCTCGAAATACGATGTTAAATGCAATGCACCAGCACCTGGAGTCTCCAACCAAATATAATCAAATATTAAATTCTACATCCCTGCCCGTTTACAAAACAATATGTTACTTTGTTGAGTTATGTTAGAATATAAATACATCGTAGCTATGATTTCTGACTGAATGCAGTTCGGAGGGAGCACCACCTGGCCGATCAGAACGATATGAGCACCTGCTCCAAAAGTCTAACAATAAAGTGGGAGGATGAGGCAGAATTCCAGATCATTTTCAGTTTGAATTGACTTGGGTTTACCTGATTGACATATCCGAGAGCTCAAGAAAACCAACAAGGTGCACTTTGCCTCGGTTACTCACAGATTGGGACGCTCCAGCCGTTCAACGCCTTTTGATGTTATCGTTTTGTTATCAATGCGCTCCTTACCACACACCCTCAACACAATTCAGTTTTCGGTCAGATTTCTGCTCGTGTTTTCAAAGTTGTTGAGAGTGTTAAGCATTAATCAACGCATCGCATTAATCGCAAACACTGTTCTCGAACAATCATGAGCAAGGTACTCACCCGAGCCTAACAGAGTTGGCTGAGTCCACAAACGTTCTGGTAGTATGCGGTGAACTGGCGAGTCGTCAAAGAGATTGCTATTCTTGGTATACTGCAGTTCGTTCGACATTTTGATCTCAGTAAACTTGAAGTCAATAACTTGATTATTTGTTAAAGGTGGCAGGAGGATGATATCAGAAATAAGAGTTTTCTACCTATCCAGTCCTAATGGTGGACACAAGAACATTCTTCGCATTTGCCAAAATTTAATAACAAATATCCTCTTCTTCGTCATGCGTTTAGGCGCAGTCTCCCGAATAAAGAGGCATATCTTGACCAGCCCTCAGCCACCAATGATTTCCCTCTCCTGTGAAGGGCGGACGATGGTGTCAACTCTCCCGCTTTACCTTCATGACGTATTTGACCATGGAATTGAACTATGAGGTGCATAGGTTCAATCTAGTGTCAAGGTGACCTAGTACTATCTCGACAACGGTTAACACACGTCTCTTGCGTAATGAATGCGATTGAAATGTAAAGTCAACGTACCTGACGGCCAAATCCACATTCGCTAAAATCATGTGGGCTATGCGAAACTTCAACTCCTGGTAGGACAACCAACGACTACCTTTTCGAAGTTTCTGCTAATACAGAAGAGTGGAGAGCGATTTTCTAAGAAATTTTGTTCATTTTCTCAGTAAATCCAGAAGCGACTGGAATAAGTTTCAGTCACGTAGAAATTCACCCAGAGTAAATAATACCAACTTCTGAAGTTCTGTGAGTGACCCACAATTAACACAATTCAGGAAATGAAAATCCGTGAATTAGAATTAGCAGCGATTGAATTTATTTAATAGGAGAATTGGTGGGGGTCTGCGATTCATATGTTGCCTTAAAAACTGTACAACACTCAAAATTTTGGAGCAGTGATGGAAAAAAAAGTGAGCAGGATCTACATCTATACAACAAAAGGTACATGGCTTTATGAACTTCATCAACTGCACAGTAAAGGAAATTATGGATGCAATAGAGAAACCATGGAACGTCATGATATGACGTTATTATTGGAATTCTAGCACGCTACGGATCCAGGAACCACGGACGCGGGTCATGTCCCGCAGGCCTAATAAAGTTATCACTCTCTCAATAACAAGTATAATCAGATTATTGTATATTTAAACTTGATGGAAGAGTCGTTGAATTTCTAATAAGCGAGTCAGGTGGCTCACAGGTCACCATTATATTACACAGGTATTACATTAACTAACTAATCCCGGGAATACTGGGGGCGCCCCAGCTCAGCCGCGGGTTAGCGGAGCTCGTCTTTGTTCACGTCAACCAGCTCAATGATTAACCCGCGTTTTAAATGCATTACGCGGCGTAATCGAGAATATTATTATGCCCCCGAGTCAATCCCAAGGCGAATATCGAGTGAGGGCGCACCAGTCACATATGGGGCTTAGACAAGATCAGAGGCTCCGTGTTGATATAAGCTCTTGATCACGGATACACGATATGCTGAACGTGATGTGATTAAATCGATAAGCCTGGTCGCATGGGAGGGGGGGGGGTGAGGAGAGCTGGGAGTTATAGACTTCCAGGCAAGAGGTTCCCCACCGCCACCGGAGGAAGATGTGTAGACCGCAGCTGCTTTCAAGGCTTTGCCTCAGAGGATCAACAACATTCCACGTCTTTGCTTATCGACGTGTACATCATATACACGTATACTGGTATATTCAATACCACCTGCTTGCTCCTTCTAATCATCAAAAGCGTGACCTTTATTCTGCACAACTACCACGGTACAGAGTTGCCAAACATCAATATTATCTTCCAAACTCCCGACCCACTAACGGGAGGGTTTTTTTGTGACGTCGCAGACAACGATCGAATCCGCCATGAGTAGATCAGGTTTGATCACTATTCTTGATATGTTTAGAGTCAGAATAGCCTTTTCAAAATTCTTTCAAGATATTTTCACAAAATATATTTGTTATTATTATAATGCAGATCAATTTTCTGGCAAGCGAATAAGAATATCCAAGGTCTAGTACAATGGAAAAAAACGTCTGCCAAGTGGGTGTGGCACATAGCTTCCTCGTATCCAAAACATGACTGAATAGATCATTGAAAATTATTATTGACTAAAGAACTTCGTTCAATTAGGCGAAGTAAATATTGAATTAGGGTAAATTTATTGTTATGCAGGATCATATCTTGAGAAAATAAAGGTAGGCATGTTCAACTATTGAACAAACTATAAAATATACCTAATAAGTTCGAACAATCCCTGAAAATTTCATCGAAATCGGTCAAGATCTCCCGGAGTTATGCGCGTAACAAGGATTTCACGTTTGCGGATGCGCAGAGACTACAATTGATCCGGGGGTCACGAAACCTATAGGGGACCATCTACACATCAAATCGAACAATCCCTGAAAATTTCATCAAAATTGATCAAGAACTCCCGGAGTTATGCGCGTAACAAGGATTTCACGTTTGCGCATGCGCAGAGGCTACTATTGATCCGGGGGTCATGAAACCTGTAGGGGACCATCTACATCCCAAAATTCACAATCCCTGAAAATTTCATCAAAATCGCCCGTAACAAGGATTTGCTGACTGACAGACAGACAGACACACAGACAGACACGGAACCAAAATTGTTCAGAAAGGTCTAAAACGCAAAATGCGAGTGGAATTTTTGATTTTGGAGACAAAAAAATTTTACATTCCGAAAGTGGAAACAATGCTTCCGCTACTTTAGTAGACTCGGAAGCAATATTGATTTATACACAGACAAATTCCGACGGGATAAACTATTTTAATAAAGACCTTTACCGCATATATTTTAGTAAATGCGATATTTCACCCAATTTATTTTCTGAAAACGGAGAAGACCCAGCACCAGTTCTTAAGCAAAATGATTCCTTATGCTCTAAACCTACAATTTATTTTAGCAATTAAATTATTCGGGGAGTCCGTATGACCATTCTGCTCCATTATTCAGCACATAGCTATTCTCTGGCGATTGCCTGTCTGCCCATCAGCATATCCCGAGCTGATTAATTATTCAGTTCGTTTAAAAGTGCACACTGCAGTGTGGCAGAAAATCAGGAAACGAGCAGGGGTTAATTTTTCATTAGTTAGAAATGGCTTTAGAAGCTGACGATGACGCAACGCCTTTCGGCAACAATTGCCGAATTGCAATTATTATTTTTTTTGTCATTGCAGACTAATTCTGTTTAAGGGATTTTAAATACGGAAATATCATCATCAGTATGGATACGATTTTGTGTCAAGAATAGTTCTGTTTTCTTGCATTCACTTTCCTTTCACTGAAGCAGAGCTTGAACAATAAGTAAGATTCTTATTTCAATGTACAAGTGATGATAGAACTGATGAATAGTACTTCCAGTTCTTCACAAACTGTCGAATTTCAGAGTTCAAAATTCTAATTTTCTTCTGATGGATTCAAAAGGATTTGTTTTACTAAGGTGGTAGGGTACACCTTGCTGAGCAAAGGAGGAGCACAAATAACTACACATTCTCCAAATAAAAAAAAAAATGCGACAAACGATTGATAGAACACTGTCCAGGGTAGGCAGAAATTGATACACGGCTGAAAGGCAAACACTTTTTCAGAATATTCTGGAGAGTAATGTTGCCTGTGCCTTTCAAATATTTTATAGGCTAAATAGTACGAGTATAAATTGACTCACTCGTGGAACTTTCAAATCCTGTAGAAAAATGAACATTAGGTATATAGCAACTGGTCCCATAATTATGTAAAAACAAACCGCCAGGTACTCTTCAGTTTAAGACCACCGTCAATTCAAAAGCATTGACTGAACCGGTAGAAAAAATAATCAATTTTTTTAAATGACTTATGTAAGAATTATGTAAGAATGTAAGAATTTTGTAACTTGAATGAATTATGTTGGTTGGTAGAAGAAAACATGAAACTCAAATGACTCACGTAAGCTGTAGGTACAAAAACAAATTACTTACATGATAATATACCTAACCCATTTCCCCCTAAAGTGACTTATGTCAGTAGCTAAAAAATAATTATGTGATACTTACATGAGAAAATTTCTGTAAGAATCGTAACTTGATTAGAAAACTTCCTAGGTAATATTTCTTAAGTTGAAAGGTAATCCGTGGTAAACATAGGTACCTGAAGAGATGATTAACTTAAGCTCTTGAAATGTACTCCAGTGGAAAAAAAACAATTTTTACTTCACTTGATTTGCATGGTTTAGAGGAGTAATTTTTTTGCCTAGCATTATGGGGAGAGTTTCCATTCCAGGGTTAAGGAATTCTCAATGATGTTACAAAAATGAATCGCAGAACAGGACATTTTCTCTCCACCCTGTCGTTCCTCTCTCCACCGTGGCAAACATAGACCCACAGTTGAGAGAACCACGGTAGAGAGAAATTCACATTCTGATGCAGGTCAAACGACTTGACTGAAAGGTTGGAGTTTGGGAAAAAAACTGGCTGAAACTACTCTTCCTCCCACAAGTTTTGATGGAAAAACGAAAACTCTGTTACTTACATACTCGTTTATAATGGTGACATCCACAGTAGACAGAACTCTGTGGTGAGGAACCTCGACTTCATCACATCATTTCCCCTTCAAACAACAAGAACACGTGATCCTCAAATCACCTGGTTGTCAGTGTAGACCAGTCACATGCTGAACATAGGTACCATCCTTAGCTTTCGTTCTAAAGCACCAGCAACGTTTTGGCGCCCATTTCAAAAAATGACACCGTTGGAAATGATAAAAAAAGGTTAGAAGAAAGGTTCCCGAATGGGCACTCACCAACCTGTTTTTCAATTTTGAAAAGAAATTTGTAATTCCCTCAAGCACGGTGAACCCGAATCGCACACGAGCGGATAAAGCTTTCCACGAGGCGGATAAATTGGAGAATCTGGAGGGAAGCAACTACTCGTGTTTGATCGAGTTAGCTCATTGTGACTCCGTCACAAACGACAGCAGTTGCTTTTAATTCATTCGGTGTTGGAAACGTCTTCTACGAAATAGGAAACCAATTCAGAATACGAACCGTGATTTGTAATTATGGAGAAAATGAAAATTCATCAAGATCCGAACGAATACAGAATATAGAGGATACAGAGAATATTAGCAAGGCCCCTGCGCCCGCTATATATGTGCCCACATATAGGCGCAAATGCAAATCGATAAAATCTAAGTACTACTTCAGTTTGAATGACTCAAAACAGATGGTTATAGAAAAAATGTTTAGAAAAATGTTCCCGGAACCCTAGAGACAGCTTTATTTTCTCCAAAACACGGAAATTCTAACAACACAAAAAAATTATAATTTGTTTGTTATAAATTCAGCGTGGAAATCGTCGGATTGTTGAGTATAGAAATGAAACGGAAATTCCCAATTATTCCCGCTCATAACAATTATATGAAATCTCTGTGCGCTCCCGGGAGCGGAGGAGGTACACGAGAAAAAAAGTGAGAATGGAAACGAAGCAAAAGGGAGGCTCCAATTACAACCTCCCTCCTTCTTCCCCTTAGTTAGGAGCAGATTGTAAAAGAAAAAAAAATCGACTTCGAGGGAGTCGTTTGAAAAATGAAAAGCGTGTTGGGGATCATTAGTAATAGGTGAGAAACGAAGCGGGATCGGCGGCGAGTCGAGAGATTGTTAACGTGATAATGAGGGTCGTAGTTGATAATCGATACAGAAGACGGGGATACAGAAGGAAAAGAAAGAACAAAAAATTATATGCAGAACCGAAACTCGTGCGATAGGGGCGCGAGGACATTAAGGAGCAACGACTGCCGGTCTGGGAGTTTTAATAGCGAACTTGGTAATTTGGCGTCGCACGAATCTCCGCGATCCGAACGTGTTCTCGGTTTTAATAGTCCGGGCGGAGGTAAGAATTACAGTTGGACTGATGCGGGGGCGTGATCCGCGAGACGATCTGATAACATTGAAGGAACAGTCGGAGTGAAATGTGTCAGTGTGTCGAGACATAAATTTCCGAATTGGTGTAGTGGCGTTTTGCGTCAAAACACACCCATTAGCGATCTGATACGTTGCTTAGGACTGAACAACCCTATTTAAAAAACTCCAAGTTTGTCGCAGGCTTGAGAGGGCTTTGGGGCTCGCGACTACCGACATTGTCATGTCGTGGAGGTAGCTCCACTAGCCACCGCGGAGAGGTGTTCCAATGGTAGTCGTGGGGCAGTAGATGCCTATTTGCCGTGCTCGTCAAGATAAGAATGGAACCTGTACCATGTGGCGCACCATTGTCCACGGACTCACGGAGGTCACATTCTCCGTCACGATGCCGTTATAAGTAGGTACCAGGTGCATTATCATCCAGTGGCTGGGACGTTGAGAGAGAGAGAGAGAGAGAGAAACCTAATATTGTGCCGTTAAGCCCGACGGGTCTGCTATACCCTGGATGTCCAAGTTATCAGTGGCAGCGTGTACATGATGCAGACCTGTAGGGCTAAGAAAGGTGAATAAGATAGAAACGACCTCTCGCAAGCAGTATCTGAACTGAAAGGAGTGGTACCTTATAACATCAAGGTTGTGGCTTCAACCGTGCCATGGCGTGGAATTTGCTGCTGGAGTTACTCGAGCTGGTCATCTCGGCAGGAGTACTTCGTTCTATCACCAACCGCGTCATCCGGGGCTCCTACGTAAACTGGTGGTCATTTCAAAGGAGCAAATTGCTAGTTTCTGAATAACTTTTATTTTTACTGCACTAACGAATGATCAAAAGAAGAAAAAAGTTGTTTTAAAGTGGAGAAACGCGGGTTTTTACGTGAAAAAAAGTGGTTTTATGAAAAAAGCCTTAAAAAAATTATACCTAGAGAATGGGCTGGGATAGAAAAGTGCAGTTGGCGGGGTTTTAGTTCATTTTTGATGGAGATTAACAGAAAAAAAATTATCGTCACTTATCCGCTTCCACCATGTATAGGAATGAAATAGAACATTATACTTACTAAGGGTATCCACTGTTTGTTATAGTGAAAAGGAATAGGATAGAAAATGATCAATAAACCACTCGTCACTTGAGGGACCACGTAAATTGTATTACATGATTCTAACTAGTTATGATGTTGGAAGAATAACTAATGGTTGATAGCGTTTCGCGTTTAGTCGTAAATCTTTCTGACAAACGGCTGCAGGGTAAGTCGTGAATAACTAATGCGCTTTGAGAAGTGCTGATGAAAATTTGAATCAGGTATGAGATGGCCTTTAAACCACTCATATCAAACCTCTGATTAATACAAGTGGTGGGCCGAACATCTCTAATCCCTTGAAAGGAGGACCCTGAATAACATTAAGTTACTCGATCTCAAGATTATGACGATGAATGACGTCAATAGGGGGGATTTGAGCCGATGCGGCTCGACTTGACTCCCGCCAAACTCCCCGAAGCCGTTTCATCGGATGAATGGGATTTAAATTAATACGCCGTTCATTACTGGCGTTCCACGGGAATGAGGGGGGGGCTATGGTCGGACGTCCGGCGGGTCTGGAGGACTCCTCGCCGTCGAGGGGGCTAAAAGCTGGCGGCTCAGGCTGGAGATGGGGTTCGGCGGAGAGCCGGTGAAGAAATTGAACCAATCCCCGACCTACGAGTGCCCTTCGAGACCGTGAACCATTGAACGAACGTCAATCACCAGTCTTGGAGGGCCATTTCCAGAACTGAAGTTCTACCAGTAATACCTCTTTTGTACGTAAAATATATGTAGACTTCACCTCATACTGGATGTCGAACACATTAATCTGATGTAGAACACACAACACGAAAGCCCGACACTCTCAGGGTCAAAGATACCTGTTGCACTACTGAGAAATGGGCTATCGAATACCTAGCTAAACGATGGATTATCATCTGGTTAACGCGTTAGGAAATTCCTTATACTCATCGAAGCAGAGTAGATTATTCAAGTACATATTAACCACCACTGGACCCTTGAGAAATCACTCAGGTTCCAAACACCATCTCACCCGCAGCGCACAGTGGGTGAGTGACCAATTTAGGAAGAAAAGAATATTATATGATCTCAACTCACAGAAAAAAGCTAGGTGATCGCGAATACACCCTAAAATGACCCTTTTGAGGTTACTGAATCCAATTCTGAATTTTATTTCATTGACAATTGTGTTTTTGAAGTTACAAAAGTGGAGGAGGATCGCTAGTCGGCCAATCATGTATATTTAAAACTCTGTAACATTAAAAACTTGGAAATCTGACTCGGTAGTCGAAGATGAGTCACCAGCCGTCGCTATCTTCTATTTCCAATGTTTGCAATCGTTCAGGAAGAAATGAGGATTTCAATAATTATCCTCTTGGACGAGCGGGATAATTAGCCCCAACAGGGTCCGAAGAAACTAAAAGTTAAATTAAAAGGTCCCGGTTTTTCGCGAATTTTTCTGGTACACGAAAATTACGACAGTCTTCGTTCCATCCCTCCTTTTACTGTCAACTGTCCGATTATCACGACGTGGTGAATAATTACTTGAGAACTAAGTACGTTCCAATATTTTGAGAAATTTTGGAGTCATGCCATACCCAGAATACGGATTTTCAAGGAGGCTCATAGTTTCCTTGCACACATTGTGAAATTTAGCAAACTTCCCACAATCTATTTCATCATAACCTAAGGACATAGTTTGAAGAATCACTCTAAAATTAGCAATTAGGGTTTCGGAAATACCAGTAATTAAAGCACTTACAAAAATGAATTACCTCCTAGCGATCTGGAGCACACTTTCTATAACAACCACCATAAACCTGTCAAATCTTTAAAATCGCAAAAAACGGCCGTGAAAATTGGAACCGAGGAAGGAATTGAACAAACAAAAAATTAGCTTGGAACCTCGTGGTGTAATATTCCTTTTTCTCCATTTTCTAATATGAGTGTAGCGCTTACACTGCATGCAATTTACAGCGCATGCTATTAGGTAAATGAATAAATTATCATCCGAAAAAATGTATTTGATCGCTTACCTGACTCCATTCAATCCAACTGGTAGAGATGAAGTTACATTAACGAAGAACGAAATCCAAATAATGACCCGATAAAACTTCATTATATTTCACAGCGATTTTCCAGTTCCTTCAAGAAACGAGCAATGTTCATTAGTTCTACACTTCCTCAAGGGTTCCCCAGAGCTTTATACAGTAAATATTTGTGTTTTGATGATCCCTAACGTGTTTCCAGCGATTCTTACTATAAAAAACTATGAAATTTCGACATGGATTTTTGTCCACCGAAGTAGGTCATTCGCCCCACTATGGGGCGTCCCACTAAGTGAGGAATACGAACGCCATTACATCTCCAGCTAGTTTACAACTTCTGCCGCTAATAGCTCTAATGGGGCACTATGGGCACCTGTTATCCGCGATAATCGGCCCACCTTAATTCAATTAAAAATATATCTGTTCAATTGCCAATGCATCGGCATATACAGGGTGTCAAACAAAACATGTCTTATTTATTTATTTTTTCAAAAGATCGATTTTTCAACTAATTTTCAACAAAAAATGCCTCCTAAAGGTTCTTGTTTAAACGTTTTTATCCAGATTTATTCACCATTTAAAATTTTGTTCAAGTTATCGACCTCACTTCATTAAAACGAAAATAGTTCCCTCATTTCCAGTGTAATCTTAACATTGACGAGATCGTTGGAAAGACCGTAAAATTTCTTATCTTCCTAATACCAATATATATTTTTTCAGTTGAATTTTACGGGGAATAAGCAAGCTGAAAAGTGAACGGAGTAACTTTTCGAAAACTTTCCGTTCTTCAAAGCCCGTAATGTCCAAATGATTCAAAATAATGAACGATTGCCGGTAAGACTAAAAACTGCACCAGAATCACAGCTTTGCAACGGAGTAATCAATTTCGATTTCCCTTTGCTGATTAGAGGGGGAAGTTGCGTTTGGGACCAGATACGCGATTCACAACATAAAATCGAAGTGAAAAACACCACATCAACTCTCATATTTGAGTTTATAATTCGTACGGCGGACCGATATTGCAAAAATTTAATCTACACCCCTTGAAAAATAATTGACAACGTGACAAAGTTTAAGGGTGTTATACATTTTTTAGAAACGATTAAGAAGGGTTATTATTATAAATGATAAACTAAGAGGGAATTTTCCATTGGTAATTAGGTTTAAATGCAGCCCGATTGGGAATTCACCAAGTTATTCATTGTGAGAAAAATACCAAAATATCACTTGCCTCACCCAAAAAGTACTTTGTACATTACCATTCTGGGGCAACTATAAACTGCAGGATTGAGTTCTTTGAAGTCTGAAACACAATTCTGAGGATCCCCCGCCCCCGTCAATACATTTTGAAAATTGAAAATTTTGAAGTTATCTAAATTGCTTATTTTTTAAGAACTTAAAATGTTTTTGCTATAATGGAGTTTGGGAGATGTGGTATTAAAGGTGAGGTAACTGAGAAGAGTCGTCACAGCTTGTGGAGATTAGTGAAGTGGAATGAATACATGGGCCCTAGTCAGGCATATTTTCAGTAAGAGGTATTTAGCCAATGAGATTTACCCAACTACAGAGGGTAGCTAATCTAGCCAATGGGAAGCATTTATTGATATTGCTCTTATGAATTTTATGAACTAGCAGTCTTCCTACTGGTGCGTACTCAGTAACAAAGGTGGCAAGTATAGGAGAAACCGTGGTTTCGCCCGTTCGAAATCGATAGGCAATCAATTCGAATAATCGCTCGCCTTCGATCAAATCATGGATTGTGCATGGTATATCTCCAGAAAATTGTTCAACCTGGCACGATCGTGTGTACTAAATGTCGTGCAGAAACTGAAGATCTGGAGCATCTTCTTATGATCTGTCCGACCTATGCCGCCAAAAAACGATGGAAATTATATTCAAATCCAATTTACCTAACCCTGTACACTACCATCAAATTGTCCATTCCAAATGTCCGCTAACTTATGAAGCAATATGTTCTTTCATTAGAGAGATAAAAGAGAAGATATAATCCCCACTTTGATATAGAAAACCCAACAATATCTAAACATTTTAAATGTAATAACATGAATTATATGTAATATTTATAAATATAAATAACAACAAAAATAATATGTATGAATAAAATGTAATATGTATGTAACGAATATGTAAACATATATGTGCAATTTGTAATAAATAACTTCATGGTTGTCCAATGGCTTACAATTGAAGGAAAAAAAAAGTTTAGGAGACTACCTACACATAGGGGTTTTATAAGGTTCATCAAAAAGGGTAGTTATAATGTGTGTAACCCGAATGGAACTTCAGAGCGGCACAAAGCGAGTTTGGTTTATCGAGCGAGGGAATTAAAATATTAAATAGCATTTTGAAGAGTTGGGAGGAATCTGAAGGCACATACGCTTATATCGACCCAAGGCCGCTTGCTTTCCAGGAGCACGAAAGCGCGTCTAAACAACGAAGGGAGAAAAGCGTTTAACTTTAGGAGCGAAAGGGGAAGGAAGGCAAGAGGAGGGGGGAAAGCTAATCATTTTTTATTTATTCAGACAATTTATCTTAATGCACTTCCTCCTTGGGAGGTGATTTATGTGGCGGAATAAGGCGGTGCAGGGAAGTGGAGGGATCGGGGTGAGCGGTACAACAGATTGAAACTTGTATCGATATCTCGTTTCTCATTTGAATTGCAGATGTTCGGAGCCATCACTCTCTTGTTGTTCATAGTCGCGTCTTTAATTTGTTTCTCAATGGCCTGTCTCTTCCTCCAGCCTCCGCGGGCAACCATTTGAATGTTAAGACTCAATTTGCAACGATGACGGAAGAGCGCGGTCGTTTTGACGCGTTTCAAATCGCCATTTTTGCACGACGGGGAGAGGGGGATATGAATCGGAATTCCTTGTTATTTCCATCTGGGGAATGCGCGGTTAACGAACAGCCGGTACGGATCAGACAGGAGTGGAATGTAAATACATTTTAAGTGGATTTGATAAGAAAACCTGCGGAACGTGGTCGTTTAAGGGTCAAGCGGGGTAATTGTAATAAGGGGTATTCGAGAACAAGCTATTTCAGATCGCTTTGTTGAAGTAATTGGGAACAAGAAGTGGTGAACATGCAAGATTATACATTATTTTCTGGCTAAAACGTTTCAACCCTTTTCATTCCTTCTCTTCTTATCAACATTTGTAATACATATATTATATGTTATGATAAACGTTATAACATGTATCATAACAGGAGAGTCCATTAGCTAATTATCGTAAAAACTAAGCTATTGAAATGGTACCGAATATCTCGTCGCAGGCGCCTCCTAGGTGGTTCAATGATGCCATGAACCGCTCAGAGAACCCCTACCACCTCTTCAATGATCCTGCCACCTCCTCAATCAGGATTTCCAAGGCCAGTCCTTGAGGTCCCCAGGTAGCATCTCTATGCTCCTCTCCGAGGTTCCTGAATGGTACCATCGACCTCCTTACAGGCCTTAGCACCACGTTAATATTCCGATGCTTCTTAAATGCCCCTAACCTCTCAAAAATGTATCCATGCTACTCGCTATATAGGCTCCAGTGACCATTACAGAGATCCTGACACCTCTGAGGAACCTGACTGAAACCGTTGACTCCTTCAGACCACTTCAGGCTCTTGTAGCTTCCTGAACGCCCCATATCTTCCCATGAAAACCACAGGTACTTGATGCTCCACTTCCAGGTTCCTGAATGACGGGATCAGATGACTCTAAGAACCACCTCAAGCTGCTAGCGCCTATAAATCGCTTCTCACTGATACTACGTGCATCCAGGGATGCCGTCTACCCCTTCAGAGAACTCTTAGCACACAAAACGTTACAAATCCGATTAGACCTAGTAGAAGCCTCCATGATTCCTCTCATTGGGCTCCAGGGGCACATCGGTGATCTTGAGTGCATCAGTGATGCCGTTGCCCAATTCAGAGAACCCATTGCACTTCCTCATTTGTCCTATCGCCTGATGAATGACCCTCACATCTTCCAAGCGCTTCAATAGTACCCCTTAAAGGTGGCTCCCTGGTGCCCCTCATGAACCCATCTGGAACCCCACAGTACAAATAAAAAACGGAGTAGGATAGAACGTTGTCTATATTTCCACGAAAGTAAAGAGTTACACTGTTACTTTTTACTTTCACTGTTACTCTTTACTTTCGTGGAAATATAGACAACGTTCTATCCTACTCCGTTTTTATTTGAAATGGGTTTCCACAACTTCGTCGCGAGTGACTTAGTCCGTACCCCACAGTACTCCTAATCCCCCCCCAAGATACCTCCTACGAGCCCCTAACGCCTCATCTGCGCGTTGAGAAGAAAAAACTATATTTTAGTTGAAACGTTTATTACATAATGGCTTTTTGAAATTTCAGCCTTTTCATTTTACTCCATACAGGTAAAAATGAACGTAGCAGCGTCAATCCGGGAACATCCCACAACGAAGTGTAATATTCCAGCCAAAATTCGTATGATTTGGTCCAGTAATTTAGAAAAGAAGCTTCAGACACGGATAATTCATTTGTTTGTTGGGATCTATGGATCTCAAGTAAACCAACAAAATTTCTAGGAGTTTCAAGTTTCAAATGTTCGAGCCTCATATGGAAGCGTGATTGAATGAGTATTTGACCATTTTAAGACTTTTTCTTCTGATATTCATTGCTGTAGGTAGAGAAGATGTAAATCTAATAGTTAATTTTTTCAATACCACGATTTTGCAGGACGATAAGGGGAGGTCACTTCCAATAGCGGTGGACGTGACTAATAGAGATGGGATGTTAGGTGAGTCCTCCGGTATAGTATCCAATGGCTCTGTAGGCACCAGGCCCTCTTCCCCCAATCACCGCCAATACCGTGGAACGCGATCGGATCAATGTAACAGATCAACTCTTAAGAGGGTCCGGAGAGAGGGGCAGTCAATGAGTGTCACGAGAACAGAGGACATTAAACGCTTCGGTAATTGGAAAGCTCCTATCCGGAGCGGAGCTTTCTCGAGAGGTTCGGAACCAATTGGAGTGTTCCAGGGGATATCCAGTAGATCTAAGCTATTTTCCCCCTCCTTTCGGAAAGGCTTTTCGCATCGGTGTGCGGAAAGCTGTATCAACTGACAAGGTTCCCTTGTTCGCAGGATACGGGCATTGAGGGGGAGGGGGGCATCTATCCCAGCAGAGTCGAGCCAACCGAAGAAGCAATATCCGAAAATAAAACAACGAGTAATTTCGCCCTAGGGCGCTTTTTACGCTTTTCTACAACGAGAAAAGTAAAAGGAATTTCAAAACTGCTCTCGCGCGAAAATGTTTCAAGGGGAAGCGGGACCTTAGGAAGCAACATAGTTTTCAAACTCACTTTTTCCTCTGCCTCGTTTTCCTCCAACTATTTCACGGGCGCCGTTCCCTTGGAGAGTTCTTGAATACATTATAACATTCCGGGTTCACATTATAGGGCCAGCGAGTGGTAGATGTACTTCAATTGGAGTACACTCTGAAAGTCCGCTCTAATTAGGTGAGTTCCTTTCGGGAGCTGGATTTCTATTGTTTGGGCTCGCGAGAATTTTTTCCGGCTTCTACGAACTTGACTGACAGCCAACGCTGATACTCATTTAACGCGCAGTCGTGTTTTAATTTCGAATTCAAACAATTGGAGGGAGGCCGTACCGAAATGAGGTAAATATTGCCGAAACATAAGTTTCAAGGTGTGCTAAGTAGAATAACAACCCAACCTCTCATGAAGCTAAACATTCAAAACGGCGGAATTCCAACAAGGCGATTTTATCCGAAACAAGCGAGTACTAAATACCCCAGTCTGGAATTTCAACCTGCAGAGTTATCAATTTGAAATTCACTTCTTTCCAAGTCTCTCCCTGACAGAGATGTGCAATTTCAAATCTGAGGTTTTAGCTTTTCAAATTTTGTTTTGAGGAATCCTAAAACTACAACATTAGGCGTAGGTGTAAACAAAAGTGCGAAAACGGAACTGAATGTGCTACCTTCAAGATCCACGTATTAACTGAGCTTTACGTTATCGTTCGCCTACAATCGTTTGACCCTACACTGTAAAGTTGATCTTCGGAGAATCTCAATGTCGTTCGTCTCATCCGAAGACAGTGAGTCCATCCAGCATTTGCAAGTGGAATATTTATCACCCAAATAATTTTTTAAGCTTATCTGGGAGGCAGCTTCATGATTACACAAAAATTGGTTTCGAAGTAAAGGATATTCTATCAAGGAAATTAAAAAAAAAAAACATCTCTCTGGCATAGATCGACAACACCTAGAGCTCAAATGAATTGATTTCATAACCTACTTTACCTATTCTTGGAGCAATTATGTTTATCTTTCTCAGAAACACGACACGTACTCGAAGAAATGGCTGATTTCAGCGATAAAAATTTCCGCTATAGTGGTTTGGAATATTTATTTCCTTTATTTAGAATAATTTTGATGATTTTTATGTAATTTTTCAAATTATGTGTATTTATGCAAACAGAAAATTTATGTATGTTTCTCGATACACTTTTATCGCTCATTACAACTGCTCACCTAAAAAATTGGAAGTAAGGATCAACCCCTGGCCGGGACATGGAATTACACTCATAGGTTATTATTCAATTCAGGAATGTAACATTGAAAGGAAATGATGCGAAATAGACTATCTATCCTTCGTAAAATCTCCTTCGTGGTTGAGTGTATCCCAAATCTGAATAGACAACCGTTTTCACCATTACCCTAGCCCACGTAGATCATTGTAAACTGTATAGATTCAACCCTTTTCCAGAAAGAGGCATTTTTAGGATACAAAAGTACGAACTCATGACTGTAAATAGGTGCACTAAAAAAGAAAGGCAGGGGAGACCAAAGTGAGCCAATTCCAATAGTCATTTGTGGTAGAGTAGAGTCCTGTGAACGGAATGGTGTGTGAAAGTTCAGGGTTTCCTACTCAAGGAGCTCAGGGGAAGCCATTGTTGTTGAAAAATTCCTGTGGGGCAAGTTGGCATTCTCATTGTCAGCACACCAAAATCCTCGCGACGCGCAGTCGAGGCAGGAAAAGAAAACATGCTTTTGTCCTGACTGACGCTCCGAACAGAAACGCTCTCGCACAGGAAAGAGCTGAAGGAAGATGCGCAAAAAAGACGGGAAGAAGACAAAAAAGAAAGCTAAGCAAGAAAGTGACATGTGTTTTTAGTTATGGAAGAAGTTCATGTTAAATTTTTCATTTTGTCCAATAAATTCGATTTTCTCATTCTAAAAACTATTACTTGCCTATCTAGCCCCTTCCTTGAAAAGTCTATGCCAACTCACCCCAAGGGGTATGCCAACGTGCCCCGTGTTCAGGGCAGATTGGCATGGTTGAGACACTCTGGAAATATGTTTTTTATGGGTATTAAAATCTTTTTTTAACTACGTGCCCTACCAGATTTCGTAACCAAGGAGTGAAACTAACAGCACCATACTGCTCAATCATTGAAATCAGCTTTGAAAAAATTGGAAAATTCAAAAACCAAAAACTGTGGCAACTTGCCCCGGTCTCTCCCTACGTTATACTCGTTTAACATGAATATAACATATCATGTGCTGATTACGTATTGATCTGAACATATATACATATGTAGAAAAATCCTAACTTATCTTAAAAAACGCAAACTTAACTAAAAAAAGGTATTCTAAGAAGAAATGTGCAAAAAACGAAAGATGCAAAAACAGAAACACTCTATACTTTGGACATACCATTCATACTATATACCAAATCCCCCTATACCTTTACATGTGTAAAATTGTAAGTACAAGTGATTTTTCTCTTTCTTTAACAACTTATCAAATCGAAATTTCAATAACTCATAAAACGAATGATTCACTTTGAAGTTGGGACATGATTGAGAAATCGAGTGTATACTTAGATTAGTGGAAAACCCGCTAATTTCCGCACCTGCTCCTTGATTTGTTATTTACTTTGGAGGAGAAAGTGTTTCCCTGCTTGTGAAACTTGTGAAAGACTAAATGCCTGTAACAAATTTATTTGACCGCCGTTGCTGAAATGTGTTTTAGAGTGTTTTACAAAAATTATTCTTCATTTCTTTTGATGTCTGGCATCCAAATGAAATGGAGCGACTGAGTCCCATTTTTTACCGTTTTTCAAAGTGACTGTTTCGTTATATTACATTTAAGGTTTTTTTTTTGGTCCCCCAACATGCAACGGATTTTCAGCATTCCGTGCTTACGGTGGACAGTACAATCGTATCTTGTTCAATTGGCTCCTGAAATGTTCCATTCTACATATCAATATGTGAACTATATCATTGAATTGCTGTTATAATCAACTTGGAAGATCGGACATTTTGCTGTCGTTGCCCCTACTGTTCATCTACTTTAATGGATTCTTCAAAACGGTGTCTGTTCTGAGGCCAGTTAAGCTAAGTTCAATTAACGCAGGGGTTGAGAATAACAGTTATTTTACAATTAATTTTTAGTGATACTTTCCGTTCCTGTTATCTGTATCAACTCATTTTGAATAAAATTACTCAATAAACCTGTATTTTTCACGATCACCAAATATCTTTTCTTCTTCTTTATTTTTTTTGTCAGTGGGAAATCCTCCATAAAAGGTAACAATTATCCAATAACTTTATGATATAAATTAAACATTTATTCTATGATAAAATTTTATATATTAACCGTTAAATTTTAGCGGTTAATAAATGAGGGAATGTTTTTTCTGTGAAGTAGCTAACTTCTATCCAATTATTATTTGCTCAAAATATCAAGGTATTGAACTATTATTTCCCCTTGTATTGGATTTAAATTATACACGGTGATCATATTCATAGTTGCTAACCGTCTAGGGGTCGATTATTCAACTAACGTCTTCAACGATTTATTGTTTTTTCCATCAAACATCGAGTAGATTCTGGTATAAGGTTCTTTTAATGTTTTCCACTTTATCTTAATAAAACGGATTGTGACAACTCCCTTATTAAACCAGATAAGCTTGAATTCCCAGCCAAAACGGTTAAACTGACGTCAATTTTACGTTCTCGACCCCTAATTCGTACGGCAGGGGTCATGAAACCGGAAACATTTCTTTCTATGTCAGCGTGATACAGAAATAATAAATGAACCCACTGATAGCATTCGCAGCGTTTTATGTTGAGGAAATAACGAGAAAAACTTTCATTTTTCAGAGAAAAAATTAGAGGACAGTAAATAGTTACCAGTTTTCAATGTCTTTTTTCCCTCAAAAATCAGTATTATTGTTAACCTTTTTAATATTTGACGCTGCATTAACAGTTTTCACGTAACCTAAAATGCAGGTTGATTTTTATTTCATCCAAATAAAAACTGTGGTCGCTTTTTGATATTGTCAAGGAAAAATAATAATTACTTTCTTCAAACCCTGTAATAGTGATTAGATCACACAATGTGTGGACTGTAAGATAAATTGATACATCGAGAAGTTCGCTGATCCGTTCACCCTTGAGTTTAGATAGCATCGAGATTAGCGATCCTTCCGTACTGTCGAAGGGAAATGATTGCCGTGGGGGCTACAGCAAAGAGAACACACCAGCTGAAATCAAAGGAAAAGAGATAAGACGGCAGCTCCGAGCGGGATTTGCCAAAGGAAGAACCCAACAGTTACTACCGAAATAAAGAAAACCTGATCTCAGCTATTCTCAACCTGAATCCTCCGCATTTTGATTCTCTGGTTGATAAAGTTGCGAGGAACGACTCGTGACCCTATCTGTCACTGGTTTCGCGAATCGAACGCTCAATTCTTGAAGAGCAGTTCGGAGGTTTTCTCTTTTCTTATCAACCACTTTCAACAAAAACACAATTTTACCTAGAATCGATCAACTAAAAGTTATAAAACATCTGGGACGAACCATCAGGAATCCAACTTCACACGAAATTTAGGATCGGAATCAAATGCTAGTGAACATAATTTTCAGAAATATCCGAAACTGAATCTGTTTTTTAGAATCGAGATGCAACGATTCTTCTAGTGTTCCTTGCTAGAGATTCGCCGTATTTGAACATTAAACCGCTCAAGGTGATCACGTACTGTTTTAGTATTTCATATTTAGATAGACGTACAACGTCACCAAAAAGTTCATAATATGGTGAAATGGTTCAAAGGAGAGCATTTAGATAAAACAGCCACGCTTTACTAGCCGCTCCGGTTGAGGCTCATTCGAGTCATTGAAGAGATTTTGATGTAGGACCGAGTTCACAATTCAGCTGAGTTATTAAACCGAGTTTTCCGTTGCGAAGTGACCAAAATCCAAAAATCGAAAAAAAATCCCTCTGTCCGCCGTCCGGAGCTTTTCTTTGCAACGACTGAACCAAAGTTGATGAAAGATGGGTAAATAATCACGTTTGGGACTGAATTCTTCGCATCGAGTTCATACAATTCTAATGGGAAATCGAAGATCTGAAATCTCAAATATCTCAACATCGGAAACTCGGTAAGTAACCAGGGGGTTCGTTAGACGTGTCCTCAAAGAGTCGAAAGAGGCATTCCACGACCGCTTCACGTCCATCCGCTCGCTGCCCCTAAGGGCTAAAACTTGACGGGAAAAAGAACGTAAACATGAATGTGAATATGAACGTGTTTGGACAAGGTAAAAATGGCCTAGTATCATGTTAGGATCGCATCAGTTGTTTTAATTGCTGTGGAATTTTGTCTCACGAGTTCCTTTTGAAATCGAGTTTTTCACGTCTTATGTAATAATACATTGGTATTGGTAGAGAAGTTGTAACAGTAGAGAAGTATATTGCACCGTAAGGTCTCATGTAACATAATTGTGGTAGGCATGTGTTTTACTTTACGCCGCTGAATTTAAGTTGTTCTACTTGTAGATTTCTACGTCTTGACCATATACAGTATATACATATACTACATATAGCACCTTCGTTGATATTGACATTTCATGTTCTTATTTTCAGCTGTTATTTGAGTTGTGACTTCTTTGGTGGTAAGGTGTGGAGATCAGTGTTCAGCTGAAAGCTCTTGCGGCTAATTTCATACCAAATCGATCTAACTTGCTAATATATAACTTTGGGTCGTTTTATGGCATCTAGAGTGGACAAGACAACATATGGTGGCTTGAGGCGATCAGTTTAGACAATGTTTCACCGACAACGTCTAATATACATAGATCAGTGATTTGCGTAGAAGGGTAATTGTAATACAAAAATAATACAACTCTTTGTAATAATTTGCAGTGTTTTTCACTACGAAACGCCCCCTATTAATTCAATCATCCTAAGATAACGAAGTCGTGCAACATCTGACACGAAAGTTTTCTGAACCTTGCCGATTACGGTGGAGCAATTCGAATCATTTATCGGAATTTCACTTTTTCCAACATTTCAAGAACACAAAAATTTACAATATAAATTAAAATCGTATTGCTGTATACTTCTCCACGTAAATTCTTTCTAATTTTGGAGGAAGCAAAAAATCTCCTCAAGAGAAGGTTGGAATTCCCATCAAAGCAGAGAAATGTTTACCAGCTCAAACTACTAGCGCCCAAAACAGGATTCACTGCCCAACATAGAATGAAGTCAGGAAAACCCACTGTCTTTAATTCTTGGACAGATTATTTAGGACAGATTCCCTTCGAAGTAATAGTCGCATAACCATCTTGAATTGATGTGGTTTCAACATCTACAGTCCCAGCAACAGCACTACGAACCCCTGTGTTGCTATAATTCATCTTCTTTCGCTGATGTACCCGGGTGCCCTTCAGACCCAGATACAACGTGGGCATCAATGATCCCAACAGCCTGGGGCGTTTTAACAACAAGGGCCGGTCATGCATCCGACGTTTTTGTCTTCTGCGACATCTTATATCGACAGGAATCTTTTCTGGAACTTGCTGATCACGATGGAGCTATCCGTATCAAAATTGGTACAGCAGTCTGCAGAAGATAAACTTATTGAGATATATAGGAAGAAAAAGTAAGTTTTATAACTTGGGGGCAGCAAAACCAAACATTTCTAATAATAATGCTTGCATGTAAGTCTATATTTAGCAACTTGACGAGATATTGATTATAAGAGGGGGTTAAGGGAATATTTATCTTCCTTGGTTGAATCTCTGAATATTGCATGAACCACATCTTGCGCTCTGTGCAGAATGAAGCCTTTCTTAGACGTACTTACTATCAAATCAGTCGTGGGATTCGTTTTTTTTCCAACGACAGATGGAGAGAGGTCAGAAAAAGCGAGAAGAGACCGGCTCTATCTCCTGCTGAGTAGACCCGTATGAGTGGGACCAGGCACAACTTCCTGATAAAACTCTTCATCACTCTGACTCGAGCAAGTCGTAAATAAGGAGGCGCTAGAGGAGTCTGTCCGCTCGTTTTGTTGAGTTGAGTTGAGTTGAGTCACCGCGAGAGACACCAGACCGACCGGATCATTCGAAACCATCACCAGCCTCCACTCACACGCTATCACGTTCGAGAACATCCGGCGAGCCCTCAGATGAAATCGACGCTTAATGATATTTAGATAATCACTGAGAGATTCACAGGAATCCCATTACCACGGAACGTTAAACCTTCCGATTAGAAATATTTTCAGGGAGAGGTCCAAGACCTCATTAAAACTTGTTTGCCTGATTTTAATAGTAGGTTAAGTACCTTCGACACCCAAAGATAGAACAGAGAATCTGGCGGACATAGTAGTATGAACATAATCGTATCGCAGAAAAGCGAATTGGGACAAAGAACTACCTAACTATTTTTGTAGGATCAGGTAGGATCGCGGACCAAACGGAGTTCTTGCCACCCGACACCGGCTTTCCTCGACTCGAAAATTCAAGAAGGAAAGAACGATCAAGAACCAGAAATAACCAAACTTTTAAACGCTGCCATTTCTAACACAAGGGTTAGTTATTTTTTTAATAATACATGACAGCTTGTGTCATAGTGAACTTTGAGAGTGACTTTTAAGACAGAAATTTCGATTATTTGCTAAGGGTGAATTTCTACTGTCTATCCCAGTCGATTAAACGTCAAAAAGTACTAGGAAATGACACCCCATTTGCCTACATCACTAAAAGCCTTAAAATACCATGTTTTGGGGTATTTTTGACCAGTTTTCAGCTCTGAGCATCGAAGCATGTGAGGCGATCTGGCTAGAACTCACTTTCAATTTGACAAATGGCAATTATTTAATATAAAAACGCAATAATATATCGATATGATACGTACTATTTTGATAATACGGATGAGATAGTCCATGATGCATTACCTGAAACCAGATGCAAAAAGATTAGAAGAAGTTCCTTGAGGGGAATTATTGTTAAATGTACGTTATTTTGAATTATATTTACTTTAATAAGGTCATTCATAATTAAAAAGCATTTTATACTTTTATTGTACGTTTATTATTTTTATAATATATAGCTATTCATTATGGACAACTGAACTATAGGTAGCTATGAAACGGCGTGTAAGGAACTTAATCAAAATGTAGTCATAGAGACACAAACCTGTCTCCTAAGACGAGTATGTTTTGAACAAACACACTGAGAAAAAAAATACGTGCAGCTCTGGGAATCGAACACGAGATATTGTCATATGCTGCAGACTACAGCTAATCATTATTACATCAGGGAAGTTCTAGCATGACAAATCACTTGTTGACTCCAAGAGGCCACCTTTTATTCTGTAACCTTGCTACGCTGTACCTTTGTGAAGATTAAGTCGTGGAGAACAAACAGATCAACCGGAGATAAGATGAAGGTTTAATACTTGTAGCATGAGCATGATATGCTAAAAAT
The DNA here is from genome assembly GCA_031894815.1 of Creontiades dilutus. Taxonomy (NCBI): domain Eukaryota; kingdom Metazoa; phylum Arthropoda; class Insecta; order Hemiptera; family Miridae; genus Creontiades; species Creontiades dilutus. The sequence continues at coordinate 449,571 of JAVIWC010004021.1, forward strand.
TGAAATATAACAAGAGTTAACAATAAGGACGACCCAAGATTCTAGGAGTATGGGTTTTCCCCGCACACGGCGAACGGGATGGGAAATCGTCCCACACGGGGGTCAGAACACCCGTATAAATAAGCCCAAACGAGTTGTAGCTGTATTCCTCCTCAGGGAATTACTTGCTCCTTGACATGTTGCAAGCTGAAGCCTGAAATTAATTCGGGTGATCTTGCTCCACGGTACATGTTCGAGTACCAATTTATTATCAAATTTAATTCTTCCAAATTAGTTCATCCGTCCAAAATTCACATGTTTAAAATTTCGCAACACCGAATTTTCAGTGGGTAATGAAAATAATAAGTCACAAGAGATGTCAATGTTCTCTATGATTGAAGCAGTACCTGAGGCAGGAGTTAGTGAACCGAATGCAGACCAATTGAATTTCCTTACACTATTATTAATCAATATCAATACAATTGAAGTTCCTTTTACTTGAAGACCATATGATTACAAAGTGATCACAGAGCTCTACTTATTTCAATGAATTCACTAAAGCAATTTGTGTTTGACGTTCGAACATCTTTGTGGATCGTCGTACACGATTAATGTTCGTCCTATCGCAGCGATTTGATACCCATTCACGAAACGCTATCTGAACGGAACTTGTCGGTATCTACATGCACAGTTGATGAGACAAGGTACATTAGTGACGACAATGGACCTATTATATATTCCACGTACAAAGCTGGCGCTACATAATGGATTATGCATGAGTGAATGGATAGGAGGGATCATGCCGTAGATAAATAGAATCTTACTTCAGGAAACTTTCTAGTTGGTTGAGCTACGGACCCAGGATAAACAAAGACTACAATAACCAAGAAAACAGTAAATATAACATTAACCAACGTTATACACCATTAATGGTGTCCCGACTTGGAAAATCTGGCACTTTTCCCTGGTTGGAAGGGATATATGAACAGTGAGTGAATGGTGTCTTATTAATTGAAATTTTCAACTGCAACTTTTCTATCTGAAAATTTTGTGAACTACATGGATTTAACGGTATGAACCCTCATTTTTCCTCATTCATGGATAATTTTAACGTGAAAAACTCGGCTAGTTTTTGGCAGAGCGTACTGCTGAAATTCAAGAAACATGGAACAAGCTTTAGCTGCGCTCACTACTGCCTTTTAAGGAAGGATTTTCTTTTCATTGTACAGTGATTTTTATATCATAAAAGCTAAAATTGGTGGTGGAATGCGGAGTGCCTTGTGGTATACATTGGATTTCGTTGTGAACCTATTACTTGTGGAATCCTTATGGAATTGTAGAACTGAACGCGTATAATTATCTTACAGTAAACAGCTTAGCAATATACAATACAAAATACACATTTACAGATGGAGTCGGAGGAGGTAAAGACAACATGATATTTATAAATATCATGTTAAAGGGGGTATAGGAGGTAAAGACAACATGATATTTATAAATATCATTATAAATAATGATTTTGTGGCTTACTTGTAATTTATGCAGATTGAATGAGTATGTCCCACTCTAACCAACTATTCCATAACTAATCTACAGTAAGTTACAATCTGTACTGCAATATTATTGAAGCACAGATTGTAGCTTACTGTAGATTAGTTTTATCGTATTTCTTGGGAGGACGTTTCGAATTTTATAGAATAACTAATTCTCTTCTAATTTTATTGTGATTGTAGTCTATACACCGTTTCCAGTTTAATTCTTCGTCTAACACTATCCCATGATACTTATGAGTTCCTACTCGTTTACTTCGCTTCGGGAACATCAATTGTCTAAACGCATGTAGTTTGATTCATACATTTTTTTCTTGATCATATGATTTCATTCGTCCATAAATGATTAACTTTGAGTTTTTGGTGTTCAATGATAGATAATTTTCATATAACCATCGTAAAATCTTGTTGATTAGATTTGCCTTGTTATGAACAGACTCCCACCTGTCACCGTTCAATTAGCACGGCAGTATTATCCATACTGAGTATTGTATTATCCATTATATCCTCAAGAAATAATAGTGGATACAATTCACTTCCTTGAAACACACTGAAATTGTTATTGAAGCAAAATATCACTAGTCTGGGAAAGTGGTGGGGGAAAAATCATTATTTAGATCTTATGTATCGATTTTGTTTAGTTGATCACGTAAACCCATTCATTTCCGGGCGTTGTTGACAGTATGAAATGACAAGGAAACACGGAAGCCTAGAAGAACCGAGCAAGGTAACAGGAGATGGAAAAAAGTGCAATGAAGAGGGGAAGTAATTTATTGTTGTACGTCACACGCGGAAGTGGACTCGCAGAAGCTCTTCAAAGGCTGGTCGGAGCGTCAAAACCGAGAAGTCGCCTTTTGTATGTCAGCCGAACCGCTAAACCCGTATAAAGATCCGGGCGATATGCGCTGGCCGCGGGTGGGCGTCATTCGATACATAATGAAGAGCCCCCAGCGGAGCTCCCGTGACACGCCGGAGGGAACGACCTACCTCAACACCCATCTTCCCTCGACATGCGAGGTGCGGATGAGAAGCACGACAAGGCTCCGAGGCGTCAACTATTGAGTAGCGCTGCGAATTATTACAGAAAGGTGCATTTTAAAGGTTGAACTCGACAAATTAAACTTCCCCGTAATAGACTATTTTTTAGTAGGATGTACCTCTAGGTGAGGTTTTTGATAAGAATTGAGGGTGATGAGGAAGAAAGAAGGATGAAAGGAAGTTCTCTTTCAGCATGACCGCCAGTTCAAATAAGAGCCCCGGATGACGAGGATGGTGACACCACGAAGTACTCCTGATGAGATGCCAAGCTGGAGTAAATCCGCGGCACTTTTCCCCCACCCCACTTCGCTCCATGACGCGGTCGCAACCATAAACTTTGTGCTACTAGGTGCCGCTCTTTTTAGCTCAGATAAAGCTTGCTGCAACAAGTTTCCAAGAACACCCAGCTAAATAGCTCATGTAACGAAACCTCTTTCCGCTCAGAAGTTGTCCTGCATTTAAAGCAAACTGACAAAACTATTATCATTTGCCCCTACTCAATTATCAGTTATCCATTGTTCAATAAGAAACAGAGATTTATAGGCGAATCCAACAGTTATGACTAGAACAGTGAGGGAGACCGAATGTTGCAAAGTGGATCAGAGGGGTGTTGTGCAAAGAAGTTCGTAATCCTCATATTATGCAATTGTCTCCTGTTCAGCTTTTTGAAAACTCATATAGATAGGTTTTCAGTTTTAGTCCTGACTTCAGTTGTGAGTCTCATTTCATTACTTTCGAGAACCTTCAACTGCTTTGGGAAAAGGTGGAAGAGTGAGTACATGGACTGCAAGAATTTCTCATAACGTACCATTGGTAATAGTAAAGCAGTGGAATTTATTTATTGAATTTCGAGATTGTTCATTCACAAAATATGTCTTTAACTTAGTTTGATATACCGTGGAGCAAGTACGTATATAAAAAAATATCGTTGGTGCCGGTGGGATGTGTTCAACATTACTCCGTTCGGTACGAGTTTTATTGAAGGAGGAGAAATAACTGAAACACATCATAAAATTCACTCCGCTATAAATTTAGCTAAAAGCTTTCAGCCTCGTTTAGCTTGTAACAATAAAACGCTTGTTGATGCACGTGCTTGGAAGGTCAATATCCAATTTCGTCCGAACATTTATTGGGTTTTCAACAAGTGTCGTGTTTTTAAGAGATGTAACAAGGGGGCGGTAGTTTATGCAGTTAACGGTTCGGTAGCTGCAACGACCGGTAGTTGGCACCGTACGCTAACAACCACGTGTTGCCATCAAATTCCGTTGAAAAAAGCAAGAGAAAAAATCACAATGATGACGAGGCTAAACTATCCCGCTATTACCAGGCGGGGCGGAAGGCGGTATTACCTACAGGTGCTACACTCACGTATGGATTTGGGAGAACATCGATAAAACCCGTAGTAACCGAACCACCTGTTCCGAGGCCTCCTCCGCCGAGTATGACTTACATTTGTCCCTCATCCTACTCATAATCGTCCACCATATCGAATACCATTGAACAATCCACGAACAATGGTAACGACTAGAGATTCATTCTCATCTGCATATACTTTTCCGAAAATGGATGGGTTTCCAGGTGTGATTTATGACTAATTTGACGGAGTATGACTTAGATTTGTCCCTGATCCTGTTCCAGCACTCATAGTCTTCCGCTATATCGAAGAACACTGAATGATGGCTAGGTTTCTAGAAGCAATTGACGACCAATTTAACTAAGTATGACTTAGATTTGCGGCAGATCCTACTAAGGACTCATAATCTTCCATCATATCGAGTAATCCATGAACAATAGTAACGATTACAGATTCGGTCATATTTGCATATTTGTTTCTTAACATGGATATGTTTCTAGAAGCAATTTATGACTAATTTGACTAAGTATGACTTACATTTATCCCTGATCCTACTCAAGTACTCATAATCTTCCTTCATATAGAAGAACATTAGATAATCCATGAACAATAGTGAGGATTAGAGATTCATTTTCATTGGAGGAGGGAGTGCCCCCATAAAATGACCACCAGTTTAAGTAAGAGCCCCGGATGACGCTGACGGTGGTACCACGAATTACTCCTGGTGAGATGCCCAACTCGAGTAACTCCGTGACATTTTTCCGCACCACACTCCGCTCCATGACACTATTACCCTTGGGGTATAAGGTGCCACTCCTTGTGGCTCAAATACAGCTTGCCACAGGTCGTTCCATCATACTTACTTATTCTATCTGGATTGTCGACATATAACACCCCTGGATCAATTCTCATAGGCGTCCCTTTATTGAGGAAGCTTAGCTTCAAAAGGACGACCTAAACACGGGAGCACTATCTATCATTCTGTTCCTACATTCACCCCATGTTTCACCTACAAACCAGGAAGAAATTCGCGTACGAATGAGCGACTGCGGTGTGAGGGACGTAAAAGGGTTACGAAACTCAGGTGAAGGTGGGACGACAAAACGACACGCGCTTGAGGTTGGAGACGTGGGGGGGCTAACTAATATCGCGAGCCGCATTCCTGCCCGCGACACACGCCAAGAGACTCCGAAGGCCCTTTGAGAACTCGGCGAACAATCACAAAGGGTCCACTGATGAGCCTTCCAGCTCCGAGGTGGACATTCGCGCAAACTCTCTTCGGACTCGGGTATCCGAGTAATTATGGACCAACTCGCTCGGATGAGCGGGTCCGCGTCGGAAAGCCTTTGAGAGTGTTAGAGACGAGGTTGGATGGGACAGATCCAACGAGCGGGTCAATGACAATCGAAAAAAGACCCGTCCAAGCAGTTCAACCACATTAACGACTTTCCCTAAATGTAGAGCAATATTCATGTTGAATTGCGCTGAACTTTAAGCCCTTAGTGTCTGAAGGAATAATTACCTATCAATTATATCATTAAAAAACTTAAACTTAATCCAAACAATATTTCTGCAATCCACCGATGTGGGGTGTTAAGTAGTGTTTAGTAGTACATGAAGTTATATCAAATTTAATGAACCTTTCTGATTTATTTCAACTTTCGAGACAATTTAGAGTGAAAAAAAGAGAAATAAATTGATTTTAATTACACATTACTTCAGGCCGAGTCGTTGAAAGATTATTCCAGTTATCTCCGTCCACGTACTAAATTTTCTGTCTCTGCTGTTCTTGGATGATCTTTTTCTGTAGGATACCTTCAACATAGACAGAGGTACAATGTTTCTCCCTTTCAAGCATTTAGGCTAGTATCATCTCTGGTGTTATGTCCTAAGATGACACTTCCAGACCATCCTGCAGCGGTTCCTCACTTTTTTCCAAACGAAGGAAGTGTGAAACATGTCACCTGTTTGTCGGCAGTCAGGACAAGTTGGGACAATAACATTCCTAATTCTGAGCAAGTAGGTGTGAAGTAGCAAGTGTCCTAATAGAGACTGTGTTTGGAAACAGTTTTCTCTCTAACCATATTTTGGATCCCTCTTCGTTCTTCAGTCCAGATTTCTTGTCAGCTTGACATAGTGTGTGCTATCTGTCACTTCTTTAATAACAAATGTTCATTCCCTTTCCGATTTTTACCGAAGACTCGTTTCCGCCCTGCAACCAAACGTTGTATTGGAATTCTACTTGTGAGTACCCTGTGGCTCTGATACTGTTTTATAAGCACATGCAATCCTTAGCGTTGGATTGCTACTTTTCTCTTGCTGCAATAAGCAATGTTTAGGGAGTCTGTAGGCATCTCTGCGACATACAGAAGAGCTGATTGCACGACAGTCATCATGTGACATCCATTTATGTTTTTCAATAAGTGAATAAGAGCCGATTGAAAATACCTTGAAGTATGCAATTGTGCTGGTGTCGAATGTTTTAGGATGGAATCTGTTCCCATCCAAAATGAACGTGGGTAACGCACATGGCGGATTACACCCAGAAGATAGGGGAATACAGAGCGGGAACATGAGGAGGCCGGTGATTCTGGGAGAGGCCCCCGGGGCCGAAATCCACTGATGGAGGGAGGAAGTAAGAGCGAAACCATTAGACTATTAGCCGCAGCTATTCTGCTCTACATAATGCGCCTCGAAGCGTAGATCACGCGGATGCCCAAACTTCCAGCCCCCGGCTCCCCAACCGAAACCCCGAGCACTCCCGAGCGCTCAACCAGCCCCCCGGAACCCGCCCTTCGTCTTACCCCGGAGCCGCTCAACTGACCCCGATCTCCCGCCATTCCGCGTTACGAGTTTGAGCTTGAACCCCTAGAAGATTACCGACATAATCTGGGCTTAACTCAATAACATAAGAGGAGAGTTGCGTGACGCCGTTTGGTACAGGCCGAGGTTGCTTACTCAACGCAGGGTACAAGAACGCTCACTAAATTCAAGATCGCTTACTAAATACGCTAGAATCGCTACCCATTAGGACCCAAGTTGGTACAGATGAAAAATGGAGAGAGAGGAGGGAAAAAGCATGCATTTTCTGGAAAAATTGTAACAACACGTAATACAGAAGGAAACACTTGAAAATTGATAGCTAACTATACCAGTATGTCAGATTATTGCATTTGTCACTTACATCATCATTTTATTCTCTGGTTATTTAAATTATTTTATTTACACCAAGTACCGACTATTTGAGAACACCACGCCCGAATCAAGTTTTGCCCCAGTTAAATTCTTGTATGAATTCTGCTCCGTGAATCCAGGCCGCTTGACAAACTCTTGCTAGCACCACCACGCTCATCCTTTTAGCGTATAAAGTCTCCGGAGGCAAAACAGGTGAAGTTGGTACAGATAATAAGTACTAAATGAAATTGTAAAACAACCCCCTACCGTTTAAAAATAATTTATTTCCCCACATTAATTACTCCGTGGAATATCTGAGTTCTCATATTGATCTCGAAACTATCGAACTATCATTCTATCCTCTATGGAATTAGCGGGACAGACCCACAACACATGTCTATTAACCTTCTGAAGGCATGTATGGCAGAAAGTGTGCCACATCATTTCTGTCCCACTATTCGTTATAATAAGCTTTGGGTGAATTCGAAGGGCTAAACTTCCAAGAATCTTTATATCGAAATCTTTCGAAACAGCTCACTATTATGTACATGTTCGATATTGATTGATGTTATTTGAATCGACAAGCCCACCAAGACCATCTTCAAGTTCCTCCGTTCGCTCTCACTAAGGGTTAGAACCTTGTCAGAAAGAAAGAACAGCAACATGATGTAAATGTGAACGTCCTTGAACATAGTAAAAATCGCCTAGTATCATGTGGGGATTGCATCAGTTGAGATGAGAGAGCCAAGAGCTATTTTCTGTCCTAATCAACCAAGAAAGCTGAAATTTAAATGATAATAGAATTATTTGAGGTAAATCGAAAGCATTCCAACGTAACATGTTAAAGGATATGGAATGAACCACGGTCTGCTGTAAGCTTCGTTCTTCGTGAGCTATAAGTTTTGATGTAAGCTTCTAGTTCGTACAAACATACCAGTAAAAGTAGTGTTCATACAGTTATTATTAAGCCGAAGTCATATAATAAGTTTTTGACCTCTAGAAGTCAATTACAACATATGGAGATGATGGTCCTTGCGAGCAATTACATTCTAATCGATCTAACGTGGAACGAAGAGGGAGGTGGGCAGCATGCTTGATACCACATGCCCAAAAGTGGTTAGGCAGAAAGCATGGAGAGGTGAACTTTTTCTTATCACAGTTCCTCCCAGGACACGGACTATTTTACTCCTACCTTCACAGAATGGGGAAAGTAGACGATCCAACTTGTCCAGCCTGTGACGGAGGAGATGATGATGTGTTTAACACATTCTTCGTGTGTACGCAGTGGGAAACACAAAGAAGATGGCTGCAGGATGACCTGGAAATACCATCCGAGGACATGACACCGGAAACTAACGTCGTCAAAATGCTTGGGATAGAGGAGCAATGTACCTCTGTAGTTGCCTACGTTGAAGGCATCCTGCAAAGTGTGATGGGTATGGTTAGTTGGCCCTTGCCGACTTTGGAATCCGTCGCCTTGGGAGATGAATCAGACGTTTTCAAGCGTCTGGGTCATTCTCTGAGCGTGGCGGAGAATTATTACCGCATCCACCTCAATGGCAGGCGCAACTATTCCTTTCAATCATCTCACTAAAGACAGGTCACCAAAGAACGGGAGAGACAGGGGAGGCTATCTATGGACCGAGAGGACTGAATACATCACAAGGACTTGGCCTGAAGTAATGTATTTAACAGTTCCAGGCCGACTCCCAACGTGGGAAAGGAAGATGAGGTTTTAGGGGCTTTGAATCCAACACAACACGAAGAGCGGTTCCCTCTGGGTGTCTTATAAGATCCAATTTCCCCCATAGGATCTTAAAGATTTCCTCAACTCAAAATTTGGCTCCGTTTAGGGCATCTTGTGTGGACAAGACAGGATATCAGGTGACTAATGGTGCCGTGTTTAGATAATATACAACTGTGTACGTATATTATTCACAGATCAGCGATTTAAGAAGGGGATACAAAAATAATTTACCTCTATGTAATGATTTGCAGTATTTTCATTGTTGAAAAGGAACTATAGGGCTACGTATGAGCACATGAAGGGAGATCTTAGGTTCCACAATCGATCGGATGTTGGGGATGGAGGTTTGCGACCGATCGTTGAGGGGGAAAAGGAGTCTAAAATAGTAAAGAGCTAATGAAAATCCACCCGTAGCCGAGGATATCAAAGCTTTTGATATGTGATACGACCAGCCGGGCGGCTTTGATGGGGAAAACGGACCTCCCTCACTCTCTAACCACCGTCATCTTGAGACCCCTTTTACTCTTACCAGAGATTATCTCACGTGTTTATTTGGCTACTTAGGCCCCGGGTAATGCTCCCCCGGCCCTCCTCTTCAGAGCCGGCCCCAGTCGGTAAGGGGGAGGTCCTTTTCGCTCTGTAGGAAGCGCAGAAAGGGGAGAGATGTCCTTAGTGCCGGCATTACCGTCCCCCTCCTGCCATACCATCCTACTGGAGGTTCTGGGGGTGCAGATATGGATCTCTTTGTAGTCATCATGACCCCCCCTCCCCTTACCAGTACCTTAGCGCTACACCACTTAGTGCTTATTACTTTCCACGCTCCCCTTCGCAGCATTAATAACTTCGCCCCCACAGAAAACTCGGTAGGTACCGTCATAAAACCAGAGTGTGATCGTTTAATCAGCACCATCACATTCACTTAAGAGTTCGAACTCCTACGTCATTCCACACGAATTGATTTTTGTCACTAAACCTCAGCAAATCCTTAAACTAATAACCAGCCTAAATAGCGAAAGTTTTGATTAAATAATAATACCAACAAAAATACCAAAACTCAACCGTGGAAAATGGTGTTCAGGCATTTTGAAACAATTCCTGGATCTCCATATTTTTCACATAGCATCTCCAAATCAAATTCAACTTTTGGTTTATTATTCATTAATAAACCATTGTAATCGCTCTTGAAAAAAAAGCTAACCCCTCCTGAAAACTTCATGGTTTACGTTTCAAAGGGTGTAGAATCCAAATCTGTAATAAAAAATTTTCCGTCCGTCCGCCGTACGCACGATTTCTCCCAAACCAATCCATGTTAATCCGACAACGCCCCAATTCTTTAGCCAGAACTCTCGCTTAACTTAAAGTGCCCTTTAAGAGTTGTCAAAGTTTTGTAAATTCCCTAAAAACCTCAAAAAAAAGTCAAGGCGTCCTAAATTTGGACTTTTTTGAAGAACTTTCCACGAGGAATCGAATGAGCCCTTCCCCAGGTCCGTAGGTCATACCATTCCCGATGTATGGCTCGATTGATGGCGGCAACATTTGCGTTATTTTAGTTTATTACTGTTTTTGTTTTGATTACAATAACCTAGTGATGTAGTGAACGTGGATACTGGAGTGAACTCCTAAAAGGTTTAATGCCGATACACGCGTTGAAGTATTCTGATAACCATAAAAAACGCTGCTAATTCTTTCACTGGGGTTTATTATTCAATAGGCTTGCGTTCATGATTTGAATTTCCACTAAGCCTTGGAGTGTGCGTGTTTCACAGGTGATAGAGCGATTATTTAATTTTTTGGAGGCACACAATATTTAATATAATCAACTGATCAATCCAAATAAGTATTTTGGTTGAAACAGATTTACGTGCTCCCTGCATATCTCCTGAAATTCAATAATCACTCTATCACCTGTGAAACAGGGTCACTCCAAAGCTTAGTAGATATTCGAATCATGAACGCAAGCCGATTGAATAATAAACCTCAGTGAACGAATTTGCAGCGTTTTTCTAACTTAAATTCTACTTGTTCCAAGTTATATCCAACCTTTTTACCATTATTAGGGGAATGAAGAAAAATTCGCACAAGCCCTAAATGTAGTACCAGACGCAGCAGGTAGGTACCTATACATAAAACAAAACCATATTTTATTACAGAAGAAATCAACAAAAAATATAATTTAAAAAAATCAAAATTTCTTTGAAACAAAAACTTTTATTAAGTACTTCTTTACTAACTATTTTAAGGACATCGTGATCCTGCTCCCTCAGGAGTGAGTTGGACAGCCCCACTGATGTCATATTTTTGTCAATTTATTACTAGTACCTACTCGTATTTAACAAAATTACCAACCTGCACTTTTTTTTAAGTGGACGAAATTGAAGATAGACTTTTTACAAGTACGATTTTGAATTTTAAGTCATTTAATGAAATATGAATTATTTAAAGAAGCGATAAGAGTTTTTCTTTCAAAGTTGAATTTTTGTATGCACATTTTTTGTTGATTTCTTTTGTAATAAAACGTGATTTTGTTTCAAGTATAGATACCTAAGAACCTATTGTGTCTGGAGTGTTGTTTTCACCCCAGTCCACAATGGCATTCAAGCATTTTGTCCTACATTTAGGGATTGTTCGTATTTTTCTTCATTTCCCTAATAATGGTGAAAATGTTGAATTTGACTTGGACACGGTTGGATTTGACATGGCAATGCTATACATATATTACAAGTATATACATTTGTGTATGTGTCTGTATGCATTGAGATTGCAGGCGGTGTTTTTCATTAGAAAGAAGATGAGGAACACATTTTTTTTCGTTTGTTTTAGCCAAAAGAATCAAGCACTTCAGGAGGGAGAATAGTTCCTTAACCAGCTATTTTAAAGTGATACAAACTGCTGGCATTTCAAAAGGTATTGGAAAATACCGAAAAAAGACAGTTCAACTGAAAACTGTTTATTAAGGTTCTTTTTGAAGGTTTATCAATTGAAAATCTGATGGAACTAGAAGTCGTATTCGTTAAAATTGTTGGAAATTCCAAAATTGTTTGTTTGGAGCGTAAGTTTCTGTAGAAAAGTCTCACATTCCGCAGGGAACTTGGAAGAAGTTCCTGGAGTATTTTTTCAGAAGAATTGCCATTTAAAACGAAATGAACCACCTTCTGGACATTATTTCTACTATTTTAATTCAATTACTCACCTACACTTTGAAATTTCGATAAATATAATACCTACGATTTGATTTTGTATCCTCTCCAAGTATCTTTTGTATCCCTTCAAGGTATGAAGATGTATTTAATCCGTTCTTTTGAAAGACGTCATTTTTCAATAGAGGACTGGTTGATTCTGGAAGGAGGAAATAGAAGAAGATCTGCAGGGAAACGAAACCTAATATAATATGAACCGGAGGTCTTTTCAAGCGATGAGCACAAAACTATTTCCGCGAGAGCGGATTTAATATCTTCCTCATAAAAGTCAATCCGGGTTTGTTTAACGTGTGTATACGGTTGATAGAACCCCTTCAAATAAGTAATATATAGAATGTCGGACGAGTTTTCCCTGCTCAAAGAGTGAAAGACCGCCACGGGGATGCAGAGGATGAGGTGGCATCAGAGGGGGGGCAACAGCCCCCTGAACGAATGAAAATCCATCCGCTAAGCCCGAACAATATTTCTTCCCTTGTCCAGAAATATCCGCAAAAGCCGGGAGGGACGTTCGACAGAGGGACGGACCTCCCCAAGGTGGGCCGGGAGTTTTCATTCTTTTGCAATGGTTACAGTAAACGCACACGCTATATACATACAGATATTGTGGTCATATTCTGACTAGTAAAATATCTGTACTTGAGATTGAGAAATGACTAGGTTAGTAGAGAGAGTTTTATTATTAATCGACAATTCTATCCTGGAACAGGACCCCATTCATGTAGTGTAGAACCTAAAGAAGAAACAAATTAGGAAGTTACCTACATCGTTCTTATATACATTACTGATAGTAAAATATAGTAAATAAACATAGTACCAATAAGTAGTAAATGTGGGAAAATGACTTAGGAACAGTCGACAGAAATTTGAAGGCGGCAATATGTTCTTATTCTAAGAATCCGATTTTTAAGTTTGATGTCAATCAAATTTTGACTTTGCTTTAAGTCTAGCTATTTGAATCGGAACAGCTATTTGGCATCAGCTTTGCGTCTAGATATTTCATATATTCGAAACGGACACTGGCTGGCAGCATGTGATGCCTAAAAGGGACCACAGATCTAATGTATCAGAAGACAGGAAAACGAATATCTGGTCAATCCAATGCGAGTTCGAGAAATTGCAGGGATGTAATATCCTGCAGTGCACATTGCTTCCCCATTGCAGGAGCAGCCATATTCTGGGTGTAGTGACTGGTAGATTATGGAATGGAGTAGTTGTCCCTTCCAAGGACTAAGCCGATTAATGACCGCAACACCCAAAGGATATCCCATACGCTGGAGTCGCCTGGGTTAACCCCAGAGGCGGCCGATTCAAAAAGCGGGAAGGGGGAACTAACCATATCTGGGCTGAATCACATGAAATACACTATGTTTATTACCAAAAATGACTATGTGACAGATATGGTGTAGAATCACAGAGTAGTAACGCACACCACTTATCAGGATGTACCGATGTGTTCTTTCATCGATATATATGATATCAATATATCGATAGCAGTGCCATGTCGGAATGATTTTCACGACGTAGTGCACACTGTTAACACATTCTGGTCTATTTTTCCAACTGATCAATACTTTACTAGAAGGATTGATATAGGATATGGTTTTTTTTTGAGATGCGAGCGTAGCGAGCATCCAGACCAGCAACCTAGACAGAACACATTCGAACAAACATCGAAAGCGTGGACCTATATCGATAGGAGACATATGGTATTCCAACATGGCGACGGTCCGATGAGAGGTGCGTTACCTATTCTGTGATTCTACCCCATATCTGTCACATAGTCATTTTTAGTAGGTAATCAGCACAGTGTACTGCATAGTGTACAGCTGGTATAGCTATTGGAACTTACATTTAAGGTTTTCATTAGGTAGTTCTAATGTGGTTCTTGGAGTTTATAAACAGTATTTCCAAACCAAATGGCACATTTTCCGTGCGAGCGTGGCGAGTAGGTTCACCCACTCACATCAACAGATAGAAATTTCTCAAACTAACCTACTTGTTTCCTATTCAACTCTAACGTGTTCGGGTAATCACAAATACACTACTCGAAACATTGCGGTAAAGAAAGAGATTTTTACTAATACGAACCAAAAGAAATACAAGGATGGGAACAATACTTTTCCAACAGCGGGAGACGAAAAACGAGCTTGAACAAAACCCTACCTACTGTGTATATCACGTTACTAGGTTACTCTTCTTGAACATCGATTAATGCAGGTACTATCGATTTCCAATGAAAGAGTGATTCAAAATTAACTTATATAAATATTCAAAGTTAAAATGCTCATGCTACATCACTAAGGTGAGATCTACTTCGATCATCCGATGCCTTAATTTCAAAGAATTTTCATTTTGTCAACTTCTTTTCACGATAGGTACAGTTGCATCCACCTGCAATTTTCAGGGTACCCACTTATCTAGGAACCTCATTTCACTCTTTTCCTCAATAGATTTCATTTAATTTGGAAAGGTTTTATTTGATATGGAAAGAAATTGTATACATCACCACTTAAACTACGAAGTGTATTGATAAGTAAAGATAGATGTTGAAGTGATGGTTATATGGTGTTTGTATGGATAAATAACATTTCGAATTGCTGAATATCGTTAAATTTCATTTTATAGCAGAGTATTACTGAGACAAATTTGATCAATAATGAACCAGGCCCTTCGGAAAACGAAGCTCAAATTTAAGCCGGAAATTGTACTCAAATTTCACTAAATGTGGACACAAAACAGAGTAAAAATGCTGAAAACGAAAAAAAAACCAAACCCGAATGTTCGTTTGAATAGGTCCATTATTCAGAATGAGTTTTACCGCAGCAACATTCATGGTTTAAACAAATTTTGAAATTCCAACTGAATTGAACATAGATGTAATGTGATGACTTGAGAGAATCCGCTCATAAGATCATCCTGCATGACTGCAAATTGTTCGTTATACTTCCTGTGTGTACGCACTCTTCCATTCTTAGGTTTGACACAATACAAATGAGGCGTGCCATTTCAAAAATTTACTATATCAATTTTTTTTTCCAAAATCAAGGTAGTTCTGAACTTAGATGTAAAGGAGCTTCAAAGAAGATGTTTCCTTCGTTCCAAATCTAACTATATGATATTTTAAACTTGATGTGAAGAAAAGGGAGTCGCTGCAAAACTAACTTTAAAGTGTAGGACTGATGCGGGAAAACTAACTGTACGTATAACTATAGTCTAACTATCCATCCTACCAATCACGTTCCGTGAATAGAAGGGAAGCTATAGTAGATTTTTGGAAGTAATTTTATTCTCACACGGGGAGAACAGTAATTCAGTAAAAGTTTGAAGTTTTCTCAATTTTTTAATGTTACTATTATAATAGAAATGGATCAAAAAGACTGATAATTCAATCCATTTTTGAATTTTTTATTCTATTTTATGAGGGATTCAACTTTTTCAAAAGTTAGAGAGTAATGCAAGAACAGTTGTTCATTGCAATACACCTGATTTTATAGTAATATGACATATTACTGACATTGCGTTTTATTTCCTGTTCAAATCTTGTTTTAAATACAAGAATTTTTTTTTTCAATTTCAGGTCAGAACAGGTTGTTGGTGAAAAATTACTTATATCGCAGATTTTCGGTTGCATAACTAAGTACTCATATCCACAAAGTTGCTCCGAATCCACTGTTACCAAAATTTCGAACACGATAAAAAAAAATGAATTCTACATTCTCAAGTAATTTGATTCACTAAAATCAATCCATAGCCTTGAAATATTGTTTGGAAAAATACCCAGTAATGTTATGATGACCTGTTCACTAAGAAACATTTTTTTGTGAAACTGTCAAACTTGAAACATGGACATAGTGAGTTTTGAAATGGCACGCCTCAGTTATGTATTGCTGCTGCATTTCAGATTTGTGGCTAGGGACCACAACTCAATCTCGACGTAGTTTTAGAGACCGAACCGTTTAGTGGAGGGAGTACGTCTTTAAGTTGTGCAAAATATGGGCTTGAAAATCGAACTTAAACCCTCTCAAGGAATATCATTGATTCATACGTTACTAATTCAGTACATTATCTCACCCCTTTAGGAGTAACTCTCTGTGTACAGACTAAAAGTTACTCCCAAAGAAGGTTACCTCATTCACGCTACACGCCGGAGGGGAGCACCTTAGGGACCCGATCCCTAACCCTTTCCAAGGACTAGAGACGAGAAAAAGCCCATACAAACTTAACAAGCTGTTTTCCATACATAAATAAAGAAATTGTGTTTACCCGAAAATGGTTATTTTTGTTCGACAGTCCCACCAAGCCTTCAAAGAGTAACAGTAGAAAAAAAAGTAAAATTTGTTCACCGAAACCTAACTAGAGGAGGGAGCGAAGGGTTGTAGTCAGAGCAAACAAGGTGTGGCCATTTCGCTTTTGTAGGAGAGCATAAAGAATTCAAAGTAAATTAGATGGAGGGAATTCGTTTGTAGCGTGAACGCGAGGAATAAATAATTCTAGAGCATTTAAGGGGCTGTTTTCAATTAGGAAATCATTGATAGAAGATGAATCGCCCCGCACTTATCTACTTTTCCTCCCTCGTGTTCTAAAAATAAACACCGTTCACGTTTTATATCCTTACTGTTGGTTAACCCCAGGGCAGATGTTGGTGTACCAGTAAGGGAGAGTGGATTCGAGTTGGACGAAATTGTATGATGATCATGATTCTTCCAATTTTATATTAATCAACATTCACTTGTCAACATCATTTGTGTTGGAATCAAGGGTTACAAAGGGTCTGTTTGTTTGTACGAATTTTTGGCAGATTAGCTTTCCGTGTCCATAATTGATGGGGAATATCGTAATATCTAGGCAAAATCCTACGTATTCTTCTGGTGAATTGAAACTCCGTCTGACTGTTTGAGACTGTATGACAATCTGGATGGTCTGCTACAGTGAAGTCCAAATTATGACCTGCCCCTGAATCCTGCGAAGTACTCCATTGGCATCACAACATTCCACTGTTTTCAACATAAGCAGGATCCGAAATTGCAGAATTGAAGCCGATGACTATAGACAAGCATTTTCTCTCACATATTTGGGGACGCTTCTTGATCTCCAACAATTGATGTTAGTTAATTTTCAACATTAATTGAACACGTATCTGCCACATCATCAGAAGAGATAAGAGATTTGGGTTTCGTCAGGCGCGATACAGAGGATTCAACCATATACCAGCCATTGCTACCCTATATAGATGGCCAGTACCCAATCTAGGAGTATGCCTCGATTGTTTGGAGATATACTTCGTCAACCCTACAGAGGGGCTCATAGCAGATTTTTGCGATTCGCCGGTTACAAATTGGGTATGTTTCATGATTTGATTGATTTGTATAATGTAGCACAATATTATACATACCAAACGTGCAACTCAGAACCCTGAAATACGAAGGCATTTACCCGCACTAGTTATTTTCAGAAGCTGATCTTGGGGCGGTTGATTGCCCTTCAGTACTCGAAAGTTCCGTGAGTTCGGTGATTAGGTCCAAGATCCCAATCAATTACCTTATTTTGAACTTCAACGACATTAATTTCTTAAGATCTATCAGTCCGACATATTTTTAACTCTAAAGACAGCCGGATTTAGTTGGATGTAGCCATATAGACATTCTGATCCCTTTTGGGGATTAATTGACTAACTCAAGTATTAATAAACCGATTTTGATGAAAATGTCACATGTGTGGCGTTACATTGCCTTTAAGCAGGGGACACCTTCGGATGAGGTGAACTATGTGATGGTTATGGTTAGTTGGCCCCTTCCCGATTTTAGAATCTGTCGCCTTGGGAGATGAATCGGACGCCTGCAAGCGTCTGGGACATCCTCTGAGCGTGGCGGAGCATAATAATGCATCCACCTCCGCGGAAGGGGCAACTATACCATTCCATCATCCTCACAACTATGAGGTCCTACTGGAGGGTTGTCGCCTTTCCTCCTTGGAAAGACGGCGATCTATCTCAGACCTCACCTGTTATGTGGAGGCTGCTGAACAATGAACTATCCTGTCCAGACCTGCTCTCCAGATTGGGTCTCCGTAGGTCTCCTCCCGTCCACCTGGGTCCTCTTCACCAGAAGTTCCAAGGCAATGAATGCTTGGGGAGCTGCTAGGCAGATATTAGTCAGAAACAGAAGTCACAGCTGGGAATCTCTTTGATTCGATGGTGGGATCAGTACTACTGTACAATGCTGAAGTATGGAGTTTCCGCTTCTGGGAACAACTTGAAGTAGTCCAAACTAGATTTATTGAGAGTGTCCTCTTATTGCCGTTCTGCACACCGGGCTACATGGAAACAGGAAAAAAGAAGATCGGGTGCATCATCCTTGAAATCGTTTTGAAATGGTGGGAATACCTATTTAGAATGGATGAGAGCAGGTACCCCTCGGTCTGTTATAGACAGTTGCTTAAAGCAATGGAAGGCCGAAATGATACCATTCTGAAGTGTAATTGGGCCGCAAACCTCCGCAGTATACTCACCGACCTCGGGTATGAGAGAGTTTGCAATAACCAGGACGCCGGGGAAGTTAAAAATGCGAGAAAAGCGATAATGTACAGCTATGAGCTGAAAACAAGTTACAAAGATAAGGAAAGGATTCAGCTTTCGTCATACAGTCGAATGTATTCGCGGCTAATCAGCCCTTCAGTGGGGACCCCGCGCCCTACATGGGTTTTGATCTACCCATGCTGATTAAGAGAACCGTGGCGAACATAAGAATGTCTAGCGATCGGCAATTTTCAACCCTTGTGGGAAAGGATTTTGTGAAGGTCGACCAACAGCTTCGGTGTATCTTGTGCAAACACTAACCAGCATGAAACCATTCGACATGCCCTCGGTGAATGCCCCACTCTCGGGCAATTGAGAATTAGATACTTTGGAAGCCGTAGGATTAGAGAGGAGCGAATCTGGGGTGATTTGTTGCAGTGAGGCAGAGGTGTTAATGCTGGGCAACTTTCTGCTGACACCTCAGACTGAGGAAATTTGAGTGAAAGGGAGGACTGTTTGTATGTGCAGTAAAATGAATAGCAATCGAGAAAAAGGTAACTGAATATCGTAAAATCAACTAATTATTTAGGAGTAACCCACTACCCATAAGGAACACTGAAAACAATTAATATAGCGTAGGTAATCACCTTCCATCAGCAGGCAAACGAAGGAGAACCGCGATCGATACGAGAGAGTATCTCACACTTGATTATAATAAGAGCAGGCATTCCATTACAGCTGTTTACATTTCCGAGGGTGGCAAAGTTGACATAATGCGATTGCCTACGAATATTTTGAGCCTGACAACATGCAGGGCTCCGGAATCTCACACAATAGAAGAGATATGACGCTCATGAACGTCGATACACTCGCTCGGCGTGGGGGCCCTCCCGTTATTATATTCATAACTGCATTCATCACGATTTCAAGGCACCTACGGCACACGCTGGAAAATCCACCGCTTTATTGCATTAAGCAACGGATGAGACCGGGAAAAGGGCGGGCGACTATCATTTTTCGAATGGAGTTCATCGCGGCAGACGAAACTTGATGCGCCATAAAGCTCTGAAGGCCACCATTAATATTTATCCCCCGGCTTTCATTTCTCAGTTAAATTTAAGCTCCGACTTGCGGCGAAGAGGGAGGAGGGGCAAGGAATAAAAGATAAAGGTCGGTATATTGGTAGGTATATCGGATTTACCATTCATGCTTCCCGGAAAAAGCAATAACGGAAAAGCCCTCTCACTGGGTCGTAACTGGAAATCGTAACTCTGAGTATATTACCCAAGGGCGGAATCAGTTCCTTTCCAAGTGATCACTGGGGTTTTACAAAGTTTCCAAAGAGCGTTCATTAAATCGGGAGAGTGGCCCATTTAGGAGGTGTAAACGGTTAAAACGAAAAACAACTTAGAAATCATGTTCCACAAAAACAAAAGGAAAAAGGCAACCACACGTCCTCGTACTGATAACATGACTGCATAGATAATTGAAATATTTTAAATAACCTTAAAAGTTAATGTTTCTAGACACGCTGCTTACATGGATGTAAAAATGGTATCTCAATACGGAGCATGAAATGTCAAAACCGGTCAATTAAGAGGTGAGAAAATGATACTCATGGATGTTTCATAGAAAATGCGCAAAACCTGTCAGTGTCAGGGGAGTGAAATCATCGGGGACCATCTACATCGCCGGAAAAGCTCAATATCCGATAATTTCATCGAAATCTGATGAAAACTGAAGAAATCATGATAGTTAGAAGAATTTACCGGTCGCGCATGCGCAGTAGGTACTACTATTATGGTCTTCTATGGAATTATAAAACGTCATTATTCAACTATCAGGATTACACTCGTAGGAATTGAAAACTTGAGCGAGATCGGACGAATGGGCTTCTAACATAAATGCATTTAGAGTCCTGCAGGGTTCACTAAGCAGCTCAAGAACAGCAGAAAAAACAAAAGCATTTTCAACAGTAAAAATTAAACTTGTTACAAGGAATTGAAGATACATGAACAGTCACACATAAAAATGTAAATTTCTTGTTAATTGCTAAGAGTAGTATCAGAAATTAACAGACAATGGGTGACTTTTTTTCTTCGGAATTCGAACGAACTGGGAAAGAACCTAATTGCGTTTACGATAAGAGAATAAGAAGATCGCTAGTCGAGGAACACTTCACAAAAGTTCATATCAAACTATCAAAATTTGTAATTTGAGGCGGAATGAGGCTAGGGCACTGATTAGCTGTCAGTGAACGTCATGGATGGAAATATTTATTAAACGATTGGGGTTATCCAATATCAGGTTATTCATTGGTTTTCACGAGAAAGAGAAAATAGCCCATACACAACCCCATAGTATACGGGTGAAACGTATTTTTGTTTTCCGTTTTTCAATTAAGGTGAAGCAGTACCGCTGAGCATTAAATTCCGGGTAAAAACAACAGAATCATATTAACTTGATGTCAAATCACAACTAAATGGATACAGTAATTGCTTCCATGAAGATCAGCAGTCTGATTCCTGTTCTGTGATTGTGGCGTTTATTCATGACTTAGAACGAAAAAAGTGCACTCTTTATCACTGCAACGGTGAACCCAGTCGATAGCTATTTCATTGCGTGAGACGTAAACACGTGAATTGGTAATGATCGGACAACAGATTTTCAGAACAAATACGCTCCAATCACTAACCTAGGAGAGATGACATAATCAAATGATCTTCATTTTACTATCATATTTACAGGTTCCCTGAAATTTTAAAACTTATTCAATCAAGTCATAGACGAAAATTTAAGAGACGATCCCTTATCACATTCTCACCGAACAATTGGTCCACTAATATTCGGACCGAGACACCTCCTCCTCAAATACCCCTCCCTTCCCAAAACTTTTCACATTTTTTCTACCTCCTCCGATCGAGGAACCTGAAATATGACAGTACCCCTGCCCATAAACGAGTTCCTTCTCTATCCTACGATAATTTTTTGAACGTCGCCCCAAGTTCGGGTGTACGGATAGCCGTAATATCGTTGTTTCTTAGCCCTTCCTGGCGGCCATTTTAACGAATTATAGGGCCCGGTTTCGCAGTCGATCTCCTTCACTCTTATTCTAACATCATTCAAACGTTTCTATACCTCCCGCGCATAGCGGCCATTTTGTTACGCATTTAAGGTCCTAAGGACTGTAGAGCCCTTACTATTTGCCCTATGCCAAATCTGGTGAAAGTCCCCCCCTGTTACCGCCCCTCCCCTTTAATTTAAGCCCAGTTTCGTCCCGATCTGACCCCTTCCCCTCCCGGGGGGTTCCCCTTTCTCGATTTTTCCCGAAGTCCCTATGGGAAAATCCAAACTTTTTCCTTTACCCCCAGCCTGAACTAGATGGTCCTCTACACGATGAGATTTTTTTGGGGGTCATCCGAAGGTCAAGGTCGGTTTTGGTTGCCGTGGCCCCACTATCTTTCTACTGCCACACTTTACTGTTCACCATCATCCACTATTTGACAAATTTGGGGTTCCGCAACTTTGCGTGCTCGCTGCACCGGTTACGCGCAACCAAGAAAATTGGTTGAGGGGTCAAATTTGCATGAAATTTGGCGTAGAATTTGAATCTGGAATAAAAACTAAGCGTTCTCATTTGAAATAAGGAAGTCAGTGCAGACTGTGCACATTAATTTGTTGAATCCTAGTCAAAAATCATTGGACACGTACTTTTTGGATTTTCAAATATACTGTTCGTATTGAAAATAAAAGGGGTGTTCATGTTAGGTGGGCCACCCACCCTGCAACCCAATGAGACACATCGCCGGAATGAACTTACTCAATAAATCGACTAAGAAAGTAACTTCACCGAGAAACGGACGCCCTTCAAAGGAAGTTTTCTCCAGGAAAAAGACGACTTTTCTGTTCCCTTAATCTAAACGTTTGAATCTAAAGAGCTCAGAGTTCCATCAAACATCGGAAACTAGCTTCCCATTGTTGAAGTTCGCTGCTTTTTTATATTCAACAGTGCCAGTGCAGCGTTGGAGAGCGGAACAGAGCATAATTCTTTGGAGGGAGATTTAGGATTCTTTCTCTCACTCTTTCTCTCCCTATTTTGCGTGTATTTTCATTCTTTTTCGGGTGGATTTTTTATTTTTTTTAGTCGACTGAATACAGGGGAAGATCGATCCACGCCCCCCTATCGCACGAATGATTAGTTGCCGCTATTTGAGGCTCGCATAACGCCGTGTATACGGCAGAGGGAGGGGAGTGCGTGAAAGTAGGGACCGCAAAGTGTTCCGTGTAATACATGGAAAACACCAAAGCGCGGGCTGGCTCCCTCCGACTATTATTCATTCCAGAGGAGGTAAAGGGTTTTTGGGGGAGATGGTTTCACCAAACACACGATATGATTCGCTTGTTTAAAGGAAAGTTTGATTATTACTTTTTTTTGCACCTGATTACTTTGTTTGGCTTAAACTCAAGTAAACATTCCAGCACTTACCACATAGTAATATCGAGAATTCCAGGAGAGAAGTTAGAATGTCATTCGTCGAAAGGGAATGAATACAGTATTGATTTGGACTTCACATTGGTCTACAGTACTGTCATCAGATTTAGTGGCTGGTTTCGCAAATTGCTTTTCATCACTTTGAGGATATTTTCCTATGTGCAGTTCGCCCTTATATTCCAATATAAACATATGGCCACATATACACTTTTCAAACTCACAATAGTGGTCATTACTTTCGTGAGTGCTTTCAAAATCAAGTAGGCACTTGCATCTTTCGTCTAGTTTTGAAACAGATGACATACGTTCCGTGTTCTTCATTCGAGTTCTTCTGCCTCATGCTGTGACTCAAACGATTCTGTAATTACTTGATTCGCTTCAACAGAGTTCATGGTTTTGATCCAAATTCTGTGTGTTAGAGTTTTACTGTTTCAGTCATTATATGTTTTTCATTAAAAAGTGTTCCTATGTTTTATTAATTCTAACTACTAAAACATTTTCGCATCTACCGGGATAATCTGGGTGAGTGCGAATTAATCTAAGTGCAAGTGTCAATGAGATGAAAGTACTTTGTTTGGTAACTCCAACTCTATCTGCTAGAGCTTCTGTACCTTCAAACCGACAGATTTTGTAAACTAAGAGGGTTGATTAAATTGGCCAAAGGCTAGTTGATAAAGGTTTCTCAGGGGCTCTCTCAGGGAAAAGACTTGTGTTCGAATCCATCTGTGGTGACAATAGCGTTTTTGGCCATTACAAGATAAACGTACTAAGGATGAAAGGATTAGGGTTTCAAGCTACAAACATGATACAGATAGCGAGTTGGTGATGTCAGAACCTCAAGACTTCTGACAATCTGAAGTCCTTCCACTCCCAAACTGTCCAGCCTGCTCAAGAGTTGAGAAGTTTTGTTCGTCACCAGCATTAAAAGAACTTGCTGTTCCGGATAACGCACATAACATGGTTCTGAAGGTTCTGATAGTTCTTGTTTTTCGCATAACCGTTGATGCTATAACGGGACGTCCCTACTCTCGAATAATTAGTGCAAACGGGTTCGCTCAGTCTTTGCAGTCCACATGTTTGGTTGTGTTAGAGCGGTTGAGTGCGTGGGATCTGTAAGGTTGGTTTTGCTGAAATTTGCTGATTTGAGTTGATTGAAATTGAAAAATTGGAAGGAATAGAGGGAGAAGTGATTATGATTGCAATTCTGTCACCTAATAAAGAAGAGAGCAAGTTAAGAATCAATAACGTGAAAGCAGAAAGTTATAGTCACTGGATAGAGCAAAGATTTCCACGAATCCGATTGCTGAGCTTTTAATGAGCCTGATAATTTTAGAAACTATCTTTGAATGGTCGAAGCCACCTATCAGCGTCTGCTTGAATTAGTGACACCCCTAGTTTGAAGAACAGACACTGTAATGAGGTGCTAAATCATGATAAACAGCAAATAAACTGAGGTGAAGCGCGGTCAGCGAGAGCAGAGCCCATGCGCGAGACGCCGCATGACTACGCAACCAGACACTCAAACTAAAACTCTACCTGGAGCATATTTTCTGAATTGGACTCTAAATGGGCAGTAATCCGAGAATCGCACTCTAACCAAATGTCCACTAGGCACAGGTAAACACAGTGCACACAACAAACCAGTTAACTGTGAATACCAGGAGGTTAGAAGTGTGATTAAGGCGGTCTGCTATCTTGCAACGCTGTCAATCCTTCAATATCCTCATTAGTTCCCCAGTTTCTGCTTTTAATTTTCATGTTTTTTCCCGTTCTACACTTTTCTTATTTTTCCTGTGTAACTCTCAACCAGTTTTGCCGTTACGAGCGGCTTTCTTCCTATTTTACCAATGCTCCACAGTGTCTAATAAAAGCCAGACCTCATTTGGGAGCCGATGCCATCCATAACGCCGTTTTCACAAAACTGAACTTTACCTTTTTTCAAGTGGTCTTCATTTGATGAGAAGAAAAATTGAACATTTAATGGTTTTAGTTCTATTCTAGCATACTGATTTCTACCGCGGATGAACAGAGTTTAGATCAACGAAAACTGTTCCCCAAATGTTTCGCGGAATTCAAACCTAGCGAGATTCAACGGAAATTCGTCGTGAGCTCCGCGGAGTTTCGAAACGCGACGTTGTACGAGTATAACAGTCATCGATTGAGAGCTGAAAAGAGGAAACGCTGCTGTGCCGGGTGGTGGGGGCTCGGGGGCTTGTGATGGATTGCGGGTAGCCGCTGATGGAGACATCAATAGTTCCCTTTCCTGAACGGAAATCGCCTAAAAGCGATTGATCAAGGATGGAAAGTCTGAGATGGGTACACACCCTCCCTGCCACCGTCCATTTCCGATCACGATCGAGTATTCCTGCCTACAACGGGGGGCGCGGAAAGAAAAACTCAACACCTAACGTACAAACACTTTCCGATAAGACCTACTTAGAAAAACTAAAGTGATACAAGGGTTTGTACAAACTAAATCACTTACGACGCAATTTCGGATCAATAGTTATTGGTAACGGTGCCCAACATTGTAACTCTTCATTATGTGGAACTTAACTAAGTGAAGGTTTTCATTTTACGTCAATTTTCTTCGTTGACGCAATGTTACTCGTTTACGGGTTAGGCATCTTTTGAATAAATTTTCAACACTGGATAGTAGAGGATAGACTTAGGGTTATGTTCAAGAACAAAACTAATTTTGTTAATTTGTAATAAAAGTAACAACGTTGTGTGTTTCAATTCTCAATTTTATTCAGTGATTAGCCCTAGGGGGTAGGAAAGGTCAATCGGTTTTCGATTTTTCTAAAAATCAATGTTTTCTTGTAAAAACATCGATGTTTAGAATCGATGTTTGTGCAAACAATAAAATCGAAAATCGATACTTTTTTTGCGGTCTTTTCTACAATCGGGGTACAAAATCGGGGTTTTCCATAAAAGCGATTTTATGCTAATTTCGTTAATTATTGTTCTTCTTCCCAGTGAACGGTTGTTCTCCAAAGCCGGGAAAACCATTTCGGTGACAAGAAACAGATTGAGTGGAAAGCTCGCGTCGAAATTATAATTTTTGCAGGATGTGGAGGACAATTTATGGCTTACTTAATTTTTTTTTCAACTCACGTTTTTTATTTATAATATATTATAATTTCTACATTTCTCTACATTATTTTTGAAAAAAGAATATATATGTATTATTATACACTACTCAATTTCCTACTTGTATGGTTTATTTTTGCTATTGAGTTGAACATTAAAACCTATTTTCTAAAAAAATCGATTTTTCCAATAACCGATACTCAAAAGAAACGATTTTTTGTGAATCAACTCTTTAGGACCGATTCAGAAACGATTTAAAAAATCGTTATTTTTTAACGATTGCCCTTCCCTACCAGGGGGTCTCCTTTCGAGTCAGTAAAAACAACACATACGATTTGACGCGATTTTTTCCCCTTTTTTTGTAATTCGATTTTGGGAGAAAAATGTCAATTCTGTTTAACCCCACGTTTTTCCGCTTTTTTTCTTCAAAAAATGTCATTAAAAAAAATTCATTAACTAAAAGCTTTGAACTTTGGAATAATTTCTAAGTCATGTTAACATTTTCTTTTTTGCTCTCACGAGATAGGAAAGGTAACGATCTTCCCAAAGGTGTCGTCGAAATTGATTTTAAACAGCAGTTTAAGGGAGGAATGACCATTTAAGTGACTTAAGATCGGAAACACGAAACAAATTTTATAAGTGAAATAACTTGAAAACGAAACCTTGAATAGTCTAGGAAGCATTTCGTGTTGGAAATGACCTCTAGAATAGATTCCTGGATTTGACCGTTAGGATTGTTACACAGTGTAGAATATTGAGGGAACATTGATCTAAAAACTGAGTTTAATAGAGAACGTTGTCTATATTTCCACGAAGATAATGAGCACACAGTTAAATCGATTTCGACCGTTAGGTCATCATCAATAACAAATATGAACTGCTGCAGTTTCATGTTTCAGTAAGAATACAATGTTAGAATACACAATCAGTAGGAAACATGAGCAGTTCATGTCCTAACCGTCGAGATCGATTTAACTGTGTGCTCATTATTTTCGTGGAAGTAAAGACAACGTTGTTTTTACTCCGTTTTTATTGAAATGGGTTTCCATAACTTCGTCGCGAGTGACTTAGTCCGTAAACATTGATCTCTGGGCCACCCCCTGAGTTTCAGAGAAGCTGCTACAGGCGAATGCTGAACTAAATATCCTGAACAAACTGTTGCTCATTCGATTCTGTTGGAGTTCATTGCTGTGTTTCTTATTATCTTAGAATTATTTCAATGTTGCTTTGAAAACAAAATACAGGAGCGATTTCCAGGTCCTGGAATTTTCCTCGGTCGGATCCACCTTCTTGCTGGAGAAACAGCGTTGAGCCATCTCCGGTCTCCCGCCGCTCTTCTCCCTCCCGCGCCAGGGACGGCCGGCGGTTTGCTGGGATATTAGATATTAATGGAATAACCGCGTAAAGGGCTTGAAAGGCGAGTTGAAACGAAAGGTCACGGGGCGACACCAGGGTCTCCCCCTGGCCTACCAGCCTCCCCTGGCCCTTAGTTAGGATCGAACGAGACCCGAAACCCCATCGAAGAGAAGGGCTGGACGGCAGGGCACCTACTGAGGCATCACGTTACAAGCAGGCGCGTAACTCGAAACTCCGCTTATATCGAGGAAGTCGCTTCTGTCGGCTATTAATTGCAGAAATCAACTTTAGGCTGACACCCAACACGTTCTACTAAGCAATATCGACGATCCGTCGGGCGGCTCGCGAGGTAATACGATTCCTCATACATGATCACCGGCGTTACTCAACGGCCCCGAATTAATTTGCAGAATGTTTGTCGAAAACTGTCATTGAAATTCGAGGTCCGGGTAAAAGGAGAACTCGTTCACTCTTTGAGAGATAGCAAGGTTGAAAACTATTAATTTTACCGCTGGAGACCACATGAATAACCGAGGATAAGATCATGGAATGATTAACGAGCAGACGGGAACGTGTGTGGTCTCAAACGTCGAACAAGCTACAGCCACGACATCACTGGCCAAAACTGTCGCACTTTTATTCCACGAGTTACTATCACACGAACTGTCCGAGGGCTTTCACGCACAATCAAGCGTTTGGTAGGGAAATGGAACTGTAATTTGGCAAGGCCACCTTAGAACTTCCACTTGACCATATTGGGGTTCTGACCAGTTGAATGGCTTCCAAAAGTATGACTGATGCATGTTCCATGTTTCTTGCTCATCAAAACCATCAGGTTCAGGTTGCTTGGTATGAAGATAAATAAGGTAGGGCCTCAACTTCCGCATAAATAAAGATAGAGCCTCGATTCACCAACACCGTCCACTCCCGGTAAAAATTGTATGCGATGACCCATCATGCAACATTTTACCGGTATTTTGGTGTGAAGATTTTAAGGAAAATACCAAGTACACCTAACGATAGATTGCACCAACACTCAGAAAGAGCTCATTGATGGCTCCTCGGGGCTAATCTGCCACCAGGCCTCAATTTAAATGATTGATTGAAAACGTCATTAAATTACAATTCTCACCAGAATCGCATCTATAACGCACAATGAGACTCAAGCAACCAGGGAAGCACAAAAAACATTAATTTCTTCTTCTGCATCTGTGATCAAGATTTCTTCTAAATATACGATTTTTACTTTCTCTCTTATTTGAGATAGTTTTTTTCTAAAGTCATCATTCACACATAGGTATACAAACACAAAAACTTTTCTTTAAAAAAAAAAAATAATAATAAAAACGGATTAAAATGAAAGTGGGGAGGACGACCCAGTTTACACAATCGGGATTTGGGAAATAGAGGGATGGGTGGAAGGAAGTGACCCTATAGAATGACCACCAGTTCCAGTAGAGCAACGAGTGACGCGGGTGGTGATACCACAAAGTACTCCTGACGAGATGCCCAGCTCGAGTAACTCCGTGGCACTTTTCCCGCACCACACTTTTATTTAAATCTCCCCTCAAAGGTGCCTCTCTCTAACTCTTGTAAGTTCAGGCTAGCCTGCGATCACTTCATCTCCAAGGCGAGGACCGCGCTGGGAGCTATGTTTGGTATGCTTGGCCGGGGAAAAATTTCTGATTGGGAATCTAAGATGGTCCTGTTTCAATCGTTGGTCGAGTCTGTCCTATTTTACGGTGTAGAGGTATGGGGAGCTCGCTACCTGGACGATCTAGAGGTGGTACAAAGTGGATACCTCAAACGCCTCCTGCATTTGCCATTATCGACTCCGGGTCATTATTTACGATTAGAAACGGGGAGACTGAAACTAAAGGTGACGATATTTCAAAGAATGTTGAAATTTTGGGTAAAGGTTATGGCTATGGATGACGATCGTCTTCCTAAGATGTGTTTGGGTCAGTTGATGAAACTTGATACTCTCGGATGTAATTTTCCAGATTTGAACTGGATCTCCCAGCTTCGCTACTTATTGAGAATTATAGGGAGTGACTATTTATATTCCGAGTCTGATCTCTCAACTAATTAAAGCAGCTTGTCGAATGTTATTGAGCGCTGGGAAAATCACTGGTTCAGTGTTGATATCGAGCAATGTCTGAACTCACGATATAACGACCATTTTTCTAAGATATGCCACTTCGGGTCCAGTGTTGCCCCTTACATCGGAAGGGAGGAAGGTAGATATTTTGAAAAAGTACTTGCTCAACTAAGACTAGCGTACAAAGGTTCATTAAAAATGTTCTATAAGAGAAGCGTTTATTTCATTGATGGTTCAGCATACTGTTTAAACTGTAATAGAACAGAACTTGAAACTATAGGTCACTTTCTCTTCTTTGTCCTATCTTTAAGCCTTACAGGAACCACTATCTAGCAGGACACATACCAAACTACAGAACGAGCGACACACGATTCCTTTAGAGCAGGTACAGCCAGTCCTTATAGAGTTGTTTTCATGGGATGGCAATATGGACAAGTTTGCAGCAATTTTCAATTATTGTATTCATTCGCTTAGACTGAGAGCCTTTTCTTTAAATGAATAAATCATATTTTAGCATAACATAGTGTCTATAGGAGCAGTTATAGGGTCTTCAGTCGTTTTGGACAATAATTGTCCATATTATGTTATATCCCAGTTGCTGTAACAGAGGTTTCGCTGTATTTAAGTATGTAACCAGATGTTTGATTATAGTTTTACAGTAGGTGAAGGTAAAGTGTAATAATGCATTTTTTTTTTTTTTTTTTGTTTTGTTAATTTTGTATGATATCTTCGGAGAACGTTCTTATTTATTTTATTTTTTTTTTTCGCAACTCGTTGCAATAACTTTATATGCAAATAAACTT
Organism: Creontiades dilutus; assembly: GCA_031894815.1. Classification (NCBI taxonomy): domain Eukaryota; kingdom Metazoa; phylum Arthropoda; class Insecta; order Hemiptera; family Miridae; genus Creontiades; species Creontiades dilutus. Next base: position 479,969 of record JAVIWC010004021.1, read on the forward strand.
TTGAATTGAATTGAATTGAATTGAAATCTCCCCTCAAAGGCGGAGAGAGCCTTAAACCATTAAAATAAAAACGATATTTTGCAATTGAAAAAAATTGGAGCCTGATGAGGACAAACGGGCTTCGAAATCGGGTTCAGCGCGACAAAATACATCGAAAATGCCCAGTTTCCTCGAAAGGGCACGACTTTTTTTATTTGTAGACCATCTCTCTCTTTTAATCTATTGTAACGGAGCGATTTTTTTATATCTCTCTCTTTTAATCTCAATCCGAAAAAAAATAATTTTTAACCTGTGTAATTATTAAAAGAGGAGACGATTTTTTGATATTTCGATAATTCGTCTTCTTCTAAAACAAGACTAGTCGAAAAATTTTCGATCTTCTTCTGAAAAAAATTTTGAGAGGAAAAAAAATTTTTGTATGTTTAACCTGAAATATCAGAAACGATCTTTTCCTCTTCATTTGTTGAGAAATATTTATATAGTACGGTATATATATATACCTTATTATGTCCGATTAAGTTGTGAAGTATATCCAATGGTTTGTACTGTAAATGTGTCTGAAGTGATATTCTTGATGGGTTGAGTTACCAAGAGGGATGCGGGAATTTCACCCTAATAACACAAGTACCGGAGTTTTCAACATGAGAAACACAGTGGTGAGGGGTGAAGAGGGGGACATCGATTTTTCGTCAGCTACACGGAGGGCGACTTTTCCCTTCCGGTCAAGTGGGATGAGGGAGAATGGAAAAGTTTTCTTGCGCTAAGTCTACATTATTGCAAGTTTTATGTCGGATTCGTGCACCCTGCGACACGCACGCACGTCAGGAAGGGGAAAAGTACAGTACAACTTGAATGAAATATTGCGGTTTCATGTAACGAAACTGCGAGCGAATAAAATCAATGGAACCACTGAGGGTATTGTTACCTCCGCTCTCACTAGGAATCTTTCCGACAGTTATGGATAAGTCCAGAATACAACTTACCCCTCTTATAATCCGCTAGATAGTTTCATTTATCCTGTATTTAGCATTAATGTTACATTCATGACCACCAATTTAATAACCGGTGTCCAAGCTAGGAGTGTGTGAGAGCCGAGAGACGCTCCACACTCCAAGAAAATCAGCAGCTCTTCCCAGCGGGAAAAAGACGGAACACTGACACCCGAACCTATAAAAGGCTGAAGCGGAATTTTCTCCGGGTTGTTTGTTACGCATCGTCGGCTGAGGGACATCGCTGCAGTTCGCTTTCCGCAGGACTTCTCCATAATATTGTGAGTAATTCGTCCTTCTGAATTAAGCTTTGATTCTCCCTCACGACCGTTATACTCAACCCGTCTGAAGTAGCCACTCAGACGTAATTCGCCCTGGTTCACAACATCCGCAACGAAGGGTCGTATCCGTCTTCGAAATCCTCGCGCGGTAATTATTGAGAGGACCTAGGTAGGTAGCGTAGTATTATTTTGTAAATTTATAATTGTATCCTCTTTGTAAATAATTTAAATATTATCTCGTTTTCGTAAAACAGTTTGATTACGTTATTTTTTGCTTTACTACCTTCCTCTGAATCAGGTATTAAGACCGGCGTTATATTAAAGGTTAGTTTCAGCAAAAGTCAACGCGTCAGTGGTCTTACAGAGTGCACCATTGTCCCCCAGCCAGGAGCTTTTTCTGAATCGTTCTTCTACTTCTTTCATTCATCATTTCCAATAACCTCTTGTAATCGCATAGCTAACCTTTGTTATTACATCCCTCCCCCTTCCCTATCCTCACAAACCTAGACATTTAACGTTTCAAGGTACGCAAATTCAAAATCTGCAATATCCAGGCCATTAAAGGCCTCAGAATAGATTAAGAAAATCCCTCTTTTTGGAAATACGACAGTTGGAATCTAATAGATTCTCACTAGCCAGTTCGATCGCCTCACAAACGCAGGTGCTATGGGTCAACAACAGCTCAAAAACGAAGTATTTCTACTTTTTTAGTGTCATAAGGGTGATTCTCATTTAACGGGACAATCGAGGTTTTGATTCTGACTAAAAAATTTTGTTCTCCTAAATTTATGATTTTTTATTATACAATCTAGATGTTACTCTAACGGTATAGTGTTGTACAAGCACGCATGATTTTCGTTTGTTTCCTCAAAATTCAGGTTTTAAAATTTTATAGGTTACGAGAATGAGCTTTGTCATCGAAATAACGATAGAATTACGTGACCGATATGTAGGTAAGGTTGAATGAGACAGATATATGATTTCAGTTCTTACTGACTTTGTGCTAGAACAAGTACCTATCACATTTTAATATTAGTATTTATTTGGTATTAAATACCAAACTTGAAAAAAAATTGTTTCAAACAGCCATGACGGTTTTTGTGTGGCCACAACAATGAAGTTTAAAATCGTCACGACAATGAGAAATCAACATTAACCTTCTGCGATTAGGAGTCTAATGAACACTTGTAGAAATTGAAACTTGCATTAAATAGAGTTTTTACATCTCTATCCCACAATGAATGCTAAACGAATCAATAAGATTGATTAAGAGTGATTTTAAAACCAATAACAATGAGAAGTATGAAACGTACACACCTGTTTTACAAACGGCTAACTTCATTTTTGAGCCCCGACTGTATAGAAATGGCGGAAGCATGGTGTTTCCTCAAAGGGCAGGGTTACCAACGCTGAAAAAACTTTGAATTGCCAAAAAATGCCCTCATTTGAGAGAGCTACGATGATTTCCTTCAAACCCATGACAATGAGATAGAAGGTTTGAGACAAACTTTGAGCAGTTGATTCATACAGACTATCTAAAAGTTAGTCCCACTTGTAAGCGCACTAACATCCAGTAACTATTTCTAAAAAAATACTAGTTAAAATATTTCCGGTAAAACATATTTTGAGCGGATAAAATTTCGGATTAAGTTCAAATTCTGACTCACGGACAGACCATGACAATGAGATTAGAGGTACATTTCTATCAACTACCGGCATGCACAATGAGGAGTAGCCAAACTTTATGACAACCATGAGTAGGCCTATTTACCACATAAAATCTACAAAAATAATTTTTGTGAAAAGTTGAACAGAAAATTATTTATCAATGAAGGACAGCGATTGTCCCGTAAAATAGGATACAACCATAGGCAAATAAGGTGTGGTTTCCTGAATATGTTGGACGCTAACTCAACAGTGATAGGTTTCAAAAGGAAATGGGCGAATTCATAATCATGAATATGGATGTGAGTCAAATCATGTGGAATTTTGTGATTATGATAACGATCATGAGTATGAATATAATTGCAATCATATTCACAAATTAAATATGAATTTGTGGGCAATTCACATTTTTTGTAGACATTTTTCAGAAAATTATATTTTCAATGACTTTTCATTAAAATTAACATTTTTGTTGTTGTAGTTTCACCTTTAATACCCTCCCATCCGATCTGTTTACAATCAAAATCGTATTTTTTTATTTCTTAATTATAATTTGTAGAAAAATCATAGTTTTTAAATGATTTACAATCAAAATTATCATTTTTTTGCGGTTTTTGCCTTTAGTACTACTCTACTGCCACCACAGCCACCAAAACCACAAATCTTCCTCGTGTGATTCTAGTCGGAAACCTCCAAACAAATTGAAATTTTGACTAATAATTATTATAATCATTTTAAAAAAATTCCTTATGATTGGAATAAAAGAATTCCTTTAAGAACAGGTAAAAGTGCTGCGATAGAATGCGAAAAAGCTAAAGTTAAATATTAGCAACAGCCACATCCTCTGTATGATATTTATAGATATGATAATGTGAGGTTGTTATTTCATACTTCATACAAAACGAGTATGAGTATGTTACCGAGGTAAAGAACAGTTTTGCTGTGTAGATATCGGCAAAAAGTGGGGGAAAAATTCAAAGAAGAACAACGAAGTGGGTTTTAGCTGACAATGTCCAAGTCAAAGATCACCTTGCTAGTCCGTACGATTCCCTTGTTAGTTATACACATGGGATGATATACGTCTAGTCGTTTGAAATTTAACTAGCCGAGTTACATTATAATATGGAAATGAATGCGCAGAACTTACCGAGTTCTCCAATGAAACCACCAACGAATTAACTTGTACAAGTTACTCACCTGGAAACAAAAATTAATCGTTTTAGATAATATATTTACGCAAGATACATGTTAGAGTGTTACATGATATGGTGTAGATAATGCTACTGAATAATACCGGTCTAAAATGAAAAACGAGAGTGAAAATTTTGATTTTGGAGAAAAAGAAATGTTTCCCTCCCGGGAGGGAAAACAAAGTTGCCGCTACCTAAATGTGCAGAATTCGTCGAGATGCAGCCGATTGGCAGTTTTAACCGCATTAGGTTCGGTTGCTCGGAAAAGCGCCGGACCGCTTCATTTGATTCGAACCTATCAACAACGTAATGGGTTATGTAAAGATGGCAGATTACATAATTCTGAAGCACCGGCCGAGATGGAGACCCGCGGAGCACAGAAGCCGCGGACGAGATTGGATGGGGATTCAGATGCCAATGATTGGAAGCCGGCAAGAGGAATACGGGCGGCGAGGCGGGGTGGGGGGAATTTCGATGAACATATATGACCGAGTCCCAATCAACTGCAAGGGACCTTCGGCATAATGGGATAACGATCATCTCCCGGTTTGATGGGTCACGAGCTCCGGGCACATGTCAATCCGTGGGACGGGAATACACTGAAACCGCTTGGCGTAGGCAGAGCGAACTCGGCCAACTACCGTTCACACTCGACGGATTGATTGAAAAGAAATATTTTCCTTTCAAAAGTTCATTAAAATGGGTCGTGTATGGTAAGAGGGGGGTGGGCAGTGGAGAGTTGACACGAAAGAAAGGGAGCGGGAACTGAATAAATATGATCCGTGTGCACTCGTTATAAGAGTCACCATGTCCCACGGATGCACGCACATATCCGCGTCCGTCGGGGCAATCATAATGGCAGAGAAACTAACTACCGAACCAACTCAAACTCAAATTGAAAATGCTAACAATTGATACTCCACAGTTTATTGGTGGATTTCTCGTGACCTCAAACACTAACGATATGCTACAAATAATCGAACCAGTCAGGAGTTCTGCCATGTTTGCTCCCTATTCTCTGTACGTTTATAGTCAAACTTGCATAACTCGAAAACTTTCTCCGATATTTTCACTAAATCTATCAGATATCATCTATTATTTGAATGCTGTTTAATTTTCTAGCTAGCATCTGATAAGGGTTTATTATGTATTGAATAATGAGTGATTGTACGTGTCATTTTAAGGTTTGAGGGGTTACCTTTTGGGTTCAGAAATTGAGACTATTTGCCAAGAGTCCATTTCTACGGGTCGTAAACTTGTCAAGCCGATTTTTCGTCCACAATTAGTGCAAAATGATATCTCACTTGCCTAAGTCAGTGAAAAGACCGCAAAACAATGTTTTGGATCGTTTTTTGGGTCATAGCATCAATACGTGTTAGCCTAGAAACCAACCAGATCCCAAATGAAGTCCATGTGTGGAAGAACGGATTTTTACATCAAATAGAGGGTCTTTCATGGGCCGTAGGTACGTACCAAGGATTATTCTTGAAAATAATAAACCACAAAAGTGAGGCCCGTGATCATTACCATCAATGGTAACTCCCACTAAAACACGCAGCAAAACGTAAACCATCCCTTGCCCCAGTTGTTAAGGACTAATGAAGCTAATAATTACTGTAGGATCCGGAAAACAACTTTTCCGCGGTTATACAGATGAAAATTGGGAGGTAGCCGAACGGCCTTCATGGCAGTCAGAATGTAAGCCAGGAGTTAATGAAGGCTAACCATGAAAGGTGAAATGATCAATTTTTTAACAGTATGTACTGTAGTTAGTACAATACTATGCTGGTGTTGCAGTACTGTGCTATCTACTGTTCATCGTAATTTCCCATTTTATCCAACCTGTTTCACAATGAATTCAACCTTTTTCGCATTCTACACAATTTTTTTCGTTTTTATTACAAACTTTTTCGTTCAATACAATCTTGTTCACTGTGTAATTCGATGAAAAGATTGTAGTGAATGCGATTATTTGTGAGAATAGCTGAATTATGCATATGGGAAAACACTATGTAACATGGCATAGGGATTATGTTTTAATTCTGAATGTTATCTGGACTAAGAGGAATATATTGCATCCTATCCAATATATTACTATAGTTAGATAGCTGAACTGTACCTACACATTGGAAATAAAAGGGGATATAAAACTGGGCTATCGGGAACTGGAGTTTCGAGACATTATAAAACGAAAATGATAAAACTTGAAACACTAAACGTCCAAATACGGGAGGTTTATCAGAATTTTCATTCGACCATTGTGGGCGTAAAACTTAATGGTTTTTAGATAGAGTTTCACTCAACGGGTTTTTAGCTAAATTTCCCTTTTTTTTTATCTCCGGAAAACACTGGGTCGGTCCAATGTTTTTGTTCGGAACGTAGCACACGGGACGCGGAGGCCCGATACGGAACTGTTGAGAGGGAAAGGACATTAATAACGGGGGAATGATCCACTTTTAATAAAACTGCAACGATGGGAAACCCCTCCCAAAAAAAAAAAAAATAAAAAATAAAAAAAGAGGGAGAAAAAAAATTTCTCTCCGCATGAGCTTTTACAGTAGGCCCCTGGGGTGAGAGAGGAAGGTTTTCTATTGATAAAGAAGTTGAAATTGAATAAGCCCGGTTACAAAGTTTATTTATGACGTCCCCGGGTTGCCGTATCCGGCCCGCGGCGCGACAGAGGAATTCTCCGCAATATTAGGGAAACACGAGGGCTAGGAGGTCGCTCAAAGTGATCCGAGCTCCTTCCCGTTCCACCGCCATTTCCCAGGGCCTTCTCAATCTCAGGGTTCACCTGTGGCTCCACAATAAGTTCCACCGATCCCACCCCTCAACCGTCGCTCGGCCACGCTTCCAATCCATCCGAGGTTTCCTTCCCTTTTTTTTTACTACGTTCCTGCCTTTTTGTTTGGACTTCCTCTTCATTAAACCTTGAGCAAACAAACAACTATTATTTGCGCCGCTAATGAAAAATACAGCCGGGAAGAGAAATTCGTTAAGTAATTGAGGCGGGATTTAGATTAGGGCCGCTGGGCGGATGAGATTTTACGTGGTTACGGTTTTCAATTATTCACTTCTTCCTTGAGTATACGGGAACAGAGGTAGAGGAGCTTTACATAAACCACCCCAGTTATTTTAAAGGTTTGCTGCGGAGCAAGAATATATAAATGGATAAAACTATCTTTGAACAATATCTTGTATAACTGTAAGAGCTAGGTAAAGTCTGGGTAACGTCTGGGATTGTATAACATTTCATTGGCTGCTTATCAACGAACATAATCAGTGACAAGGCACAGTTAATCGACTGCCGAAAAAACTAACGACCCATATCAATACAAATGGACAAGCAGGGCAGTGGAGAGAGAATCCAGGTCCAGGGATAAAATTCCGGACCCCTTAAAAAAATAAGCAAAAAGCGTCTTCGAACTAGGTACTGCAACCATTATGGACAATGGGAAATTATTGAGTTCCACAGCTTTGTATGTGTATATTTATTAATTCTGTATCAATACTTCCAATCCAAATTGAAATTAAACGAGAGATCTTCTAAAACATCAAGCGACAGAAAATACGGGACCCCTTACGAAGGCCAGGCCCGGGGGCATCGGGTCCAGTGCTACCCCCTCCCCCCACTCTACGGGGCTGTAGACAAGAGACTATCACCAGGAACATTCAAGCTCTAACACCCGTTTGAACTGCTGATTCCCCTTAGTATACAGCTACCGAATATGCCAATCCACCGATAATGCAAGATCCACCAATCTTTGAGAAAGCTTCTCTCACCTAGCACAAATCTTCTCCCCACTTCATCAGCAAACAACTGACGAAGCCCTAACTCAAACAAGTATTACTGAAAGCATTCAAGTCAAGTTTCCAGAACTCAATGATTGCATAAAGGAGCTAAAAACCAAGAAAGTTTTAGGATACGACCTTATAAGTGGTCAAATGATCGAATCGAGAAACTTTCTGGAATAGGTAAACGGAAACTCCTGCATCAGGCTAACGCAGCTTTTCGTCTTAAATACGTGTCGCTTTATTGGAAGGTAGCGGAGGTCATATCGATTCCTACGACCGGGAAGGACCCAACTCAATTGAAGTATTAGAGACCTATCTCACTCTCCCCAATGATGGGGAAATTATATGAGAAGCTACTCAAGAAAAGAGGGATTAGTATAATTAAAGGAAGAAACCTCATTCGTGCACATCAATTTGGCTTTAGGGGGAAGCATTCTGCTTTTGAACAAGTGCATAAACTAACTAACGTTGTTGAAGATGTTTGGAGCGAAAAAAAAGGCTGTAGTAAAGTATTTCGGAGGTCTACTTAACAGGTTGAGAGGGATGTTGCCCGATCAATTTTACGGAATACTTCACTCCTACTTGACCAACAGATTTTTCAGAGAGAACTGGAGAATGAGTACCCCAACCTTGAAAGCCTCAAAGTAGGTGTACCACATGGCAGGATTATGGGTCCTTCATTATACTTGTACGTGCAGGACGTGTCTCACATAGAACGAGCTGCAGTGGCAACATTAACGGATGATACCGCAATCATAACTGTTTCACTCAGTAGAGGACTCAACAAGGATCACCAAACACCTGAACTGGACTATACATAGATACACTCGGAAACACATGTAGAAATCCAATTGGAATCTAACAATATAAATCAAAAATACAGGCAACAAGAATGATTCTGTTTGCTCTCCTTAACTGAATAGAAGCTTAAGAGATGGCGTTATAGATAGTATTATCGTATGGCATCAACCTTAGACCTTAGCCGCACAGTCTAGCTCAGTCTTTGCACTGAGGTTGATCATCAATCATCTACCCTAAGGGAACATAATGAAGAATTGAACAGTTAAAAAACACAACAGTCCTAAACAGTTTTGATTAAGCGGGTAGTTTTTCTTCAGATTCAGATAGAAATTAGTTCCGAGGATCGAATGAAATGACTTCAGTTGCTGTACGATCATCGCAGGTCTTCGAACCCGTAGACGATGATAGTAGCTGGGGACAGACCTGTTGCAAGATGGAGATATCACAAGATCATAGTAGCAATGTATCCGACCCCGATCGAGTTTTTCATCCTACTCGTTGATTTCTACATCCGTGTATTGTAACCGTGTATTATCCCACTGTAGGTAATTCGATATGAGCTTCTATTTCGTACAAAGGGCTAGTAAATTTGATGTTCAAGAAGTTCCATTCAACACGAAGTCATTCTAGAAATCAGTCAAAAGTTATGGAGACACACTGACCAGCTGAATAAGCCTGAGGCTAATTTGTTCCCTACCGCTCTGAAATATGGGTAAATATTACGATTCATGGAAACGCCGAATTTAAATAATGCTACGTTTAATAAACGCAGTTAAATCACAATCAGCGATTAAGGTAGATCGATTGTCTAACACAGAAATAATAAATGTTTGTACAAAAATTGGCAGCGTTATTATTATAATAAACCATTGTAAGCTTTGGAAAAAAATAAATTCCCCCCTGAAAATTTCATGGTTTACGTTTCAAAGGGTGTAGAATCCGAATCTGCAATAAAAATTTTTCCGTCCGTCCGCCGTACGCACGATTTCTCCCAAACGGCTGGAGCAAAAGATCTGAAATTTTCAGGAAAAATCCATCTTGGACCGACGACGCCCCAATTCTTGAGTGCAGGTTTCAGGAGGCACACAAATATGATCAACTGATCAATTCAAATAGGTATTTTGGTTGAGAACAGATTTACGTGCTCCATGCATATCTCCTGAAATTCAATAATCGCTCTATCCTGTGTAACACGCACACTCCAAAGCTTAGTAGAAATTCAAATCATGAACGCAAGCCAATTGAATAATAAACCCCAGTGAAAGAATTAGCAGCGTTTTCTTAGTAAATTACAAAGGTTCATCATTTAATTCAATAAACCAAAATCACTTAATTTCAATCCTTGGTTCAACATCAATAATTGATTGATTGATTTTGATCAAGAGGGTGAAACTGAGTGATTTCGGTGTATTGTTTTCAATAATGTATCTTTGTACCCTACTAGTCTCTAGAGCAGAGGGATCATGCATGTCAACATTGATTATTCAATTGTTGGGAGCGATCAAAACCACGGCTGACAACCTTGACGACTGTTTTCTGGGGAGTAGTTCCAGAATAACGAAGAGAATTCGATATTATATTCGGAGATCATTTTCGTTTGACCCCATCCGAGAGCAGACAGCTGATGATGACTCGGAGATGAGGAGAACAAGCCGGAGGGGCAGCGGTGGTGAGAATGTGTGACTGATCATCCGTAGAAAGCAAGTGACAGTTTCGAAATGTGATCCCACTCAACCCCCCGGCGTGTCAGCGCAAAGGGTAATCAGACTGATTGACGCCGGGTCTCCCCTTCGGGTGAATTGCGTGGGTGGGAGCGGGATAGAGATGTCGACAGTTTTTTATGGGATGAACGAGGAAGAGTGAGAGCGACTATCAGTGGTTAGGTGGAGGGGGATGGAGCAAATACATATAAGGTGATTCCGCCTAAAAAAGAAGAAAAATATGTACAATTTATTACATAACGGTTTGTTAAAAAACTTAATTCTGTTTACCTTTGCAGGGTTCCTGGACATGTCGGCGTGCTGAGGAATCGAAAAGCAGATGAAAAAGCAAGAGGAGCTAGTTCAGAAAGAGTAACCAAGTTTCTCCATCTACGCAACGAATACAAACTAACTATTGAAGCAGCAGTGTGGGATAGATGGAGAGAAGAATGGAACAGAATGGAAAGCGTTATGCTGTGTCCTACATGGACGAACGCAAGCGAACGACCAGCTGATTTCAAACACTGTAAACCGAGCGCGATTTGCTCTGAGATCGGCCACTTGTGTTTGATTTTCAAACTACTTAGATTTGGGTAGCGAACTCGCCTGGTCGCTCTGCCGGGAGGTTACTAATTTTTGTGTACAAGTTTTTGTTTGTGTTCCTCCTTTTTGTTTATGTTTCCGTGTTCATCTTGAATTTTTTTTTTTTTTTTTCAAATTAATTTTTCTTTTCAGGACACAAAACATTGCAAACTCCTAACATACATTCCTCGATAAATTCTCCAAAGAGCAAATAGTTCTATTGACTTTGCCAATTTTGATATAAAACTAGCTTACACAACATTATCAAGTAATGTTCTTTGTTTATGAAATATTTCCTGCTGTTTTTCAAAATTATCGTTAAGTTTCCGTATTTTGTCGTCTCTTTTCTTTCCGTATTTTGTCGTTTCGTTTCTTTCTTTCTTTGTCCTGTCAGTGAGAGCAGCGTAGGATGCTTACTTGTGTAATGCTTCTTTATATTGAATTCTTTCACCACTGAAATGGATTCATTACAAACAAATAGCTTTACCATTGTACAAGATGAAGAAGCATTCTTCTGTCCATTTTTCTTGAAACTGTCGCCCTCTGCATCTAATTTTCGTTTCTATCCACTAGCCATAATTTTTGTTTACTTATCGTTCAATGAACTTGATAAGAAAATATAATTTGCCAAGATCAACACAAAGTCACAAAACAAATTCCCGGCACTAGTAGTTCGCTAGGATATCGCTTGTGGAACTTATCACCTAAGGTATCTTCTATTCAGTAGCTCAAATAGAACTTAACTAAAGTTCGGGCCATCCAACCGTTCATATAAGGGGAAAGCACCAGTAGTGGACATGTTAAGAAAATCTTGTGTGATTGTTTGTGTTACCTCATAAATTTTTAGCTCTCCATTTTTTTTGGGTGTCTACACGTTCTTCAGACATTTTTAGTTGAGTTCAATCAAAGGAAACACCAATTTTATAAATGTTTGAAGGAATAGAGTCAGATTTTGTGGTATAACAGAAAACACCAGTAGTGGACACTTCATGACCCAGTAGTGGACACGTCGTAGATATCAACAAGACGACGTAAAATCTCGTTTAAAATCATGTATATATCTAATCGGTATTAAAAAAAAAGAATTCCATTCAACTGGAAGAATGAAGTGAGCACCAGTAGAGAACAATTCACGTATAAGTAGAAGATAGCTCATGGACTAGTAGTGGACATCTCTTGCACTAGTAGAGGACACCCCCCGTCCGCCTCTGGTCCGAAACTCTATATTCATTTGAAAATCGTACCGAGAGCTTGTTCCAATACAAATGAACAAGTAGAAAATTAAGAAAATATCCTTTCGTGAAAAGGGAAGTTGCACCAGTAGTGAACAGGGATGTCCACTACCGGAGCATCCGTCATTTTTGTTGCACTAGAAGTGGACATGCTTTAAAAGCCCACTTTATCAATATTAACGGAGTTAGGCGACTGGAAAATCGTCAATTTAGTTACTGAAGTATATATTCAAACCAATGGGGACAAATATTTGAATATTATATGTGAACATTGCTTAAAACATACTTTCTATTCCTTAGCATTTTGCACAGCGTCCTGCTCAAAATCACTCCACCCACAGACTGGTTGTTTTTAATGTCGTTATTATTTTTCATTTTGGCCCCAACATTTGGCCTTTTGGTTCATCACATTTGTTAGGCTATTACTTTAGTTAATCCAAAAAGATTCAAGTGCCCTGCTCAACCCGAATCCTTATTCTACAACTTTTTTTCCGAAGTGTCCACTATTGGTACAGTGTTCACTATTGGTGCTTTTCCCTTAGGCAAAATATAGGAATGATCTAGAATCTTCTAGAGCAGATCTATCTTTTGTTGCTGCCTCACCGCCACTCGGCTCAATAGCTCACTTGGTTCCATGAGTATGAGTAAGTAGCGTATTTTTTAAAATTTCAATTGGGTTTTTCAAAATGTCCTGTGGGCCGGCTGTCGCCCACATGTGCTGTATGAAAACAGTTCAAAGCAAATGAAGTTCGGCCAGGATGTTGCTGAAGAACCTCAACATTTATTTTCGTGCTTCTACAAATAAAATATACCCATTTAATGATGGTGATGCACAACATCACTGAAAATCTACATTTTAAATGGTTCGGTAACGAGTAACCGAGTCCATCAGACACGTAACATCATGCGAGAGGATCAATTATATTTTTATGCTCCCCCGAGAGACGTTTGAGTCGTGTATAAAATGCACTATTCCAGTAAGCGATAGGGGAGGGATATTACGTACATTATGGTGGATGAGCTCTTTTTGTTCAATCGTGCCGCAAAAACGGAGGGAGAAAGACAGAAATATGACAGAACACACGCAACGTTGCGTGTCGATCGTTTCTATATGGCACAAGTTGTAATTACTAAATTGCCAGCCATATAATTATGAATCCAGAGGGAGACAAGTCGTTTGTGCGCGTTGGTCTGCTTTTGACAGTAAGTTATCGTATACGTAGCTGAGCTTGAGAGATTTCATTCCGACGGAATTTAAAACATCAAAGGTGGAGGCAGATGAAATGGAGGCGAACAAAATATCTTCAATAAGTCAGTCGGGATGGTAATTTCGCTTTTGACAACGTAAGCTTGGAACTGCATTCATTCAAAGGACTTTTGAATTTCAAATGACAGATTAAGGCAAATGTTGATGGGGATTTCTAATGATTCTGACCAAACGGTAAGCAGTATTATATCACTTGGCAAGCATTTGGTACTAATTTAGTAGCTAATACTCCCGGAAGAAAATTTAGCAGTCAAATACTGTGTACATGCGCAAACCGCTACATAACTTGCGATTTGTATGTTCTAGCAGTGGTGTATGTGGCTCATACTCATACTATATACGTTCTACCGCTCTTCTCATCCTCTCCTCTATGAGTATGTGCTCTGCGGTGACCGGCTTTCAAGAGTCGATGAGGTTGTTGACCTTGGGGTGCTGCTTGATCAGCAGCTTTCCTTTTCACGCCATATTATTGGTGCAGCTGGTAGAGCAATGAGGGCCCTGGGCTTCGTTAAGCGGAATAATCGGGAGTTCAACGACATCCAGGCCATCACTGTTCTGTATAAGGCACTGGTACTGCCACTATTGGAGTATGCCTGTCCCATATATCGCCATCATACGCAGTCCACAAGCATACTCTGGAACGGGTCTAGCATACATTTCTTTGGTGTATTGCCTTTAAGCTTGGAATCCATCAGGATGAA